>VXBO01010751.1:151600-338338 GCA_013400135.1 Rhinoptilus africanus | reverse complement strand
GCGTTTTACAAGGGAATGCGTATGTGTTTGCGTCGATGTGCTCCCATCCTTGATGCCAGGCTTTAAATGGCAAAAATGAAGTGAAGCGGTTTAATCAAGTAAGAAAAGAAGGTATTTGTGTGGGTGAAGATGAGCCGCCTGCGCGGAGAGATCGCACGCGTTTGTATGTCGCGATAGATCGGGCAGGACTGAGGAGGGCGGCTCTGCCGCCGCACGGCCCCATAAAGGTACCAGCGGCAGGTTCAGGCACAGCGGGCGGATTCAGTAGGATTTAGTAACGTTTCCAAGCTCTCCATGAGCAAAATGTGTCCTCAGAACCTGCACGCTGGCGTTATTTATCGCACAGGCTCTATTTGGTCCTTTTCTGATTACAGAATTATCAGGGTGTTCCAAGGGTTTTTGGTTTGATGGAGGCTTTGAGGGGATTTCTGTTGCCAGAGTAAAAAATCTCACAGATGATTACTAAGAATCACGTAGAGAATCTGAGGAGTGTAAAACCAAAAAACTGGCTAAATTCATGTGACCACCCTGAGCTTAGGAGTAACATAAACGTACGAAAAAAAAATTTAACATCAGTAATGATGAAACAAATTCAGAAATGTAACAGTATCAAATACCAATTTAAGAATAACTGGAAGAAGTGACAGTATTTTTATATCATGAATGATACACAGTATATGTGCTTTTGGAAATGTTTAGTAGAGAAAGTCTTCAGCAAGTTACCGAGTTGTGTATTTGTAGTAAACAGGTGCAGTCCTTCAGTTTCTTATCATATGAAAGCTTTTCTTTAACTGACTTATTCTCAGAAATTGTCCTTGAACTTCCTCTGTCCTGCCCTCCGCTTCTGGAGACCGGAACTTGTAATGGGAAAGAAACACCTGGGACCAACTGGCCTAGTCCTGCAGGCATCGCATCCTCTAATTGCTTGCAAGGGATACCATTATTAGAAAAATGAGCTCCAACTCAGGGATGTATGGATGTCTCACTGAATTATCCTAGTGATATTATGATCTTTTCCATGTTATTCTGCACCTGTTTGCTGTCTAATAGACTGCTTTTGCTGAGGTGCCATGTGCTGTGCAGCTCTTAACTGGATGGCTTCCACTATATATATATATATATGTGTAAATTTTTACCGCTGTGTAAAAACTGAAGGTTATGTGAGTCATTTTAGTGACTTTGCCAACCTAAATTCCCTATGTATCTTTTCCCTCATTCATCTAGCTTGGTTGGATTTGTCTGAACTTAGCCAGTAGCCTCTCTCAGCTTGACAATTGAAATAATTTTGTTCAAAATGATGCGCTTTGTTCTCCCGTTGCCTAACTTTTATTCCTTCCCCCAATTATTATTATTTCCAGTATTTTACAACTTCTGGCAAGCAATGCTTATGCATTTCTGCTGTTATTCATCTGCTCTAGGGGTTTTTTGTAGCATTCCAAAGTTATTGAATCTCATAGTTTGATATCTTCCTAGGGCTGAGTGCCCTTTTGATGGAGGCGGTGGTAGCTCTGCAGGGTTTTGCACTGAGAGGCACCAGGTAGCCTCCTGTAGCCACCCGTATGTGCATGTGTTCGGTTAACCCTGGGCTGAACACATAGGTTCTGTTCACTGACCGTAGCACACAAGCGTAGCAGTGCCTTCTGTTTAACACTGGAGTTTGGTCATCATTAATTTGGTGCCACAGAAATCCATAAACTTATTTTGTAAATCCTTCTTTACTAGGATTCTTTCAAAGAATGGCTGGGTCTGAAGGTCCAGCTGCTGTTCCAAAATAGGGCAATAGGAAGCAGGCCGTTTGCTATCTGTTGGCAGCACAGGTGGAACAATGCTTTTCTTGGTATTACTCATTGTCCTTTTTTCCTACTGATGTTTCCAACATGTGAAAAACAAACACTAGTGTTGTCTTTTCCAGGCCTGGACTGATCTATTTTGTTGTAAAAATTGTCATTTCCAAGTACAATTTCCTCTCTTCTTTATTGTTTCAGCTATCAGAATGTGCACATCACAGATGGTTCAGAGCTAAAATACCAAAAATACAGGTAGTTACTATGTCTTTGTACACTGTAAGGAGAAAAAACAGCTTAGAAAAGATGCAAGAAGAGGCTTTTTAGAAATTATTAATCAGTGATCATTATCAATGACCATAGTTCTGCCATCAGTAGTATGAGCTCTTAGCCCAACTTTTGGTTCTGTCTCTGCTGTGCCTGGCAAAAATCGTTCATGTAAAAGATCCACTTAGATAAATAAGACTGTCCATGGAAGAAGGAACCCATAGCCAAAGGAAAAGCTGTCCAGTGCTCAACACTTGGAAGACAGGTCGGTTCTTCTACTTGCTGCAGACTTTCCATTTGACCCCGAACAAGGCATTTCTTGCCCTTGACAGGACAGTGTAATGGAGAGGCTCTCAGGTGGCTGATGGTGTTTAAGGTACCACAGCAGCTGGTCTCCATGTAAACACAATCGATCAACGTAGGTACCAGAACTTGGCCTTTGGCTTCGTGACAATGCCTTTTAACAAAGCTGTGGGTAATTCATACCCCACTCCATGCTTTGCTTTGCATTTATGGTTGGTGTGCTGATGACAACAACTATAATTCTTTAAACAACACAAAATCCAGAAGGCTTAACTGGATGAAGGCACCATCTTCCAAGCGTCACAGATACTCCTGTAATGTGCATGGTGTAGGAACTGGTTCATCGATGTTCACTTGGGGAGCGCAGAGCCATGGTCCTGTGTGACAGGACTGGGAGCATGTACGCTCTGGGGCAGTGCTCACCAGGGGACGTACGACCTCTTGTTCCAGGGTAAATCCCACTGCAGAATCAAACCTGTGGACTCTGGTTATTATCGAAAGAGGCTAAAATATCATTGGTGCCTCATAGAAAATAACGAGGCTATCATTCTTCCAGTTGCTGTCAAATGGGCACTTGTACTGTTACTCTGTTGCTTATAACACTCACCAGCATCATTACTGATAGTCTCAGCCAGTCGTGATATTAATTTTGTCCCCCAGCCCGTCAGTCAGCCCCCACTCGTACAGCTCAGCAGCAGGGTGTTTCTGAAGCTTGCACATGACAAATCGCGGGTGGAGCTGCCATTTCATAGTCCATTTTGTCTGGGTAAAAAGACTCTGCTCTCCAGGATTTTCAGGCTAGCACTTCCCACCGCCCTCAGTTTCAGACAGTTATGGTTATGCTTTATGGTTACGGTATGGTTATGGACAGTTATGGTATACAGTTGTTATGGTTTTATTTTAGAAAAGCTAATTAACCTTGCCAGGATTTTTAAATAATCCATTAAATTGTAGGGATGGAAGAAACCTACCTTCCAGTTCCACAAAGGTACCAGTTGCAATGAGCAGAAATAGATGATTGCTTCATTATTTATAATTACAACTTCTTCTCTCTAAGATCAAGGGGGAGTCCCTCCTTCCAGGGGTCACAACTGATGGATGAGTGTCTCTGGTCTTTTCCATTTCCCACACTTGAAGCATCACTGGAGCGTCAGAGCACCATACGCAATCTCACTAATATCTGTAACACTTAGGTTTCTTCTGCCATCTTCTTCCTGTAGGTAGGAATTAAGTGATTTACAAGTTGCTTTTTTTCAGTAAGACTGGCTTAAAATCTCATATAGTCATTGTATAATTAGCCATAATTTTTGTATGGAAACAATTCTAGTGTTTAGGATCTGAAACGGTGTTGATGTCCAGAAACAGGTTATAAATTCATCACACATTGTAAAGAAAGCTACTTCCTACCCAGGACTTACTTTCATGTTTTGAGTGGTTATGAATAATACCACTAATGTTATTTTAGCAACAATCAGAAATTAGTTATTATATAACGTTATTCTGCACTGGTGGGAGAAGCATTAATGTTTCATCTTTAATCACCAGTGAAGAACCTTTCATGTTATCTGAATCAAAGGGACTACATCCTTTTTTATATCTTCTATAAATAACAGTACATTCATATGGATAATTTTGCAATATACTTGATGGTTATTTTCTCATAAAGGGCATGATTGAACTCCCATTAAAGTGAATCAATGTCTCGCGTTTTATTTGCATAGGAGTTGTCAATCCCTCAGTAAAGAAGCTAACTGTAATGTAAACCATGGAGTGGCGTAAGCGTTACCAAGGTTGAGAAAGGCTCACCCAATTATGAAGTGGAGTTTCTGATCACTGAATGATTATCCTAAAGGTTCAGGTCTAGTCTCATATTAGGACAGCACAATTGTTCATTGTTTACCAGTGTCTATATGAGACTAAACCATTTGCTAGGAGCAGAACATGAAATAACCCTACATTAGCCCTGGGGAAAGACAGTGTTTTAAATATATATGGATTTTTAGGGATTCTTTGTTACAATATGACAAAAGATGGCAAACTGGGCTGCGAATAGAAGAGGTTTGGCCACGTCATTACTTGCCCAGAGCCAGCCCTGAGCTCGGTGCCGTGTCAGCTGAGAGCGCTGCCCACTAGCCCGACAGACACCCTCTCGATGGACCCAGTTCTACAAACCCTTAAACAGGT
This sequence comes from Rhinoptilus africanus, assembly GCA_013400135.1. Lineage (NCBI taxonomy): Eukaryota > Metazoa > Chordata > Aves > Charadriiformes > Glareolidae > Rhinoptilus > Rhinoptilus africanus. The sequence continues at coordinate 333,800 of VXBO01010751.1, read as the reverse complement.
TTTTCGCTTTGATCCACCAAATGATCATGTTCTGTCCTGGATGGAAAGGATTAGAAAAGGTGACTAAACCAGAGCACCCGGGTTAGTCCTGTTGTGGGTTCTTCGGAAATTGTTTTTGGGAAAAGTTGGGGGATTCTAGAAGACCAAGATTCTAGATTCTACAGATCTCTTCCATTTTCTGCCTATGTGAGTTTCTTTCACGTGTCTACTGTCCCTATCTACATATGGACCTGTAGCTCATACCATTTTCATCATACACACACAAAAATCAGTTTCATAATGCTTCATGGTATGTTCCTATCATACTTCTGTGCTGTGATGGACCTATTGCACCCTTTCTAGCTTTTCTGAGATCTCTGAACCTTCTACTTCAAAACCAAGAAGAAATTTTGTACCACAAAACATGATCTCTGAGTATACTCCTCCTGTATGCTCATGGGTAGAAAGTACATATTGGTCTTGCTTTTTAAGTATAAAAATGGGACCTTATTTATATGTCAAATAATGGAGTATTTATCAATTTTTTTTTTCCAAGTTTGAGCTTTCAACAACCCAGCCTTATTTTTCACAGCTGCTCCTGGACAGCAGTGAGGTCCCCTGCCTGGCATTGCATTAAGTAGACTGTGGGGAGCTCTCCATTGCCTGGGCGGTGCGGGAGAGTCACCCTCCTTCTACAGAGCATCTGCTTGTGTTGCACAAACACTCTGCTCTTAATCATAATGGCCCCAATCCTATTTATTTGTTCCAGTATCAGTTTAACTTGGGATTTATTCCACCTGTTTCTTATTTTCATGTTGAGAATAATCAAAGAAAGGGAAGAATTTTTCCACGTTTACAGATCAATTCGTCAACTACCTTTCAAAACACAAATACCCACCACTGTGGATATGGAGATGGTTTAAAATAGATTGTGCATCAGGATTTCCTTTCTAAACATCAGTTGCCATGATTTGCAAAAGCAAGAACAATTTCTCAATTCTGATTATAAAAAAAGACTTTTTCCCTCTAAAGATGCAGACTCTATTGGATTGTTTCCCATTCAGCACGTCTCTTTATGTAATAAATGCACATTGCCGTGCAGCTTCATTCTTAGCTTGTACATGCTATCAAAAGCTAGAAATTCAAATGATCTGTATCACAGTGTTCTCATCTCTGCAGGACCTCAGAGACATGATTTTTTTTAGGTGTATAGCCTGTGGTTTAGGCAGCGTGAGGGACCTGATGTGCCTTTGTAGCTGCTGGTCCGTAGAAGGTCCTACAGGTCAGATTGTTCCAACACTTCTCAAGGGATCCAAGCCCACGCAAGTGGGACCTCTCTGACATCTGACCTTAATTCAGCAGAGGACCAATTCCATCTCAGAAAGAAATATCTGTATCAGCGGTAGAAAATTACAATGGTCTTATGCTGTCAGCAGAAATACAGCCTGGCTACTCTAGACAACCCTTTCTGTAGCATATAAGGGTTATAACCAAAAAGTACTTATGGAACACAGCAAAGTATAGAGGAGCTGTAGCACAGCAGGTGTTGACTACATACAGCAATAATGATTTTATGCAGGCTGACTAATGACACCCTTTATATCTTTGAAAACACATTTTGAATCCTGATGTTGACAGGCATGGGTAAAAAAGCCGCCCTAAATTATTTCTTTCTTTAGATGTAATCAAAGATAAAAATATAGCAATGCAGTCTTTGAAGCTCACTGTGAAACATCTGTGCTCCACAAAGATTTAAAAGTAGCACGTAGTTAGCAGAAACGCTATTTCTTGTAGTTTTGTACTATCCTGAACCCACATGTGTTTTACCTGTTGGCCATCTAACAGCATGCTTTGCTGTTTAATGGTGGGTATTTGAGCCCAAGGTAAACTGTGATGCTCCCTATTGAAACTAAATGGAAAAAACAAATGGGATTTGTGCTCCTCCATTCCTTACTCTCCTTGTTCATTCTTCCCAGTAAGTTTGAAGGGAAACTCCATAATCTTATCCATGGTTCCTCATCCTGCTTCCCTCAGTGTCCCTAATGCATGTGACACTCAACAGCGCATCGCCTCTGCAAGTAAATCGAACATCGCTCTACTGTGTGACACCTGGTTTGCTTTGGTATGCTCAAAATAACAGTAGGTTGGAGCTGTTGGTTAGTTAGGATTGCTTTTGTAACTGATTAAAGTTTTCATACAATAATCATAACAAAGAAAATCCAGTGGATATAATCTGTAAAGAGTATGGGAATACTCAGGAGAGTCAAACCCCAATAAGAAGCAGCACAGACAGCATATGGCCCTGTTTACATACACAACATTAACAGTATGGAATCCAATTAGGAAGGTGAAGATCGTAATCATCACATTAGACAGCAATTCCCAGAGTATGTGAACTCAAGACTTCAGCATTTCCTTCCTAGACTGAGTGATACTGAACTGTTAAATTAATTTTGTTCCTTTGGTTTCTGATAACGTGATTGTGGTGAAAGATCACTGGAGAGCATAAAGCTGGGACACGAGTGACAGGCATTTCAGCAGAGCTTTCAGTTGCCTCTACAGCAGGGTGCAAGCTCCAGAAAAGCTTTACTCTTTACAGGGATTGTGGCCAAAGACATTCCCGAAGTGACGTCTTTTGCATTTGTTCAGCCACTGAAGAGTAGGATTCAGTTGTGAAAGGGAAAATACCACGGGAATATCTGTTGCAAATCTATGGATGCAAGAAAAGTGTGATTTCAACTCTTCCGTGCACCGCTAATCTAACAAGGGTTATCCAACATAGTGCTTCATGCCATAAGAAAAGTTAGACTAGTACATCTTTAATATCTGGGGTTATAGTTCTCTTTGGGTATCCTTCCTGCACATGGTCACATATCTTCTCTTCCTAATAATTAAAAGGAAACAGGTACAATATTGAAAACTGTCTCCTGTTGAAAAGTGTCTCCTGGCACGCCTTCCCTTTGTGGCTAAGCACTTAGGGAATTCACAAAGAAACCAGAAACGTCTGGTACACACAAATCATACCCTGCTGTAATTACCCGTTAGCACACAGGTTCAAGTTTGCCAACCTTTTCACAAAAGCTATGGCACGCGTGGTCTGTCAGTAAAACAATTCTTGTTCCCTGATGGGAGTCATGCAGCGCGGTGCAGCCGCGGGAGAGGGGCTGGTACCCGCCGTCCTGTGCAGCAGCGGCGCTCAGCCTCAGCCAGGGAAACCGCTGGGTGCTCTCACTGCTTACTCCTCCAACCATATTTAATTAACCTAACCTTAGGATTACATTTCTGCCTTTTCCGGGGATGCGATTAAACTCTAGTAAAATAACCATTTAAACTGTTAAATAGAGTTTTAAAAATCTCTAATCCCCTCAAAGAAAATTTTCAGCCCAGTTAATGACTGCTAGCTGAAATGTTACCTTTTTAATGAGTTTATCCAAAGAAACTTAGAGAAGGTGCCTAATGCCTTAGTAAAGAAATGTTGTACTGTAGCTGAATTTGTTTTTACAGTTTAAACAAACATACTTAGCACTTTTAAATAAAATGTTTTCATTATTTAACAAGTAGTTTTGGTAACAAATTATATCAATTAAACCTATGTAGAACTAGTGTTCTCTTTAAGCACCAAGTATACAAAAACATTAGCTCTTTCAGACTTTTTTGCCAAAATATCTCTCACGCTCATCACACATGATGGAATTTTGATAATATAAGAATTTTTCACAACTGTGGTAACTGTGTGAAGCATCAGATGCTGACTAACTTCCTAAAAGACACTCGCAATTTAAAGAACAGTTGAATTCTATCATGACATTTGGAATGCCTTGACAATGATGTCATGCTATGAAAACAGGACAATAAATAGAGCTGCAATAAGGAAAAAAATGAGAATGTATAGGGGAGATAATGCTTTTTCTTGGAATAGGCTGTTTAAGTATTTCAAATAAAGGCTTATCATGCCTTGCAGTATTCACAGAATTCCAGATTTTTCCAATTTGTAATTTTACTTATTATTCTATTCCTTTTCCCTAGGTTGCTGATTTCTCATCTTTTCAATAAGTAGAAAAATTAGATTTTTTTTAATATTTAGTATTTTAATAATGAAGCTCTAAGTAAATGCAACATTTTCATTTGGATTCTGAATAAAAGAAAGATAAAGATCCAGCTCACGTGAAAAGTGACAGAGCCCACATGGATTTTGTTAGTTTATGACAAGTAAGGACCTGGCCAAAGGAAATCGGAGTTTGGCTTGATACGTAAGCCAGATGTAGGTGCCAGTTGGCTGGTTTCCATACCAACCGTAAGTTTGAAATTTGTGAATACAGAAACTCAGCTGTAAAACTGCCCAGCTAGCTGGGTAATTGGGAGAGCTCTGGTGCTGGCGTGGGAAACTGGGCAGACTTGGGAGGGCCCAGAGCACAGTGGAAGTGCCCAGCTAGTGCTGGTTCTGATCATACTTTAATTCTCTTTCACCTCATCCATTTACGAGCAGATTCTGGCTCTAGAATGTGTTCTGGACAGGGAAAAAAGAGTGAGTAAAGACAGAGTCCTTCATCGTATGACAAATTATATGACAATTGTGGCCATGCAAATGACACTTCCTTGTTATTGATCAGTTGGGATCATCTAACAAGGATCCACATTCAAGTTTTAAAACTTAAAGAGTTTGTGAAATACTAAGTCCATGTTTTCTTCATGGCTGTGTTTTGAACGCCTGCCGGTGCCCCATGCAGCGGACTAATTTGCAGATGCTCTTTTGAGTTGTAAGTAGCATATCCTCACTGCAAGAATTATTTTGATGACAAGTGCTATCATTTGTAGCCAAAAATTTTGAAATAAGACTACCAACTAGCATACTTTAAAGCTGCTTAGGTAACCAGAATGTGCCAAAAAGCTAGCCAAGATGATGTGGGTAAGCTTTCATCTATCATCAAAGCTAGGATAAGACAGAATACCTCAAGGCATAACATTGTGTTTCGCATTCGTCAGTGTTGTCAGTGTTGGCCTGTACCGCTTTCCTCTGCATTAGCCGAAAGAACAAGCAGATACTTCTGTTTCTAAGTAAATTCAATAAAACAGATTTATCTCTATGGAAAAGCATAAGTTCCTAATGTGGTTTTTTTCTTTTCTGTGTCTCAGAGCTTCTCTATGCTGCTGCACTCATGAGGTCCCAAGCGTACTGTACCCTTCCTTGTTATTCCTGGGCTACTGCTGCACAGGGAGCCCCAGTGCTTCCCACTGCCCCTCCGCTGAGCCAGGACATCTTGCTGCTTTGTTTTCATTAATAAAGTGTAAATGTGACTCTCAGCGTGCAGGCTCTTTCGGACTGTATCAGCTAAATGGAGATACTCATAATGCTTTATTGTTAACAGTGAGTGAAGCTGCAAGAAGCTCAGTACTCCTGGATGGTTGAAGCATCAGTCGAGCAGAGCAACAGGAGCCATGTCTCTGCCCTTCCGAAAAGAGCTGGAGAAATATAAGAATATCAATGAAGATGAAATACTCAGCAAACTCTCAGAGGATGAACTGAAACAGCTAGAGCATGTTCTTGATGACCTTGATCCTGAGGTTAGTAATGGGGGCCGGGGACATCGTAGTTCCAAAGCTGCCGATTATAAATGCCACATACTGCAGCATTTTATATTTGTATTCTGTTACAGTAGAGGCAGCGTGCCCTAAAGGATGAGCAGCTCAGCTAGGGACATTTTGGGTTTATTCCTGCTATGATGTGCTACTTGCTTTTGTACAAGTCACTGTGCCCTTTCTCTATTCCTTGTCTATTTAGACACGAGCTTGTCTGCAATCTAAATCTTTAATCATGTTTGTAGACTACAGCATGAGAAGATTTTATGGCTGCTATTTCAGAACACAGCAATAAGCAAACAAACATAATGTGTGTTTGTGAAGATTGGATCTTTTGAACTTCTGAAATCTGTTGACTGTGTCATTCAGCACAGATATTTTTAGTTGAAGAGATTATATTTAGGAGTGATTAAGAAAAATAAGGATCAGCCACACAAATGTCATTTTCTGAAGAGCCAGGATAATTTGGATATTTGAAGACATTCTCACAAAGAAGTTACAGATCTCTGGCCTGGGAACCACTTGGTCCTACAGTAACGAGGTTACAGCCACAAGCGTGCTGGATGGGAATTCTGACTGTACCTGCCCCAGAACCTTCCAAACTGATGTAGGAGTTTGAAAACTGGCAGGTAATCTGGCAGATAAAATCCTTTCACTCTGGAGACAAAATGAATTTGAAAATACCACAATAGATTTATAGCTTCTAGTTTTATATCACAAATTTACCTTGGAAATTAAGGGTGAGCTTTACTCTTCTCTCCCTTCGTGCTGCCACTTCCCTCACTGCTGTCACTTCCACGGTATATTTCTGGTGCATTCAAGTATCTGGCATCTCTACAGGAGACACAGAGCATTCACAGCAGAAAAAACAAGCCATGGTGCATTTTTAGTCAAGCTACATTTGTGCAGTAAATCTGTAGCTCTCTAGACACGTTTATGCACACACAGATAAAGCGCGCAGTGACTTGAGCTCACTGGATGTGCGCGGGATTCCCTGGATATTTGCCAGGGATGAGACTTACTGTGTGTGTTCTGGCCGAGGCTGAAGTGTTTCTGCAGTACTCCAGGGCAGCTTCAGCCTGTTGGCTTTACTGCACATTCACTGCAAAGACCACATACCTGTATTCCTCTCTGGGATTTCCTGGGCAGAAATATGCGAGCCTTATGCATCTTCCTATGTTATGGGATGCAGATGCAGTCAGATGGTCACACAGACACATGTTTCAAGTGGGGCTTCTTCTGCTTGTTTCCTGCATACTCTGAATAGCCGAAGTCCATATAATTCACCAGTTACTTTCTGTGCGCGCCATTCATTTCTGAAGTCCAGGAGAAATCGGTGTTAGAATGAAAGGAATTTTTTAAAAATTAAAAAGAAAGAAAAATGAGGAGGAAAAAGAGTAAATGAAGAGAAGAAAATGTAGAAAACGTATCCTGATCTATTTACCTGGACTGCATACTCTGTGGTTATAATATGTGTAAAACAAAGGGCTCTGATCTTGCTCAGTTCTTTAGTGCTGTGATTGTAAATACGGTTAATAAAAATACTAAGAGGTGGTACAAACAAGAAGGCTGGAAGATATACTGGTTTTAATGGTTACATTTAGGTAATGTGTGTTATTCCTGCCAACAAAGAGCATTATGTGAAGTGACATGCAAAGAATATTTTCATTAAGAAGAAAAACACCATTCAAATTAAAATTGGAACATTATCATCTCCTTTACACGCCTCCCTCTCTTTCACAGAACGCCTTGCTTCCAGCGGGATTTCGGCAAAAGGACCAAACCACTAAGCCTGCCACGGGCCCTTTTGACAGAGAACGCCTGCTCTCGTACCTGGAGAAGCAAGCGCTTGAGCACAAGGACAGAGAAGACTTTGTCCCGTTTACAGGGGAAAAGAAAGGTACAGTCTGTCTTTGTGTCCGTGTGGAGTTACGGACCGCGTGGGCACAGGCATCCACCACTGCCTGGACTTCGTGTGGAATAGGCTGGGACAACAGAGGCGGAGGCTGTTGCTGTGCAGGGTGCAGCTCAGGAGTCAGGGCAAGCGCGGTCGAGGCAGAGGAAGCGGTGGTTTTACCTGGTCTGCCTTGCTCCTCGGGAGTTATAATGGCAGGTGTGATCAGGCCCGTTGGTGGATGTAGGAACACAGAAACACCAGTCCAGCAAGGGTTCGGTCAGCAGCTCCCAGATCAGCAAAGGCCTCTCTGCCCTGACCTCGCTGGGACTATTCCCACGTGAAGGTTTAGGTCTGTACAAGGGTACAGTACTGGGGAAGGTGTTTAGGAGGAAGCATATCAAATGCCTTTCCAAGTAAGTATAGCCTACAATTGCTGTAAATAATAGCTCAGGGAATACACTTACAAAAAAATAAGTATTTTTCCACTTGTTTACTAGCACATCTGGCAATGCTGTTCATGCAGTTAGTTTCTCTGCTTCCCTTTGTCCTACAGCTACAGGAAAAAAAAGGGAAAAACAGGAAAACCTAATTCTAATTGTTCAAAGATTGGTAGGATAACCTTAGCGCAGGAACAGTCATATTTTTAAGCAAACAATGTTTCTTTAGCACCATTATCTCCTTTTTCTCATTTATATACAGTGCATAAAAATGCCTACCTCGGGCCACCCCTTCATTCGAGAAGGACCTCGTTATGTCTGGGTCCGTTGCTGGTCATCTAATGAATTTGGCACCATTTCAGTGGGACCTGCTTAAAGGAAAGCAGATATTTCAAAAAAGTCACGTTTAACATCTTTTGCTTTGTGTATCATTACCAAAGATACAAAATGTTATTTGCAGGCCAAGAGTTGTTACTTTGTTACTGTGTTGTTATTCTTTGAAACAATGGTTTTGGACAAACGAGCCATTTTTCAGCTAGATGTGATTGATAACGTATTTTATCATGCAGCATATTCTTTTTCCGCCATCATAACTTTTGCTTGCTGCTGATCACAGGGTCAGCTCAGCACACTGAAATGCAGGGGCACTGCAGGAGTGATCAAGCACATACTGTACAGAAAGGAAAACAGTTTACTGTAGTATGGATTTATTACCAATTGTTTCCCTTTTCCTGTCCCAAATACGCCACTGGATTAGCGCAGTGCAAGTTACCACTTGCAGATCTCTGCATATTTATGCCAACACCTGCAGCCAGGTCTCACCTTACCAATATTTACTGACTTAGGGCTCAGACTTTGCATTTTGCACTGTAGTCACGTCTAAGATCTCCAAACATGCCCAAAACATAAGTACACAAAAATCCAGCAGTGCGTGGAATGGCATATATCCATAGGGCTGACACTTGATCTGTACAAACCCAATCCCAGTATTGTCCCTGACAGAGTTATTGTACTTACTGGCCTGTTTATTCTATTTCAGTTTTCTTTTGATGAGGCTAAAGCAGTATTATTCCTAAGTTTGCTTCCCTTAAAGTGCTTATTAGTGCTGCTTATTAATTCCTGGTGTCTGTGGTGTGGAAACGCCACTGCTTTACAAACACAAATAATCACACACATCACTTTTCCTTCAGCACAGACCGAGTTCAGCCATGCCAGCATTTAAAGCTATCCTTATTTTGTTTTCTGAATTCCTGTGATCATTTACTTCAAAATTACAATTTTAAGAATTGTGTCAATTACGAGGTTATGACAGCATTTTAGGCTAAGGGAACAAGGAACAAAATCATCAGCATCAGCTTTAGCAGGTGAAAGCCACCACACGTTCTGTGATTTCTGCAGTCATTTTACAACTATAACTAAACACACAGAATTCTACTAATTTTTTTTTTTTAAGTCAAAGGCCAAATGCCATGAAAATGGCCTTTGTTTCTTTGTTAATATTAGAAATAACTGAATTCATCTGAGATCTGTACACCTGATGAGGTCCAGTACCTTGACAGTCGAGAACTGGATGAAGAGCACAGCATAATTTTTGTGCTGCTTTAAGGGAGCTGGCTTTGAGAAGGAATCTGCATATTTTGAGCTTGATCCTGAGTGGGTACTTGTGGCTCTCTCCGTGGCAGGAGGTGTCCTACAGAAAGACGACCAGAGTTCAAGCACTGGCATTTGTGGTCCCCTTTTCTTGTTCTCCGTCCCCCTGGCTCCACACTTCATGCAGAATCTGAGCCTTACAAAACATATGATTGAGATCTCCATCTGCCAAATGTACTGCAGTCTTCCTGTGAACTGTATGATAATTCTGCTAATTGGGTGAATCTGGTGAAACATGATGAATGTTGTGTAAAGGCTGTGCATGGCTGGACCTTAAAATCTGTGCTTGTAACTGCAGCATTACTCATTTTGACAAACTCAACTGAAGAGACAATAAGAGAATGACTGCATTAAAATAGTAATGACTTGGTTTTCATTTATACTATTTCCTGTGCCAGGAAATAAAGCAATCCCGCAAAGACATTTCCAAGACAAGATACTACATGCTAGATTTAAAGTCACTTTAATTAGAGAATAATTAGTATTCTTCCAAAGCTAAGTAATTCATTCAGGATAAATAATTTACATTGTTAAAGCTTGTCCTAAAAGAAACTAAAGAAGAATATCTCTTATTCTTCACCTTCTGCATGTTGATGGTCTCTACAGTGTATTTACAGATTGGTAAATATTTATATGATTATATTATTATAGATGCCTGTTAAATGATCGCTTTACATTATAGCAGTGCTATAATTTAGCCATACTGTATATATTCTCCAATTAATTTTACACTAATTCTGCTAGTTAAAAATTAAGTTCTGGGGCAGCTCCAAAGTGCATCCAGTTGTGTATAATTAGAAATGGGAGGTGTCGATGTCAGTGTACCATTTGGCACTATTTACCACCTGAGAACATTTGTGTGTCGGTAGGACTAGAATATGTCAAGTGCTGTTAAAGCTTTTGTTGCTGTTTTGTACTTTGATATTTTTCTGCCACTGGGAAAGCATTTATTTTTTCAAATTTAGGAAGTGGGATGCTTCTACCAAATGTTAAGTGATATTTCTACCAGTTCCTATGTTTATCATGCAAACCCGATCCTGACATGAAAATTCAGTGATGAGCTGAAAAGAAGGTGGCATTAAAAATATCCTCCTTCCAGAATAGTCTGTGATATATCATTATTGTTTATCTAGTGTCTCTGCCTCTCTTTTTTTTGGTGTGTGTTAATGTTTTACTGGAGAGTTCTTGACTAAAAAGCAATACCAAAGAGCTGCTGAAGGACGAAATTCAGTTGCCTGTGTTGGTCTCTATATGCTGAACACAACCATCAGGTTTTGATTGTGCTAGAAAACAAGCCAAAACAAATTCCAGAGTGGATGGGGATATTCAGAGCGGTTAAAACACAGGAAGTGTTAAATACGAGCGCAAGATGGGGGGCTGGTCCTGCAGGGAATTGCCTTGGTTTTGATTGTAATCGTGGTTTGGAGAGGTTGGAAATGTTTGGCAACAACAATCAAATGTATGGCATGCATTAGGGTTTTGACCCACTGCCATATTTCAGCTTGTTAACGTACTACGTTAATTGCTGTACAAAAAGGCTTTAAGCCTGTATAGGATAGCTCTCAAATTTCAATGAAACCTCAAGTTTTGCACTGAATGAGGGCACGAATGGTCCCAGCCTGCCAGGCGCGCATCCAAACTCGCCACCAAGTTCAGAGGGGTTTAGCCCACACCCTCCCGAACACAAGTCAGGGGCGGGTGTTTGCTCCCACCGCGGTCAGCAAATGATCTGGTGGCTTTCAGGAACCACTGTGCAACACAGCTGTTCATCAGCCATCCCCACAAACAGCGTTCGTTACTAATGAGCAATGGAGGCTGATAATTGTAGCCATAGTGATTGGCAGCTTGTAGTGTTTATTTTATGTATTTTTGGACTAGTTCCTACTTAGGGTGGATGTTCTAGAAATCCTTACATACAACCTGACAAACTACAGGGGTTACTCAGACTGACCCATTGCATTTAACACATATGGCTCGAACGGCCGGGTATCACACCTAGATCACTGTGAAGCTTTTTCTGTACCATTTTCAAGTTCCTGAAAGATCCAGAAATAAAAAGAAAAAGGTGGAGAAAATAAGGGGCAGTGCAGGCACAAAGTACTACAGAGCAATGTCAGTGGTGCATGTTTTCTCTTACTGAATGCGGTCTGTACAGCTGATCTCAGTTAAGATCCCAGTACTACTGTAATACAAACACAAACTATTAACAATATTTCTGTTTCTGGTTTGTTGCAGTGGTTCTCTTAACTACATGATGCTAATGAAACATGACTGAAAAAAGTTCTGTTGTTGTGAAATATCATTAGATAGGAAAAGTTGTCTGTGCCATTTTTAATTACTGTAAGAATTGCTGTTTCAACCCTTTACCGATAGATCTGTTTTCTGCAAGGTCTTCTGCTCCTTGTCAAACCATTTCATTTTGGATCTGATCCAGTTCTCATCAAAGTCACAGAAAAACTCCAGTGGATTGGGCTATTATTATTTGTGGCTGGAAAGGGAAGGGGAACAAGCTTGTATGGTATTAAACTCAACATTTTTAGCCAACTGATTAAAGGGAAAAGGAAGAAAATACGGATGATGAAACCAGAGAACTTGTGGGCAAACCCCTGTTTTCAGTTGCTCTGTCAGAGAACCGTCTGTTTTGCACGTTGTGTTGTGCCAAGCAGAGCATCAATACACAGCACTAGTAATAACGACAGTCATTTTCAGAAGGTCAAAGCATTAGAGTAGATGCTAATGAGTTCCAATTCCTGTTTCTAACAGACTCTATATAAAAAAGTTAGGCTTTAGTTTAGAGGCACAGTATCTTTCTTGGATTGACAAAGGCAGTCTTTCCACCCTCAATGCTGAAATGGTTTGTTTAAATTTTTGCCACCTTCTTCCTGTTCTTCAAGGCTTAGATTTAGAACCAATGTTTGTCTCTTGAAGCACTGAAAGTGCTGCAGTTGCTGGCAGTAATGCCTCCAGCCAGTGCCTTTCACTGCTTGCTTTTGTAAGACCCTGTTTTAGTTGCTCATGACTTTGCCAAACTCACACAGTTCACACTGAAATTTCCCATGCTGAGACTCTGCCTCGGGCTGAATTTTTGGAAAGTGTCAGCAAAAAGGACTCAGCTGTTTCCAAGAACAAGATTAGGAGAAAACACATTGTTTTAGTCATCTAAAGTAAATTTTTCCAGCTGTTTTTTTATGAGCTGCAGTCCCTCCATGCTTTGAAGAGGGGGCTTGAAATATATGCCCTTTGCAATCCCCAGGGAAATACACTTGAATTTGGCATCTCCAAAATATTGTACTTTCTTGTACATCCAGTTTGTTATAGCATTCTCCAAATATTCCCCCTGCAGTGAATATTATCCATGTGCTCAGATCTTCTGCCTGGACAGCAGAGAGCACGTGTGCCAGCCCAGCAGCGCCCGGAGAGCCCCAGCCTGGCCGGCTGGAGGGTGCATGGGATCATCCAAATTGCTCATGAGAGGCCACTGTCACACCAGAACAAGGGCAGGGAGACTCTCTCCTGCTCCGACAGTGTTCTCCTCACTTGGGAAGGGCACTGTAAAGGAGGGAAAAAAAAGTAAACAGCCAGCAGAGAAGTGGAGGGATCAGTTTTTGAGGAGCTTTATGAGTATGTTCAGGGTGAAGGACTAGATGTGGCAGTTCTGGGGAAAGGAGCTGTAATAGAAGACGAGAAGGCAGAGGGAAAGGAGGTGGTAGGAAGGGTCAGGATTCAAAGATGAGCCAGACCAGGAGACACAAGGGATGGGGAAGTGTCCTGGTTCTTTATAGGGTATCGTCAAGGTGGCAGAATCACAGCACCCTGACCAAAGTCAAAGATGCTGCTGCAATTTGCCTTCACTCTTTGTGTATGTGCACAATAGATTTAATAACTTTGCAAAGCTTAACTTTGCGACTTTCCTATTCCATTATCATAAATTTTAAGGCAAAGAATATGCAGACGCTAATCTAACAGTAACAGTATAGCAGCAATTATGATAATGCACTTTAATGACTGTTAGCTTTCAGCTTCACACTTATTTGTACTTGCTCTGTTTTTCTTCTTCGTAATACAAATTTATTCCTGGTAAGAACTAACTTAGCTCCATTTTCATAGAATTCCATAGAGGAGTTTAAGGAAGCTTCAGAAGAAAAGAATAGCGCAAAATGGAAAAAGTGAATCAGGTGCCTGTGATTTATGCAAGGCAGATTTCCAAGATTATTGAATTTCACTTCTAAGGTCAGTGCAGCATTCTGTAATGGAGAATAAACAGGCACTCACTGGAGTCAGTGATTCATTGAAAAGTGAGAAATAATAAGGGTAACCATATATTTTCTTGAAAGTACAATAATCTGAACTATGGTTTATAGGAAAAGAAAGTGCATTACTGTTTTATAATTATGTCAGAAAATGCATTTGTGTTATAAAATTAAGTAACTATCCTTAATAAAACTGATTTTAAATAAAAAGACATTTTTACAGCTTGCATAAATGGGATCGTTTCCCACTGCTTTGTGCTTTGTTGAGTTTTTGCTTGTACAATTTTGGCTTGTACAAAGTGGGAATAAATATTAAGTATTTATACTAAATAAAAATGGTGGCATTTATATTTATTCACAAAAGTCTAATGACATAAGAAGGAAGGCAGAGAGAAGATGTACCAGAAATGATGTTCCAAATGCTATAAACTATAAATGAAGATAAAATCCTCAAAATGTTTTTTAGATTGGACACACTAGTAAAATTCCACCAACTATGCTATTAAAATTCCTTCCTCTCCCCCCTTATATAACAATAAACAAATAAACTTACTCCAGGAAAATACACTTGAAGTAGTTCCCTGCTCAGTTAAAACCTTTTCCTATAGATGTGCATTTGTGGCTCTGTAGTTAACTATTATTGTGTAAGGAGATGAAGTTCGGGATACATTTCATTTTCTTGCTTTACTTTGACATTGCTTTAATGGGGGCATTTACATAATGCAGGAAATCAGAGCTTGCTGAAACCAAGTGGCATAATTACACCTATGGTTTTGTGACTGTACCCAGTGTATTTCTTTTCTTCATGGGATTTATTTTCCTTTTATCTCACTCTGCATTTCTGTGTCTCTCTGTAGTCTTTTTTACTGAATCCTCCTTCTCTCTGGTTTTCAAGGGATTTTTTTCCCTGAGCCTCTTTTGAGTAAAACATGAACCATATCATATTTCAGTTTGAACAGAAGTTTTGCAGTGTGTGAAAAGGAATAGGTCTGCTCTTAGACTGAGCCAGGACAAATCTCTACTCGCTACACTCACAGTCAGAAAGTCCCTGGGTTATAATAAGCTGCCTCAGTCATCACCCAGGTTACCCCAGGCCCTTATCTCAGTTTGACAGAAAGAAGGGGAGAATTGCATTGATTTACACTTAAAATTTCTTCTTGAAAACCAAGCACTACGGATTCCATATGTTTTGGGTTTCTATGCATGTGTAAAAATAAAATGATATTTTAATACTTACTTTATTTTTTACCTGAATTGAATTTTGGCTTTCAGTTAAACACAAGATTATATTATTTTTTGTACGTAAACATGGTTATCTTAGTGTTATTAACACTGATGTAGCTCAAGTGTGATATGTATAAACATAAACCTTTGTCACCGTTTTTTTTCATTGGTAGAAAGATAAGCTATTACTGTTAAGACTTAGCACAGAACATTAGTATATTCTGGAAGCAAAATGTAACACAGACAACATTAATTATACCACATGGAATGTTATAATAAAGTACCTTCTAAAATACAGTGTGACTATAAAGAGCACCAAGAGCAGCAGCCTTTCTTCATAAATCTCACTTTAAAATAATAAAATGTCACTGTTCTTCCAAGGCTTCTTCCAAATAATAAATTTTAAATTTAAGCTAGACCATTGAAACAAGCAAGCCACAACCCGTATTTTATTTTGTCCATGAATTCCATGATGACATTGTATAATGAATTTACAATGTACAGATGTGGGACTCAGAGGGACCTCTTGGATCTTTAAACTCTGTCCTTAAAATAATGAAGGAAAGCTGGCTGATAGCCATCTATAAACACAGACACACAGTTTTGCTGTTGCTGGACAGATAATGAATTCCTAATAACATGCTAAATGCATAAGCTCTTCTAACCTCTAACTGCTATGCTACAGCATCTCTTCACAGGGGGATAATGCAAAAGAATGTTCTTATCTAGACAGCAGAAAAAAAGAATAAAATGCCACTGGACACCAGCAAGGCCTACATGTATTAATGATATATATTGCCATCTTTGACATGACCTTGCCTCTTGAAATATTTCATATAACCAGTAATAGAATTTTTTTTCTAAAACATTTGCCAAGAATGCTTTAAATGGAACTATCATTGGGAGTCATATACACATTTAAAAAGATTTGGGCTGCCCTCCAAGAATTACATATGCCTGAAAAAAATGCTTAAAAATTGTATTCCTATATATGTGAACTGCACAGACAAAGTATGAGCCTGTACTGGCTTCCATTACCCCTGGATTTCTTGCTACACAATGTATGTGGTCTGCCCACATCCAAAGGCCATAGGGAAGAACCAACTGTAATACAGACTGTGTCCAGTTTACAAAAGACTCCAGGTCCTGTGTCCCCTTAAAATGTGATGTGTGACAGTACAGACTTCCGTCAGTATTTGTTAAGAGGCCGGCTGGTGTTTGGGTACGTGAAGAATCACTTACTGCCTGATGGAGATGTTTCATGTGAGCTATGGCTCTGTGGCATACAGTTGTCAGGGGATATTATCAGTCAGGATAAAGATAGGTAGGATTCCCTCAATATCTCAAATGTCCTACTGATTACTTGAAACTCATGTAGAACCACTACTGATCTAGGAAAATATTTTACGGTCAGTACTCCTCACCATTGATTGCTTACTCAGATATTCTGATTGATTTTGGCCTTCTAGCTTCCCACATAGAATCATAGAATGGTTTGGGTTGGAAGGGACCTTAAAGATCATCTACTTCCAACCCCTGCCCTGGGCAGGGACACCTCCCACCAGCCCAGGCTGCTCAAAGCCCCATCCAGCCTGGCCTTGGACACCTCCAGGGATGGGGCAGCCACATCTTCTCTGGGCAGCCTGGGACAGTGTCTCACCACCCTCACAGTAAAGAATTTCTTCCTGATATCTAATCTGAAACTACCCTATTTTAGTTTAAAACTGTTACCCGTCGTTCTATCACTACACTGCCTGATAGAGAGTCCCTCCCCATCTTTCCTGTAGGCCCCCTTTAGGTACTGGAAGGGGCTCTAAGGTCTCCCCAGAGCCCTCTCTTCTCCAGGCTGAACAGCCCCAACTCAGCCTATCTTCACAAGAGAGGAGCTCCAGCTCTCTGATCATCTTCGTGGCCCTCCTCTGGCCACATCATGGTCACATAGTCATGAATATTTTTCCTTATGTTATTCTTACCAGTCAAGCTGGCATCAAGTTAAGTCTTGGTCAGTGGTGTCTGGAAGCTGCCTCCAACACTTCAGTTTAGGTGTTGATACAGAAAGAGTCTGAAATCTTAGCACCTGTGCTGTTACGAAATCTGGAGAGCATCACTGAGCTGCCTTCACAGAGTATTTCTCTCCCTAGATTTCCACTTGACTTTTGTTTGATGTTGCTGGGATGGCTGTCTTGGACTCGTATCACCCAGTGCATTGTGAAAGTGAAAATGATTCTCACCTTTGTCCCACAAAGTCTTTTATCTTCTAAAAGCCTCTTCTTAAAAAATTACTTACTTTAAATATTGCATGAAGAATGAATCATAATATGATACTACTTTGTCTTTCTACATAACCTTCCATCCAGTTTTGTAGACAGACTTGTATGAAAGAGATAAATGAACTTGGCATTATCTACATGAAGATGATACTTTGGCTCATAATGGGGAAAAATTAAGCCATAAAAGGATGACAGTGTTGAAAAAGCAGAGGCAAAGCATCTGTAATTCAACTCTAAATATCAGCACTACTAACAAAATACTATCACTAATACGGTTAAAATTAAACTATTTCAGAGACATTTCAGAAAGCCACAGGATATGCTTCAAGCATTACACCTAGAGTGTACAAAGCTGCACAAAAATTCAACTTAAAGTTGACAGTGGCCCAAAGTCCCCTGCATCCAAAGGTCATCACAGCTTCACTACAATGGGATTAACTAAAGCCTGCTTGAGAAGTAGTGGCTAGGGACAAGGTGAGAGGAACTACTCTGCAGTGGACAATAGAACATGGGAATTCACAGAATTATCGGAGCAGTGACACCATCTGTTGCATGTGGCATCATCTAATGTATTACTGACTGTATGGGTCTGGTACAGGAAAGCATGGAGTGGGAGAAAAGCCCCAGCGCCACTGGTGACTGAAGTGAAGCCCTAGCTCTGATTTAAAGGATCTCGTGCCAAGTATTTACGGTTACATCAAATAATATAATACAAGGTTAAATATAATAGGTTAAATATAATAGCACGCTACAGGAGTAGTGGGACTTTTTGTGTTGTTTCTGGATTTATCCTACAGTTTTCTTATTTCAGCAGAAGGGCTGATGATCTCAGTCTTGGGGAATATCACGTGGAAACACACACCAGCTGGCCCCAGTGTAACAGCAGGATACAAGGAGAGACACATGGGTCAGAAGTCTTTCTTGGGGAACATGTGGTTCAGTTCAGTTCAGATTTTTCAGGCCTGCACAGATGATCAGGATAAGGCTCTCTATGTGAACAATCATCAGGAGACACAGAAGGGAAATACTCGTGGAGAGACTGGGAATTCAACTGAGTTACTGGAAAAGACCAGCGCTGTTGAACTTTCAGGCTCTTGTATGGAATTTGGTAAACTGAAAGGTTCTTGCAGTAGGATGGTTTGAACCGTTTCTGGTGCCTCCTTTAAATATAAGGATGAATTTTCTGCAAAGTTTTTGCATAGACCTGATTCTGCCAGTTTAAGGCCACAGGAACTTCAGAAAGATCCCAGCTGTGACTGCTCCTAGGGATTTATTTTAGTAAATTTGCTTACATGTTAGCAATCACCAACACAGAGTAGAAACCTGCACCTTTTATTTTTAGACTCTTATTAAGATCCTGGCATCGAGGATAGCATCAAGTAAGAAAGAGGAAAACATGCCCTTGATATAATTCCAAGCGGTTCCATTGTCACAGACTTACTCCTCCGCTGCCAGGAGGCAGATGAGTTGTTCCAATAATTCATTACTCACTCTGGCTTTTTTCTTCTCTTAGGAAAAATATTTATCCCTAAAGAAAAGCCCATAGAAACCCACACAGAAGAGAAAGTGACCCTGGATCCAGAACTAGAAGAAGCTTTGGCCAGCGCTTCAGATACCGAGCTCTACGACCTTGCAGGTTAGACACTATAGAGGTATGATCCTCCTACATACACATCCAGTTCTTCTCTGCCTGACCTTGCTGCCGGCAGCGTCTCAAGATCATCTCCCAGGTGCCTGCTGTTCCACCGTACAGACCAACCTGTGGGCCACACATTGCCCATGAGGACATCAAGTGTGACTCGATAGCTGCTCTTTGGGGAAGGGAAGGGTCAAGACTGCAGGCTGGGGTGTTTGCATTGTAGTGGAGACCATTGATCTACTGCATCCACATTGTCCGTAGCATACTACTGCTACCTCCTCTCAACTCTGACATCCCAAATGGCGGGATGAACTTGTTAGAGGATGCAATGGATGAAGATCCTACATCAATGAGGAAATTTGGAATCTAACCCCTTGAATCAGAAATTTGGTTTCCAGCTGATTAGATGTGCCTAATTTCACCACTTTTAATTCTTTTCCTTTAATCCAAAGTATAATTTCATGTTCTAGAGTGTGCACAAAGGAAATAATTTTGAAATGTATCCACTTGCATAAATAACATTTGAACCTACATTATAACAAAGCCCAATCTGTAGTTCTTCAGCCAGCTGTGATTTCCAAGCGGTTCATATAATGAGTTTATGCTAGTAAAAGATTATCATCTGAATCCCTAATTTGGGAAGAAGCAAACCAGCCAGGACTGGTGAGATTAATGTCAATGGGTCATCCTGATACCCTGCACAACCTAGTGTTGAGACGCCCCATGGAACCGTTGACATCTCCTGCCTTTCCACCCAGTTCCGAGTGGATCCTACCCTTCCCTGGGCTCTTTGAGGTCCATGGTCTATCTTTTGGGGCACTAGTCTACACAAAATTTTGGTGGGAAAATTTCAACCCTATGAAAATTTTGTTGTTTTTCATTTGGAAAATCCAAGTGAAATATTTTAGCATATTAGATTAATCTGAATCTGGGTTAGATCGACATTAATCTCAAAACTCTACTATATTGTCCTATTGGAGGACATGATCTTGACATTATCTTCTGTAATTCCTGGCTACACTACACATTTCTGGATGCATTAGCCTTGGCTCTGAGCGAAATGTGGTGTATTACATGATTATAATTATATTTTATAATTATAATTATGGAAGAAGTATCATCAAACACAGAACAATTTATTCTTTGACACTATGGAAGTTCATTTGAAGAAAAGATAACTCTCTCTGCAGCTTCTTTTATGGAGTTATAATTTTTTTTTGCCATTTATCTTGTAATAATTTATATTATCACTATTTGAAGTCCTGGAATATACCTTTTTTTTCGCCAGGTACATTAGCATCCATATGCTTCTATAAGAAACCCCAGTGTGAATGGCAATTTATTAAGCTAACCACACGCACAGTCAGATTCTTGGATATGCCAAACAATACAACAAGGAGCAATAGGAGGTTCAGGTTGTATATTATAGAAAAAGAATTATTAGGCATGTAGCACTGAAATGAGTTACCCAAAGAGACTGTGGGATTTCCATCCCTGAATGGTTTCAGGATCCAGCTAGACAAAGCCATGGCTGACCTGGTTAATATTGGCAACATTCCGGCTTGAGGGGGAGGCTGGACAAGATCACCCCTAGTAGTTCCTTCCAGCTGGCATTTCTGTGATATGCATACTACACTGCTTCATTTGTTCAAAAACTTATATTAAAATGTCTGTATCTCCAGTATTTAGACCCCTAAAGACTCTCCCTACAAGCAAGCATGATTCAGAGTTGGCATTTTATAAAGGGGTTTTTGTTTGGGGAACTAAACTAGAATTTGTAGCAGATATTTTTCTCCAATCTTTGTTCCTGCCATTAACATCCTGTTCCTGGTATTTATGCATTTTAGCTGTTCTTGGAGTGCACAACATGGTCAACAACCCAAAATTTAATGAAGGAGGAGCCCGCGCTAAAGATGGGAAAGGAAGCGT
This sequence comes from Rhinoptilus africanus, assembly GCA_013400135.1. Lineage (NCBI taxonomy): Eukaryota > Metazoa > Chordata > Aves > Charadriiformes > Glareolidae > Rhinoptilus > Rhinoptilus africanus. The sequence goes on along the minus strand of VXBO01010751.1, from coordinate 312,948 downwards.
GAGAAGTAAGCAAGCAGATTTCTCTTGTGGGCTGTATGTTATCTTTAGGGACTTGTAAACCTGTAAGTTGGGTGTATTGGTCTAATTTAGTGTAATGTAACTTGACCTTACCTTGACTGATCTAATTAATCATGAGGGAAAGCTCTTTAAAGTAAATATAATCTTAATATTCGTTATCTATAATGACAACTGTACTATGCAAATAAATCATTCCTAAGGAGCTTTGTTTTCCTAGAGAGCAATAACTGGCTCTGCAGAGGTGCTTGAAAACATGTGAGTATTTAAGAAGCCAAGACATATATATTTTCACCCCACTTCAGATTAGGCAGCAGGCAGAAAACACAGCGTGCTGTAGCTGAGGGCGCAGGCCAGGCCATCTCGCCCCGAGTCCCTGCAGTTCTGCAACTGAAGAACGACTTGTAACCACAGGGCTGGAGAGTGGCAGAATCCCTGGTGGAGTCACATCTCTGACCACAGTCACGTCAAGCTGCCTTCACAGGGAGGGAGGCCGCATGGATGTGCTCCTGCCCCGGCTGCTCTCTCATCTACTACCTCCGCCTTCGTGGCAGCATATTTGAATGTTTGCTGTTACAGGGCTCCTTAGATACACAGGGAATGTAATTGTTCAGGAAATCCCTCTACAGAAACCGCTGTAGTTACTAAAACCAAATCCAGAAATGTTTGCTCTAATTAAACAGACCTTTGGTGAATCAGGACTTATCTCAAAAACCAACAGGAGGCTGGATGGGGCGAGAAATGGGTATGTCTGAATTCCAAGTTTTTCTTGAGAGCTGCCAAGCCTTGATCCAGAGCTCATCACCTCCAAGCTCTGGGATATCAAGCGGACTAAACTTTGCTTTTTAAGACAAAACTATGGAATGCTCTTTTCTAGGGAAGCAGTACTCAAAAAATGTTTTCTTCTTGTAAGGCCATGAGAACAGCATCTGTCTTTACCAAGGACTTTCACTTCCATCCTTCTTTACTTAAGGGGAGGTGGGAAAGTAGACAGGACACCATGTCACTTCATTTTTCTCAGGATTAAGGCTGCTTTGCAAGCCTCCCCAGTGGGGCCCTGTGCAAGCTGCCATCTATCTCATAACAGGCAACTGCATGCATTACTAATCCACATAGATTTCAGAATATTTTTGTTGTACTGAGTCAAAATGTCAGCTATGTGAGTCAGCTAAACTATGCTCCAGTCACAGACTTAAGAACCAGAAAATCACCGTCACATCACTTTCTTCTTTGGTCCAAAAGCAATACCTTGCCTTAGCCAAGTGAAATGCTTCAGTAAAAGAGGGAGACATCTCAAAAGTTGCCCATCATTGTAGCAAAACAGCACCATTATTAAAGAAACAAGATAAAACTCATGGGAAGCAACAAGAAGTAGAAAGTGAAAAATACTGCTAACTCTAGACGGAGTATACTGCGATGTCTAACCTGAGGGCAGACTGCAAGTCTCTCCCCAGGTCCCAGCTCGGCAGGGTGTTGCCACAAGTGCAAAAAATGCTTTGCTGGTTTTTGTTTACTTTCCATCCTTGCCTCCAAGATAGGGTGAATTCTCTATAAGTACTTTACCAGTAATTTTCAATTTTCTACTCCTTAGAAAGGCTGGAGTTATTCAGTGTTATTATTGTGAAGTCTCTCAGGGAATTAGGAAAAAAAAAGTTGAGGGTAAAAGGGAGCAGAGTGAAAACCAGCTCAAGGTTTGTGTATAACTCTCTCTACTAAGGGTATGAGTTCTCAAAAAACCACTTGGTTTTCTTTTGGCCCGTGATATGACATGAACTTTACCCATTGCACTAACAGCAACGCTTGAGTAGACTCAAGCACAAGTCTTCAATGTCACTCACTGTCTGCAACGTAAAATAAAAGAGTTTAAACATACTTGTGGTCAGGAACATATTCCTTTCTTGCCTCTAGTGGCTTCAGTGGTCAGGGTTTATAAATTAATCTCCACAGCTACATGCATGGGAATTAGAAGTACTAATTCTGTTCTCAGCTATGATTTTTATGCTTCTCTAAGAATATTTATAGCTCATAGCTTCTAGCATTAAAAACTGTATCTCTTTGGATCATGAATACTCAAAGACTTCATAAATCTTGGTGCTGGCAGGCAGACTTGCTTTTCATGCTTTGATAGTTTTATTATTTAGAAAGTGCAGATGTTGCAATTTAACAAAAGCTAATTGAATTTATTGTAAGGCCGATAGCATTAGCTGAGAGAAGGAAACTGAGGGGCCTCCTGGTCATGGCCCTTTGTGTTAGCACAGTCTATTCATAGGTGCAGGGACATTCTCTCACTAATGTGATGAGAAGGTTCTGAGCACACCTTCCTTTACCGGTGCTAGGCAAAGAACAAAACAGCCCTTGCAGTATATTGCATCCTATACAATAGTCTTTAAAGCTGCTTTGGCTCAAATTAATCGTACCCGGACTTTTGTACATAAAAGGAGGAATTTGTGCGTGATGCCGCTGTGACTGTCACCTCCAGTGACATGCTTCTAGGTGCACAGAAGGTGCAAAGGGCACATCGGGGATAACGGGGCTAATATTCCTGTTTCCAAGTTTTGTGGTTCATATAAACCCCTTCTTGAATGCTATGGTACAAACCTAAATGGGACTTGAAAAGCCAGACTGTTAGTGATGATGCCTGCTCCTCACATCAACCTTTCATGAGATTTTGTGTTGCAGATGTGGTGAAAGGTGAAAAGGTCAAGCCCATCTTTGAGGAGCCACCTAATCCAACCAATGTGGAAGCAAGTCTACAAAGGATAAAAGCAAATGATCCTACTCTGACAGAAATTAATCTCAACAACATAAAGGTAGATGCTGTGGTTTCATTTACATCATCATAGGAAGGTTTATTCAAGTATTTCCAAAGCCTTTGCCTTTTATCTTCAAATTTTGTCTCTCTCTACTCTTCAGAAGCAGGACACATAGGAAGGGGGCGTGGAGGGAACTGTTGTAGAGGCTCCAAGGCCATCAGTGCCTGAAATTGAATTAGATGCCAACTAAAATCCCAAGGGGTGATTTCCTCTGGCTGCCTTCCTTTAGCAGACTGTAAAGCAAGATATCTCATGGGCACTGTGTAATCATCACCGGCCAAATTCAATTAGCCCACACCTGCAAATGGAGGAGGAGCTGGCACATGGAGACTGAGCAACCAGCAGCAAAACTGGAAAGTAGCTCAGAGATCAGAGACACGCTTGTGTTGGCCTGAGCCAGTTAAAGGCAGTGCTGACATCCCATCCTAGCACAGGCCTTCACGGGTCTCTGGAAGCCACTATGAGCAGAGCACGCATTGTCCCTTCTGAGATACTCTTAAAAGCATCAGGGATGTTTAAATTGCATAAACTGTAGCTGTTAATCAATCAGTAGCTGTTAATCAATCAGTTTGATAAAGATTAAAATCAGTGTCAAGCAACGTGACTGGCTTTCCTAATTACTGGATTTATCTTCTTAATGCAGAATATTCCTATTCCAACACTGAAAGAATTTGCAAAAGCTTTGGAAAGCAACACGCATGTGAAGACATTCAGCCTTGCAGCTACTCGAAGCAATGACCCTGTAGCTATTGTAAGTTTAAACGCTGCCTGGAACAAACCCACAACAATTTTTAAGTAGGTCTATGTCTGCTTTAGGATGCATTCTTTATTTTCCCTTGCAGAATTTCCCTGTGACTATGCAAAGCAGAACTGTGGTCTCTTCTGATCTACCTCTATGTTCTTCTAAGCCTTTTTGTGTTTCATTTCTTTGTAGGTACTAAGCCACGTTTTGCAGATTCTCTATTATTCCCTGAAACTCTAAAGACATTGTCTCATGTTCCCTCTTTCTGACCCCTCAGGCATTTGCAGATATGTTGAAAGTGAACAAAACACTGAAGAGTCTGAATGTAGAATCCAACTTCATCACTGGGACGGGTATTTTGGCACTGATTGATGCACTGAAAGAGAATGAATCCCTGACAGAGATTAAAATTGACAACCAGGTAAAGAGAGACGACTCATTGAGTTCACTTTGCCCCTCTTCGATATAGATTCCCAGAGGCCTAGAGGCCTCTGGCAAAGTCAAGGCAGCCTGTGTGGCTCAGTCATTCTGCAGCTCATGTCCCATGCCCGTGCAACCAAACAGTGGAAATCTAAATAAAACTGGTCAAAGCCAAATATAAAACCCAGAGCAAAATCTCCAGGGACGGGATTCTCTTTGTAGTTTGCAGCACAGCACTGAAATACAACCACTTATTTCCCTCTCATACGAAAACAAATATTTTGTTTCTTTTGGGGCCATTTCACCACATCACCGACAGAGGCAGCAGCTGGGGACAGCTGTAGAGATGGAGATTGCTAAGATGCTGGAGGAGAACTCCAAGATTCTCAAGTTTGGATACCAGTTCACAAAGCAAGGCCCGAGAACCAGGGTAGCAGCAGCTATCACTAAGAACAACGATCTGGGTAAGATGCTACTACATCTACTCATCATTTGTTTATGTGAGCCAAGCCTTGACCTTCCTAGACACATCTCTTCGGGTCGTACATAAGATTGAATTTTAACTCTACAACATTCCATCTGCTAGATGTGCGGGCTGATGCATAGCTCCGCAGACTCTAGAGCAGACAGCAAGATCTTTCTGTGATTAGGAGCCACTGTTCTTCTTCTCCCACTCCTTCTGGGAAGGGGAGTTATTTCAGCCTTTTCCATGAAGCACCCTGGATTTCCAGCTGCCCTGTCAGCTGTTTTGGCCAGTAAGCAGAGAGCCAAACCCATCCTGTTTGTTCAGTCCTCACCTCTTTGCCCTGCCCACCATGACAGACCAAGCCTGCCCAACCAAAGGAATAAAAAAGACTTTCTTGCCTGTGTGACCAAGTACACGCAAAGACAATAAAGCTTTGCAAGTTTTACCTGAGCGTGACGTGCTCTGCCCTGTGTGCTCAATACAGCAGAGTAAGAAGGAGATGACTAGGCAGGAGTAGTCTACAGTAAGAAGGAAAAAAAAAATTAACTATGTGTTTTTAATCAATTCTACTTCAAAATGAGGTGTCAAACCGTGATGCCTTTGCTGGCTTCAGTCTGGGTTTCTCTCTGTGAGAACTGAGATAAAAGTTGAGCTAGAACCTATTTCTTTCACACATACTTTTATCTTTTTGTAGTTTTAATTTTTAGCAGTACTTAAGCATTCCAGTGATATACTACTGGTCCTGGAACTGTTAGTGTTCCAGAATGGTGTTTGAAATGTCCCTCCAACAGAAAAAGACCTTTTTTCCCCTACTGTTTAACCGTTAGACATATGACATTAGACATATGTCCTGTACCTAATCTTCATTTTCCTGCTTTTGCATTGCATGGTTTTGTTCAAGATTTAGTAAGACAGAATAACTTTAAGAATTCAATATAATAAAATAAATGAAGCAACAAAACAGTGAAAGCAGACACAAATGACTGATGTTACACTGTAGACTTTGGAATAATGCAGTCTGACAAGAAAGCACTATGAAATAAACCTCCTGATAGTAAAGTAATGCAATGTTTGTAGTCATATATTGTTGTTATTGGCTTTCTGTAGTGAAAAGTGTTCATTCATCTAGTTTTACTGCTTTTGTTCTGTCCTTCAGCAGTTCAGTATCAGGAAGAGGACATGACAGTTTGATGTAACACCGAATTTTGTATCACAGAAACACAGAACCTCACTAATCTTATCTGGCCAAGTCAGAGATGACTCAATACATTTTTATTAGGGTATGGAGTAGCAAATGATGCCCAACTAGACCTGCTCTATACCAGCTGAAATGTATCCTAAGTGCTGTAAAAATTCACAGAGGGCTGCTTGTCAAAATAATACTGCCCATAGCACAAAGCTCATCACTATCTGCTTTGCTAAACAGCAACTTCAGCTTACTTGGTTTCTAGTGAGAATCCAGAGTTAATTAACTTAGTATCGGATGGCTGATGCAATCAGAGCGTGTGAAGTTTAAACAGATAATTCAAGGTCCAATATGTTGTTTTCCTTGTTGCCAATACTCACTGATATCAGCACTTAAGAGTACTTCAAATTATTTTGTAAAAGGAGGTGATTATTGTTTGCCTATATAGTATACACTTGTGCAGTTACAAAGGTTACTCATTTTTGGTGCCTAATGCTTAACTAAAGCAGAGCACTGCCATGGAGCCTAGAGCAAACCAGTATCAGCTTAGCTGGAACACAGTGCCTTTTAAATGAACCTGTAACAAAAATCTAAGGGGAGCCGTTGGGAGGAAGAACTGGAAATGGCGATTTCTTCATCATCTAGAACTTTTAAGTCAGAATCTGATTGTTATAGGAGATGTGTTGATATGAACACCTGGTGATATAGAAAAGTGCGGGTTAGATACAATTGTTTTGTTTGTCATTAAGATCTGTTAATTACAGCATTTATGGACATAATTCTTCTGAGTATTTCTTAGAATCTTCTTCCTTCCTGTTCATGCTTCTGGGAACGCAGTGTGTCAGCAAGAAAAGTCCTTAGGCTCTCAGGAAAGCAATAATGACTGCTCTTTTCTTGTTTTATTGGTCTAGTTCGTAAAAAGCGGGTGGAAGGAGAGCGGCAGTAGCCACGCCATAGAGGACGCCAGGCAAGACTGGAGGCCACTAACAACTGCAGTCTCAGTGTGCTCACTGGTCAGAAGGGAAAGCACTGGAAAACCATTACAATGGGATTTATTAATTGTGTTAATGTCTCCTTTTAACCTTGAAAACACAGTCTGTTCTTTTCTAATTTTCATGGTTAATTTAATTTTTATGAGAAAGAATGATAGTTGGTTTGATTTTAATGAAAAGACTGTTTTGCAGTATCTGAAGCCAATACGCAGAATCTTAATTGTGTTACTGAGTTTAACATCTACTGACTCTGATCCTTATTTTAGACACTTTTTGGTATGTTAAAATATGATCTTGTGTATGGATAAGGGATTCTCTGCTGAAAATAGAAATTTTAGGGCCAAGTTCTGCAATGCCTTATGTTTGTGAATAATCCTCACTTGTATGTGTATAGTCCTGCCGAACTGAACCCTGCAAAGAGATGCTCCCAGGAGTAGAACTAGTAATGCCGGTACAAGTTTGCAGGATCACAGCCTTGAGCCTCTCTCCTGCAGTGGGATCTGGGCAGCTGGAACCGCGTTGGCACAGTGCCCTTCTACCTTCTAGGGTCTCCAGCCGTCCAGCTCCAGGCGCAGGATCACGCCTAGACCCATAAACATTGTCAAAGCCTACTTGTTTACATAAGCTTAGGTTAGGTGGATCATTTCACAATGTTACACTGATACTTGTTATCTTTACTCCACACTGTAAAGTAATATTAGCGCTGCCAATCCTATAGACTTTGAATGTTTTGGGTTTTTATCTAGGCCAACAGGTTTTTATTTGCTACTAGAATGCACATTTTACAGCTTTTAATCTAAACAAGTATTCTGAGCAATATTTGTTTTACTTTGAGCCATGCATTTGACTTTTTTTTTAGTTCTGGTATTTATGTACATTTGTTGGTATTATAGAACTGTTCTCAGGACCTTTAGATGAAGATTAATTAAATAGTGAATCCAGAAGAGCAGCTGTGCTACCAGGAAGAAACATTAAAAGGGTAGTTGTGACAGCTATGTAACTTCCATTTAGAGGCTCCAGTTTGGGTTTGCCCCTGTATCACAAGGCACTTAGGTATTTGCATCAGCACGTAGCTGAATAAGGGCACATTTAAGCATAGACACAAATGCTTTGCTAAATCAGGGCCTTAACTCAGATGCCGGACATAATCTTAACCCAGTGGAAAACACTTAGGAAGCAGCAACTAACCCTGGTGCTCAACAGCATCAAAATTTTAGTAAGAAATCAGTCTGACATTTCATTTTATGTATTCTACAGTCTAACACTATTCTCTACCACTGTTTTATCACTGCCAACAGTTGTCTCTGACTACTGGCCAGAGGTTGGTTTTGGTTACAGGCAGGCATGCTGTAAGAGCTCAGGGAGCTGTGGGTTAGGTGGGTCACACATACCAGCGCTTTCAGAAAGCTGCAGAAGCGCGCCTGGGGATAGTGCTGCTCCCTGGGAAACACCAGCCGCTCCTCTGAGAGCTCCTTCGGGACACCAGGGATGAAGCATTGCTTCCTTCATCCAGGTGACAGGACAATGCTGGGGGTCAGGGTCACTCCTGACCCAGGGGTCAGAGCTGTGAGCCACTGTGCAGCTGAGCATCCAGGGATTAGAAAACAGGGGGGCCCTAGGAGCAGGCAGTACGTGTTGGACATACATCCCTGCAGGATGTTTTCAGGACCAGTGTTGGGGTGCAAGCTAACAGGATGAACCCTCCCTCCGTGCCTTTTGTAATGGAAATGAGTAGGTCCAAGACAACACTTTTCCTTTTGGATACTGGTGTTCACACTGGAGTCCAAACTGAATGAAATACACTTAAATCCCACTAAAATAGTTTGCTAAAGTGGTCTGCTGAGCTCAGATGTAAAGTGCAGTATCCCTGGAGAGCTCCCAGCCTTTACAATTTCCAACTTTCCCTCCCTTCCCCAGAATAAGGCTGAAACCTTTGCTTTGCAAGTAAAAAAACACAACACACAAGAGACTCCTGCTGAGATTTTCCCTGGATCCATGCAGGATTTGCTGTGAAAAACTTTGATATCCCATTAAAAAAACTGAGAAGTTCTGTAACACAGTCATAACTCCCCATGGGCTTAAATAAACAGCCCTTAAAAACCATGCAGATTGCCAGGGCAATACTGGGTTTTGCAGCACCACGTCTAATGGGTAGGAAGAATCCTCATACCACAAACCAAAAGATTGTGGTTACTGACAAACTGCAGTGATAAGAATCACACTGCCCCTATTTTCTTCTTCTTTTCCTTTGATCCAACCAAGGGAATCCCAACTATCAATCAATTTTTTTTTATGTATTTTGACGATTTTTTTTAAATAGTTTTTTTTTAAAGGTGGTACGTGTATGTGTTTAAGGGAAACAAGTGCAATCCATTTCTAGTCTTAATTGCCATTTAAAGTGTCGGTATTTGCATGCAGCAGTTTTGCAAGGATGGATTGGTCTGACGGCTTCATGATGTCTGCAGCATGTCAACCTGTACAGCTTCGCTCAGAGCCACACAAGTGGTTATAAAGTCAGGTGGCTCCATCCATGTCAGCTACCGTTTGCATCATGGACCAAGGTTCCTGGCTGGGGAAATCCCTGTGGGCTCTCCGTCCCTTCTTTGGCCATGGCCTTTGCGCAGGCATGTTTCCTCTGAAGGAAGGATTCCTCAGGCACTCCAGAGTATCATCTCCAACACCAGCCCCACCATGCGCTAGCAGACAGTGCCTGGAGCTGTGCACCCCATGGCAGGTGACCTGGGAGGTCTGGCCTCTTCCAGCAGGCCTGAGGAGAACTTCTAATCCCTGGCCATTTTCTCCAGGCAGCTGCTGCCAGCCCCTTCCAGGGGGCTCGGTGACCAGGGACATCTCTGTCCTGCCTCTTCGTGGCTTGGTTGCCACCTGGCCTTGAGCATCACAAATCAAACACTGCAAAAATATAAAGATCTGTTCAATACAACAACAGCACACAGTGGTGATGCTTGAAGGCAGATTTTCATATTAATATAGGATTATTTATCTGGTTACAAATCTCAGTAACTAACACGAAGGGGGTCAGGACACGACTAGTTATTTTCAATTCCACTTTCAAGCCAACACCTGGCATACTCAATGCTGAATGGGGAACAGGGACAGAAGAGTCCTTTTTTCTTAAGCAAACATTCAGGAGTAACTTTGTCTATTTTTGCACATTGCTTCTCGTGTTGACGGCTTCGGTTTGGTTTGTATTTTTTATATATTTTTTCATTGAAAAGCTCAACTTTGTGCGTGTCCTAACATACATGTGAATTGTAGCGTGCACTAAGGGCCGTATGTGTACACGTATAAATCTAGATGAAGATGTTATCTCTGGAACAAAAGTAATTGCATGCGCGCAGTGTGGTGCATATGACTCAAGAGGAAGGGAATTACCACGCTATGTAACAGTGACTCCCCAGCATTATGGTTTTTCTAAATAAATCTTCATAAAGGATTTGGCTTTTGCAATTTTTCATGGGTTTGAGCCTTGAATCAAGCCTCCCTTGATGCTCTGACATTAGTTAAGCAGCTTTGTCCACTGTGGCTCTTACAGTTTTTACTTGTTTGCATTATCTGCCAGGTTTCACCTTCCCTTCCCCGCACATGACATGCCCTGGGCTGGAGCTCTGTGAATGATGGGTGGGTGCTCAGAACCAGGACCAGGAGCAGAGAAACGCAGATTCTCCTCCAAGGTTTAACAGACCTCACAGATTTACAGCAAGTTCATCATACCTGCCCATGCCTCGGCTTGCACATTCTAACATCTGCCTAATACTTTCCTGACTCAGTGAACGCTTGTAAAACTCTGAGCTTCTCAGAGGAAGATGCAGCAAGAGATGCACTAAAGGAAATAAATGGGAAATTAAAACCTCCCATTTTCAGAATGTGTGACTATCTGAGATACTTTGCATCAGATTTCTGTGGTGCACCTAGACATCTAAAGCTGCACATGAAAACCCATGGTATTTTTAGGAGTGAGTAAGTACCACCTCTCACCAGCTGCAATGTAAGTTTAGATACATCAGATACATAAATTCCTGTCCTTAGGCAGCTACATACCACAAGAATCTGGCCCAGGCACGCAACACCCTTTTGGGAACTTAGATGCTTTTGAAAATTAAGCCCAATGTGCCGAAACTAGATTGTATTACTAGTGTTTTTTTTTTTTTTTTAAATATATGCCATGGCTCTAAAAATAAGTACACAGTGAAAAGTGAAGACAACTGAAAAGCAGAAATCTTATTCTACAATGGTTAATATTCTCTTTAGCTCTGGTTTCAATTTTTACAGCTCTGAAATTATGTGACAAAGCAATAATAGATCTCTGCACGCTTCTGTTCTTTTTTAAAGTAAAAAATAAGTGTAATTTATAAAAGGTTGCTGACATTGGAGCTGCACAGACTAGATTTCTTGTTTCCTTCATCACTAACTCAGGGAAGAGAGATTTCACTGTTTTGTGAAATTTAGAATCCAATTCAACTGTGAAGTTGCATGCATAAAATCACTCTTCTCTGATCAGGGCCTTGCATACAAAACAGAGGAGAAGCACTATCTAAAATTATCCCTCCTCAGCTAACTTCTACTCAGAAAGCCTGCAAAGTGGGCTTTCCCTCAGCATCAGGTACAGAGGCACTTATTTCCTGCCCTCTCTTCTCCACCCAGTATCTCAGCCATCTTCTGTATAGCGCCTCGTTAGAATTTGACAGCCAGAACATACACCGATTTCTTCCAGGGTATACACAGCTCTAAGCTTCAAGGAAATCAAGCGCATTGTAGAGTGCCTGAAGGCATAGACTGAGTTAATGAACTGTTAATATGACCCTTTGAACTGTTCAGTTGATCCTTAGAACTTAGGCTGCACTTAAAACACACTGCAAAATATACATAAAATACACATGCATAAAGACAGTTAAAAAAGAAACCTCAGCACATCTCCCCGTGAACAATGTGCTCTCTGCAATCCCAGGGAAGTTCAGTTTACCCACAGAGAAACAAAACATCTTCCCTACCCATATAAAGACCACCTTTACTTATGTCAATACTTTAACTCAAATCTCACAGTATCTTTCTACTTTTCCTCTCTTGCATGCCAAAAAAAATGGATGAGAGACTTAAGAAAATGAGGAAATCTCATAGTAAAAGAAAAGGAGGTATCTGTGTCCCAGTATGTGGTTCTGCTGGGATTTGTGGAGCCTAACATCAGAGGGAGTGCTCATGGGAACTATGCAGCGCAATTCCCAGATCCTCAGTCATAAGGGAATCAGAGAATACAGCTGCAGAGAAGCTTGTGAGGTCATGCACCCCATTTCCTATCTCCAAGATAGGATTTTATTTCTACATACTTGATAGCTTTTGCAAAAAGACTAGTTTTGGTCCTGCATCCCTCTCTTTACAGGGGTTGTGTTGAAGTCCCTTGGGATTTTGACTATGAATGCGATACGTGCTAAGAACACAGATACAGTATCCCACCTTCTCACTCTGGACCTTTATTTTAGGAATCAGATTCTTTCCTTGCACCCGCTTCTTTTCAGAATTAATATTTTGTGTATGAACAGTTGAAAAATAACTCATTTACAAAAAGAGGATTGGTACTATTCTTAAAGCCTCTGAGCATGCATCTTCATATCCCTCCTATTCCAATCTGCTCACTCCTCTCCCAAGCCTGAACAACAAGCAGGGCAAACCCCAGGTGCTTCATTTTCTACAAGGAGTGCTAGGTCAGTCTCCCCATGGATGGGATATGGAGCGACAGCCTGAACTGCAGCAAGCGGCATTTACCACTGGCCATCCATCTCCTGCTGGTGCCACGCAGAAGGTCCCCAGCTTGTGTTCTTTTGATGCATCTACTCAAAAGTCAAACCTCCTCAATTCTGACTGATACAGAAAGTCCAGGGAGTTGTAATACAACATCAAAGAAGCAGAGGAGCAAGCTAAGTTTTGTGCCATTCTGCAGTGGCTCTGACCTGTCTGCCTGCGTGTTTCTCCAGCCGCAGCTCTGCACTCCGTGCCCACTGGCAAGCTGCTGGCACCCAAACGCGGCACGTGGAGAGCACTGATGGTGGGCGAGTTCTCTGCTGGGTGTGAGGGTGTTGGGACAGCAACCACAGCACCCTGCAGCGCTCAAATCAAGTTTTTAACTATTTTAACAGAGGACAGCTTTTGCATATTAAAACCAACCACCACCAAGGAATCTCTCTCATTCTAATCCATTTCAGGTATATCAAACGTTCATCTATGTCTGAATGGAGCAGAATGGTCACTGGCACTTAAGGTTTCCTATTTGAGGAAGAGGAAGAGGGGAAAAAACAGCTGAATTGTGTTCAGCTGGTTCCTAACCACAGGAAAGTGCTTTAAATATTCATGCTTTTCTTGTCCATTCCAGTAAAGCAGATGAGCACAAACAAAAGCAGCATGAAGGGCCTCCCTTAATGAGGGTCTGTTTGTTTCTTATAGGCAGCTGCCTGACTTTATTGAGTGTGACATTAGGTAGGCTCATTCAATGAGCAAGGGAGAAGAAAACAAGGCTGTCAGATAAAGCAATAGCATGTATTGTTTCACTCTCGATCTTTTCTGATAATGACTGCATTGATACTATATTGAACAGAATCTGGAAGCAACATTTCATACTTGCAATTTGTTTATTTCCCAGCTGTCACCACAGGTGCAGGTCACCTAAAAGCTGCCTAGACTCACGATCTATGTTGGTGAACACTACATATAAAGAATTCCCCAAACCTGAGAATCTTGCATTACTTCTGCCACTTGTCCGTGAAAGGGTTATATACTCATCAGCTGTCTAAATCAGCATGAAGAGCTTTCAGATGATGATGGTGAAGAAAGAGGTCACTGCGTACAAGTGTCTGGTGAACTGGGGTGCTGGCGTTCTTGGTTAGTGTGTACTCCAGCAGTGCGGGCACGCTGCAGACTCTGGTGTTAGTCATCCACATTAACTAGGTTGCTTAGAGGTTGAATGTGTTTTCTTATTACAGTTCACTGATCTCCGCGTTCAGGAGCAGAAAGAAGAGACATGGGCAGGATCTGCTGGCAAGGCTTCCCCTGCAGCCCCCCCACCAGCTGCCTGGCCCCGCTAGGCGGCACAGTCGCTCTATTCCTGTATTTTTTCCTGCACGCTTTCAGGCTGCTTGAGGGAAAAAAACCCCAAAAAAGTGTCATTAAATGTGCCGAGCTCATCAGAAAATAAGGATAGCCCCTCAAAATAATCTCCTTTAAATTTTGGTCTTCAGAACTGATTGCTCTGTGGCTGCTGATTAAAGCTCCCGTTAAGCTCTCTCTGTCTTTACACTCCAAATGCCTGGTTGATCCAGGTTAACGACTGTGACATCTTCTTAAATGCACCGTGGGAAGTTTATAGCGTCTCTTCTGAGCCTGGAATAAGGTCAAGAGCACCTCTTATGAAGATGGACCTGGCTATCACACATATAAGTTGCTCCCCGTTCCATGCTTTTTTGCAGGGTACTGATCTCATATTTGTGGAGAAATCTGTGGAGAAAAGCCAGAGTGCCTGACAGAAGGGAAATGGAAGCTTGATGGCCATTAAGCGGACAGAAGTGCTCAGCAGCTGTGACAAACCCAGCCAGCAGGGACATAAGTAGTTACGCCACCTGCCAAGAGCTGGAGTCCCTTCCAGCATTAGAGATTCATCGAGTTTGAAAGATCATTTCCATGATGAGAAAGACCGAAAGTTTAAACAAAGATATGTGATGACATTTAAATAAAAATGCATTTCCCTCCATTTAGTATACATTTGTTCATTAAAATGAGACAGTTGTACTCAATATATTCTAGTTATTTCCCATTCTATTTTTGTACCAATGAGAAAATCCAATTAAAAATATGATTTCCCTTCACTCTTCTGAAGCTTTCAAACTGACTCCATAATTAAATGAAGAAATCAGAACAAGTTACTTTTGAATATCTGTACAATGGAAAAAACACTGTTTCCGAGGAGAAGGGGTATGATCCTGAAGTCAGCCGGGACTCAAACCTGCACACAGCCAGTGCTGAGAAGAGCCGCAGTCCCCAGAGACCCCGGCTGAAGTACCTGCTGGTCCTGTGAAGGACTCACTGGGCTGTCTTGCTAGCTTGGAGTTGGAATGAATCACTGTAAGAATATCCAAGGAGGAGTTCTGGGCGCTGAGGAGGAGACTTGCACAAAGTTTTGCTTCTCGATTTTCCACTGATGCACAGTTATTGTAGCGTCCAGCTATGCCACTCATGTCAGTGTCGGATAAGCTATTGCCAAGGCCACGTGTGTACTTAATCACTCTGGTGATGCAGCTCACGGCTTTGTCCATGAGTTACTGCCAGCTCCTGCTGCTTTGAAACTGATTAGTGCTTTATAATAATGATCTTATTGGGTCTCGTTTTTCCATAAGAAGGACTATGGGGCCACCTAGTCTGGCTGCTTGTGTATCTGATATCCTTAAATTGCATGCCAGTACCCAGCCTAATATTTAATCAGGCTAGGTACCTGCATCATTCAGAATAAAAGAAAAAAAGTTGACACTAGAACAATGTTCCATAGAATGAATGGTGCAATTGCAGGAACGAATTAGGTATGACATATGCAGGAATTCCCATGCGCTGAAAGTAAAATTCACCTGCTACAGAGGAAGTGAAAAGCCTGAGGTCTCTGTCAGCTCAGCTGGGGCAGCAGGTATCAGCTCTGAGCTGGTGATTAAGTTTACCTCTGGACACATGAGCAGTTTGGCACACAAAATCTGCCAGAGATACTAAAAAAGCATTGGCACCGACCTTCTGGATCCTTTTCCGGGTATTCACACTGAGCCCAATCATTCGCTCTGCTTGGAACTTAACAAAAGAGACCACAGCAGGCTAATTTACTTGAAAATGTTTAAACCAGTGCCAATCTAATCAGCCCTCTGGATGACCCCTTGAATCTCCTCCCCTGAAGCAAGCTGTTCTGAAATGAAAGAGAGATTTAACCCCAAAAGAATTTAGATACCTCAAAGGGTACATACAGTAAAATTCTCATTCCAGCTCTGAGGAACCTGGCGCTGCACAGCCAGAGTTTAGCCTCATCACCATCCAAGTTAGCAAGCACCTTCTAAGTGCTTTCACTCAGACCATGCCCGGCACCTGCCGTAATCATCGGCGTGCTGATGGTGCCTAAGCAGACTGCATCTACCTTGGAGGAGTTTAGAATAAACACTGATGCTAGGCTGAGCTATATTGGGAAATCCTCTCTTATCTGCGGCACAGGACACGAACAGTATTCCTACACTGTGAAGGAAAGCCCCAGCAAGCAGCAAGTTATTGCCCATCCTTGCAGGCTTGTCGTCACAAAATCAGGTTTAGTGCACTGCGTTTTAACAGGAAATGCACATGTACTCTGTTGGAAACGCCACAGTCACTCACTATTAATTAACATCAACTTATTGCAAAGGCAAATGACGACATTATCCTCAGCAAGTTTTACAAGCAGCAGGAATGAGAAAGCGAGTTGTGACAGGAGCACTGGCATTCAGTGGGGTGCCCTGCACAGAGTAGCTCCCCACTGCCGCGCTGTGCCTGTGGGTACGTTAGCGCTGGCGGCTGCCCTCCCAGGGACAGAGGGAAGAGGCATTGCAGGGGCAGGGGCACAGCAGGTGTCTCTCCAGTAACAAAGAAGTCCCAGGATGACAAACTAGTTACCTACAGTTAACTGAAGAGGGAATGGAGGCAGGACTGGATTTGGGCTGAATGTGTGGGCCTCACTGGAAGCGCACTGAGATATCTGCAGAGCTAAGGAATACATAAAGCATATAAATACTTTTGAGGTTATGCATCTTTACACATTCCTCTAAACTGGGCATTAATGGCTACCTCAGGTTACTGATCCTCAGAACATACCCTCCAATGTTAACTTTACAGTTAGAAAACAAGCCTGCTTTAGAAGGAGTGGCTATCAGTTGTGCTCCCCTTTGACTGGTACCAGTGACATTTCAATTTTTGGACTGTCTTCAAATCATTAATAAATCACAATTTGCTGCATTTTGCCCAATAGTTTTGGTGCAAACATTTAAAAGTACTCAAACAGCAAATACTGTATGCATCCCTAACGTACCACAGAGGTGGAAACTGAGGCACAAGACACATTCAATGATTTTTTCCCTCTTCATCCAACAAATTGTTAAAAATAGAATTCCCCTTGACATTTCCCGTAGCAGCTCCTGCAGAGCCTGATGCACTACCCTGTCAATGAAGATTTATCTACCAGTCATGCATTTGTTTTCCAGTGGAGCTCATTGGGGCTGCAGTAATACTTCTCCTTCCCCTCTGATCTCTGCCGTGAGTCACTGAAGCCTTTGCTCACCGCCTGGGCAGAAGCGAGAGCAGCGTCCCTGTCTCTGCACACATACAGCGTCCCCGTCTCTGCACACATGCAGCCGGGCACCCCAGTGAGGCAGAGGGGAGCGTGACTCAGGCTGGAGCATCCAGGGGCAGTGCTGCCATGGCAACTCTGCTTTAACCATTGGATTACTCAGACTAGGCAGCCTTTAATTAATGGCTTGATTCTCGGTGCTGCCTTTCTCCCACACTCCCTAGGCAAGCCACTGAAAGACTTCAAACAGCCAACAGCAGAGATTACAGCTGGTCCAAATAGCATATGGGCAAAAGCCCTGAGCTTCAAGGAGCACTGATGAAGTAGGGCTGAGTACAGCTGCTGGCGTGACCACTGCCAAGGTGATGGACACCAAGTAGATCTGCCTCGAGCCAGTGTGCTCATCACTAAAGGACCTGAGAGTAACCGCCAGCACTTGTCAGCCTCTAACATTCAGAAAATCCCTTCAGCACCAGAGCAAGGAAGAAAAAGATAGACTTGGAATCAGAAGCTCACAAGCATGCCCTCAGTTGTATCATTGATCATGGGAGGAAGAGGTCAGGGTTTGTCCACTCTCCTCCCAGTGGGATGACTGAGACCTACCACAAATAAGAGTACGTCTTCTGGTAGACAGACAGTAGGCCACTAACCCTCAGGAATCCAAAGATCATACGCTAGAAATCACTATAGTACAGAGTTCAAAACTAAAGACACAGTTGGAAACGTTGTGGTTTTTTGCTGTTTCAGTATTAGGTGAAAGTCTATACAAGCAATCATTCAGGAAAAAGAGATGCAAAATCAAAGACAACAAGAAAGGCTAACCCTCTACACACTTGTAATTTTTAGCAATAAATCTTTTGAAACCTTTTATAACACAGGAAATTCCAGTCATAGGATGCACTATGGGAAGACATGAATCCAGAATGGATGCTAAAAGTCATTTTTTAATAAAGGAAAATCAACCCAGAACAAGGTATAAAACAGGTACTGTAAAGATTCATTTTTAATGATGAGGAACTGAAACTCACAGCCTGGAGTAACAGACCAGCCTGTAAATTTCATAGACTAAATAACTAAACATGCAAGGAAGACAAGAAAATACTCAGAAAAAAATAAAACTGAAACATGAAGGAATTTTCTTTTTCAGATGTGAAAACCCACATTCTTACAGGCCTGATTTAAGCATTTTTAAACTTATCCCTAAATCATTGCATAGCCAGAATAGCACATAGCCATTGTAAGTATTCAGAACTGTTTAGCTGTACCCTGTTCTTCCAGTAGAGCTGAATGGAGCAACACCACCATTCCCCAAGTACGCAGCATTTGCACTGTTACCTTTACAGGTTTCCAGGACTGGCTCCTCAGTGATGACTACTTCTAACAGCTGAAAGATGGATTCATCTGTTCTTAATCACAAGGCCATTACATATAACACAACTATATGCATGTGGTCACTGATGCTCATCCCACCTTCAAATACATGGCCAAGAGAAATCTCTAGTCATATTACAGAGCCCAGATCGCCTCACTAACTCTTTCCACAACCTTTCCAGGTAATACCCGCTGCTGCCGACTGTTTTAATGCTGCTAGGGAAAGGGCTGGAGATCTTAGCAGCAGTTAATGGCACTGCACTGAGAATCTCCATTGTCCCTTTAACTAAAAGCACTCAAGTTAATCTCTGCTTTACACACATAAAATAGGTTTAAAAATAAATGGCACTGCTAATACATACAAGGTATGCAACAGAAAGCAGGAGAATGAGACCAGCATTGTCCCCCTAATTGCCTGATGTCCACAGCAAGAAAGGATCTGCAGTGTGGGGGATATAACCGCAGCTCTGGTCTTTCAAGACTTTACAATTTGACTTCAAGGTTCAAAGTCTGAAGTGCTTTTCTTTACT
The DNA here is from genome assembly GCA_013400135.1 of Rhinoptilus africanus. NCBI lineage: Eukaryota > Metazoa > Chordata > Aves > Charadriiformes > Glareolidae > Rhinoptilus > Rhinoptilus africanus. The sequence continues at coordinate 294,068 of VXBO01010751.1, read as the reverse complement.
GTACGTAGCACAAAAGCCTTCTCCAGATACAGCCAAGCCTTTAGCTAAAAGCTCTGGCTTGTGAAGAGCTCCCTATTTTAATCTCAGCACCGAGTGATGTAAATCAGCATCTGGACTTCCCCCTCTACCCCACTCCTCAAATGCTAACTGCCTCCCAGAAAACACTTGCACAAGGTTCAGGGCTCCTGCCAAACTTGCCTTCCTAGGGCCAAATGACTGAACTGCCCAGAAGAAATTCCTGAGTATAGTCTAAAGAGCTGAGGACTCATTTTGGCTCAGGGAGGAGCAGGGACACATTCTTTCCCCAGAACATCACTTTCTCTTGAATAAAAGTTGTAGAGAAAAACCTGTCTGGGTGCAGGTGAAAAACATGACTAATGAGAGGACATTTTCTTGACCTGCTCTTCATACCTGGGACACATTGGGGTTTGACATTAACAAGGTAGAACTAACCTATTTACAGCTGTTGTTGCCAGGATGACAGAGGGAAGATCAACCTTATTTTTCAAAATGACTAGTCCAGTTGTAATAAAGAACACTGAGCTCCTGTTTTGATATCATCCCATTCACATGCAAATTGGGAGAAGAATCATTATTTTAATTTGAATCCAGTTCAGACTAATTTGACTTGAAAACAGACTAACCAGAGTCCATGCTCTTGTTAGGAGACAACATAAAACCCAGTAGAAATTGATGCCATTCATGGCGATAGACTGGCCTGAGTCTCCTGAAAATCAGCGTAAACAGTAACTGCCATCCAGCTACAAGGAGCAACTACACTGTGTAATGGCACAGCTGAAACAATAGCAGCCCCATCCCCAAACCAGATGTAACCACGCAAAACACAACCACATGCAGGGAAGACTGAGGGAGAGAGAGGTCACTATAAGAAAATGCTGCTACTCTGCCAAGCTGTGGGTTCATGAGAAGGACTAGAGAGCCTGAGAGAATACAGACGAGACTGAGGACCAATACGGCTATACTAATGTAATAGCTGATACCTTAAAATGAAACTACGGACTGTCAGTGAAGCTAAGGTAGGTTGTGTGCACAGACGATATGTTGGCAATAGAGATGATGAGCAGGTCCCTGCAAGCAAAATCATTTGCTAAGAGAATTCCTGCTCAGTGAATGCAGTTAGAAGAGTGACTGAATTACCAGGATGGCACAATGTTGTCCACTGCAGAGAAACACGTTTTAGTGTAATCACTTTTGGAAAAATAAATTCAATCCTTGTCTAACCCTCATAGGCTTCACCTTTGAAATGTCAGCTCTGAATACACAGTCTACTTGATTTACTTATTTGCCAGATTCAACATTCAGCAACAGAAGCCCACCTGTTTGCAGAGCCAGGTCAGGAGATGGTGATGAAGAAACAGAACTACAGGATGTTACAAAAAGGACCTAGGGATCTAGTCCAAGTAAGGATGAGTAATGGTACCTACTTCTTCAGATATGCGTCAAAACCAACCATTATTAAGAGGTTTGGACTGTTAATCTTAAGATTTGCAATGCTGTTAGATTTTATGTTATTCAAGGACAGAAAGAGTTATGATTCATAAAGAGGCTTTTAAGAAGATGAATCTAAGCCCTGCACTGGAACAGCTCAGGTAGTGCTCTCACTGTAGCTCACATAATCACTCGTGTCAATTAAAAGCTACAAAACTAGCTCTAAAGATTGCATGTGCATTTCTAACAGCTATTTATATTTTACAGAGCCTAGCAGCCTGTGGTTGAATGGGAGGTCCCAGTGTCCCATTTGGAGCCTAGATATCTAGCAGAAACATAGTTATCATTGCAAAGAGAAGAGAAACTAAACCAGCAGTTCTATTATTTCTGTTTGAGAGCTCAAAATTAGAAGCGTGTATCTGGCTCCATTGCACCTGCCGTAGAGAAGGCCCACCTGCAGTCAGGACCAGCCCAGGCAAGACTGGCTGCCCAGGGAGCTCACCCGGCCTCTGTAGCGCAGCAAGGACTCCTCACCTCCCGGTCCTTACCTGCGGCTCTCCACAGAAATCCTTCCTTCTTTGCAGGTGCGTTCCCCACAAACACCCCACAGAGGTGACCGGTCCCATCACAGCCACTGGCCTACAACCCATAAGCAGCCGCAGCCCTAGTGCGGAGAAAGATCTGCCTGACAGAAACCGGGTTTCTTGTTTCCACTTTCAGATTTAATGTAAAAACCAAACCAAAACATCAAGTCCTTTTAATCAAGAAAAGAAGAAAAAGAAGTTTACAAGTTTATAAACAAAAGCTGAAAACTGGTGTTTTTCAGGACACTGAGGCACTGGAGAACATCATGTGTATTCATGGTGTGAAATATATAAAGAATTCAAAAATCAGTAACAGGAAAGTAGCATGTCTTTAATTTGATTGTTATTTTTTTGGACAGAAACAGAAACATTTAAACTATTTCCAAAAGGTCCACTACTGAAAGTGCTTTCCAGCTCCTACTTTGAAGCAAGTCTAATAGCTGCAAACACCATGGATTTAAAAGGTCACTGCATAATCCAATCTCTGTGATTAACATTTCCCTTTGTAGTTATGACTATACTAAAATAATGATCCCATTTCACAGGATGATTAAACATGTCTATTAATTTTACTTTAGTGAAACAGGCTGAAGAATCTTTGCATAACCAAGCTAGCTGGAGTGCGGTTCACACCACCTTTTCCTTCAAGGAAGCTAATTTTGCCAGTTAAAACAAAAAAAGTAGTTCTTTTTCAAATCCAGCTTTTTCCTATTCAAAGCCATGAAATAAGATTCCAATTTTAGCACCTAATGCAGAGCCAGCATCTCAGAACTACTGCTGAACATTATCCTTCTGCCTGCTCATTTTGAGGCACTCATTATTGCCCCAGGAGGCATATAATTGTTTTCTGTAAGACTTCCCATGCTGTTTGAGCCATTTGTACAATATTCACTGAGATGAGCAAGTGCACTTGATAGGTGAAAAACCCTGCAATTTCACAAAAATTGTGCCCTCAGAGACACTTGACATCCACAGTCCTATCTTTCTGTGAGAAACATGACTTTAGCAGATTTCTCCTGATTTTTCTTAGATTTCATGTATTTCTCAGCACTAACTTGGACTGATTACATGAACAGACCTCTCCCTCAACCAGAAGAGCAATTAATATGCTATATTCTACTTTTAAAAAGTTCTTTATTTCTTGCATATTTTATACTCAATTTACATTTTCTACTAATTGGTCACAAGAGCGAGAGGAAATACACGGATAGTATGAAATGCAACTTTTAATGAAGAAAAATTAACCTCTTACCCCGACAGACAATTCAAAGAGTAATTAATGAAAGGAGATGGCAACTAGGTCACAACACTTAAGAGATTAATATATTCAGTACTCCTTGTTTCTCAATTCATGCATTAAATACTGGTCGTCAGCTTGCCTAGTTTAATCTGTATGACTAAACACATGGAAGTGGGGTGAGGATAAAAAAGTGTAGATGGCTCTTTTTGCAGAGTCACATTATCTCACACGATGCTGCAGAAGAGGCAGCTAAGGGGTCTGACTACCCATCCCACAATGCCGTCCTAATCCCTCAGGATCTATGCAAGATGAGGACCAAGTCCCGACAATAACTGTTTTTAATTTTTTTTTCCTTACACCAAGTTGTTGGAGAGGTGCAGACACAGCGTTAGAGATGTTGGCTCCAGAGGGCTGCTCTGACTCTACTTGCGCTTGAAGCCTTTGAGCTTCTGTCCCCAGCTATGGAGCTGCAGAGTTAAACTTCACGTTTAGTGCAAGTAAGGTCAAAACACAGCTCTTGACCATTTTGCTCTTCTGATGGAATCCTTTACCCTGTGCTACACCTCCTTCACCTTCTCTTTCCTTTTTCATGCAGTATGCTCTCCTAGAAGCAAGATATCAAACGAAGTGAACAAAGGCATCTCTTAGTGGTGCTATGCTTGTGATTGAGCTGCATTTTTTGATGGAGAAAAGCATCCTGGCAGCTGTAAGCACTGTAACAAACAGGTAGGCCTCAAGGCTTTTATATAATTTTACAAGAAAGTCAACCCTGATACTAAATGTTAATTAATTCCATGATTACTTCCTACTGAAACAAACCTGCCAGGGATGCTCACCAGGAAACAGCAGCAGACTGATTCTGAGAAGCTGAAGATACCTTTTCAGGCTCTTCATGCGACATGGAGTTAGGAAATGATTTATAGCAGCTTGAAAGAATTGCTTAACAGGAAAGATGATGTGAGGCAAGTTCCAGCAAACTTGTATGACTGAGAGCAGCACAGGTTTGCACAAAATGTCTAGGCTCTTTCATGTAATTCCTCCCATTGGCTCACTTGCTGTCTTGACAATATTCGTTTGGCCGCTGTGAATGACAGGACCCTCACAGGACGAGCGAGGTCTCACGCACGGCTCTGTTCAGGTGAATTAGCTGATGGCAGCAGTTTGTTCTGCCATTCTTCCACTCCAGCAGGTTGGAGTGAAAGTGGAGCAGTGGAGTTCATCTCAGGAAAATGAAAATCCCTGGTGCCAAAGAATAAAGTGACAGATTGGAACAGCCTATTTTAGAAAAGAGCTGCCACGTCTAGTTAGTGTCATACATAGATTCGTTGCACAGTAACAAATGGATGCTGGACTGTGCTTGGAAACAAAAGCCAAAAGTATATTGAGGATTTCAGCCAGGAAAAGAAAGGGAAAATGCTTTTCTGCATTGAATTGCAGGGAGTAAGTGTTCCTATTTTACTAATGTTCTCCATTTTGCTCCCTTCATTTCTTTTCAAGTGATCTTTACAAGGACTCAAGACACCAGCATAGGTGATGCTATGCATGACGAAATTTGAAATTCAAGGGAAGTAAAGATTATGTGATGTAAGCAGCAAGCAAATCAACAGGTCCCTGTTCCAATTCAGGTTTCACCATCTCACATAATCTGCCACCATACTGCACCTAAACTCTGTAGAAAAGAGTAATCACTATACAAAGCTTTCATAAAAAAATTCCCAATTCACCCCACTCATTAAGCAAAACATTTTATTTTCTTTGATCTCATTTCTTTTACAGAAGAACCAGGCGATTCAAATATGAATCCTAACAATGAAACTACTAATCATCTGTTTCTTTCTGACTGATCATATTAGTCTAATGTTCCTATTACTCTATGCCACTGTATTATGCCATTGTATATTTTACCTCTTATATTTGCGCCCATTTTTTCAGTGTAAAAAATCACCAATTTGATATACTCATGGGTGTTTGGGCATAAATCCAGCATTGTTATTCTGTGAGGTTATCACGGTGTTATATAGATTACCTACCCACAAAAACACATATGTTTTCTTGTTTCATACGCTGGCTTTCTATTTTGATACATTTAATTCATTCACATTTATTGCAAATTGTTAATGTATCAAAATTAAAGGCAACAAGTTAAATTTAACTTAACTAATGGATTAAGTGTATCAAAATGTATTCACATTTATTAGAAATGTGAAATATTATCAATAAATGTGTAATCTAATGTACCTAGTACAGTCCTCTGGCCAGCTAAGTACTTTCCATCACAAGTCTACTAAAAATCAACTGCTTCCAGGAACCACCACTGTTCAAACTTCCACTTCATATAAATACAGCCTGGTCATTGGCATTTAGCATCTGACCTATCACTAGTTTAATATTAGAGATAATCACTGCTTCAAGCACTCCAGCTTACTAACTTCAGCTCTAGAATTAGCTGTCCTTAACATCTGCTTGCAAGTATGACAATCACGTTTGCAAATTCAGACCATAAACTAGTACGTACCTTCTTTACTACTGTAATATTCTGGGCATTTCCTTTCTATATTCTTGCCTGTGGTGGTAATGCCCCAGACAGACAGTCTTCCCATACTTCACTCTGTTGTGATGGGACTTTGGATAGCACTGAGTGAAAGCACATGAACTGCTAATACGATCGTTTGAAAAAAATCTCATTTTATGGCCAGTACCAGAGTCTTAATTAAGAAGCTCTCAGCAACTAGAAATAGAGATGTAAATCATTTCTGAGCGAGCTCTTCAGTGCAAGCAGCCTTCAGCTGAGCCAAATCATCAAGGAGATTATTTTGCTGGCAATATATGACATAGATATTTCACAACAAGGCTCTCAGAGGCCTTCATATACATGCCATATATTGATACACACATAGGCACAACTACTGCACTGACTGGTCACCCAAAGGAGAGTGAGCAAGAATTAGCTGGCCATTGCAGCAAGTGCTTTGCAGGATGAGGGCTGAGCAGTGAGGAGGGAAACTAGCTGAGACAAAAATAGTATGAGAATGGCACCTAAAGAGATTCAGAAGGAACAGGGAAGTAGGGAAGACTCGGGCACAGTCTTGAAGGGCTCCCTAGAAGGGACTCTGCGGCTAAAATTCTTTGAGGAGGAAGAAGCTATTCTAATTATAATGACCCTATATATTCACTTATATCTGACTCCACAAACAATACTGATGCTTGAACAAACAAGCCTATACTTAATTAGATATGTTAATGCAGAAAGAAAGTATGGTATTTTCACATTGTGCGGGATGATAGAAGTTTACAGTACATAAAAAAAAGCACTATCCTCTGTCTGTAGGAAAAGATGAGAACATGGGAATATTCCCAATAGGACACACTTGGTACTTGCTAGAAAAGTTAATAACCTATAGCTAGGATTTTATATCCCTTTGAACAATTGGTCTACAGTGAAGCATGGAAACACGGAGTACTCTTCAAACACCCTGGGAATGCTAAAAAACAAGTCTTCCCCAAAAGACATACCTTCCTTCACGTAAAATCCCTTTCTCATTTTTGTTTTTGCTTTTTAACTTTCAGGCAAAACAAGTCACATACTGACACACTTTTCAGTGGCCCAGAAAACCAAGTGTCTCTGAGTTAAACTAGTACACTAAGCTATGACTTACTGTCTGAGAAGCCAGCGTCCTTATGCTTCTAGCAAAACTGCTGTAAAGACTGTAACCTCGGCAGAAAGGCATAGTATAAAACTGAAAGCAGTAACGCCTGAAGCTGCTTTCCTACAATCTACCTCTAAACCTTTATTAAGTCTTCATCTTCTATTCTGACTTAATAAACTGTCAGGGTGCATCATTCAGAGGCTATCTTCATACAAGACCTTTGCTACATGATGTTTCCTCCTTAAGTGCCACATTGTCAGAGACTTACTGAAACCTGCTCAGAGTTTAACAGAAAGGAAGTTATAAAACACTGTGGGGAGACTCAGAGAGCACAGTGGAAACACTCCTTAGACAAGCTCAGAGATCTTCACCCCATCACAGAGAAACACTCTTTGACAAAGTTTCAGTTTCTACGTTAAAACCATGGACAGTCCAGAAACAGGACAATAGATGGAGTCACTGGAAGAAGCGTTCACAGAAATTAAATTTAGAGGGCTTGTGATCAGAGTAGCATCTCGAATCACTACATTGCCTTCAGAATGACAGTTCGCTCTTCTCTTGTAAAAGCTGAGGACACTGTTGCCATCAGGGAGTTCAAGCTGCTGTGCTGTAACATTGCATCAGTCAGCGCAGAGAGCGGGCTGAGCAGCTGGCTTCAGCCGAACGCCGCCTCCGGAGCCCCTCTGCGATCAGGGGGACCAGGGCACCGGCGACAGTCACCCCAAAAGGAGCACACGGGACAATGGCCAGGCAGGAGGAACAACGTGATCTCCAGTTGGGATCAATAAGCTGGTCGCCACTCGAGGGCAGCATTTCAGTACAAAAACCGGGGGAACGGGATCTTCACAGTGAAGATTTTGTTCGCAGGTTGATCTCAAAGCTTTCTGTATCTACATAAACAGGGTAGCAACATGAGCAGAGCACTGAAGTGTAAGCAATGAGGGAATAAGAGGTCAATACCAGATAAATAAGAGCAGAGACTGTACATCCACTTTAGTTTGCATATGTCGGTCACCAGAAGGAAAGGCAGATGCACTCACACCTTCATCTCCCACCCTCCTCCCCAGTGGAAACAATTCACGTGAGAAAGGGGAAAAGTTAGTTTTCATTCAGATCAGCCACCTGCGTTTTACCAGATCACAGAAAGTTGTTGTACAACTGTGACTTTAAAAGCTAAGGAACAGCACCCAGAAATTGTCAGGAAACAAATCAATGACGCACTTGGTCCATCATCACTTTCTCGCTTCCAATAATGCCATTCTAAGAACACTACTTCTACAACTAACTGCTCAAAGTGAGAATCCTGTAATAAAAAGCAGGAACACTGCTGGGTTAGTGCCCTATTTACACCAGCTAAAAATAGTCACCGGCAAAAAACCTACTCCAGTTTTGGACACTGAATGACATAATGAGCTACTAAGGCCAACTAGGCCAAATTAAAATACTCCCACAAGAAAATATACACTAGCAAACATCCTGGCAGGCAAAGACAGCTCTTGGAATACAAAATTGCTATGCAGCTTTAAATGCACCCTCATCACCGCTCTGTCTTCTTATTCAAAGAGCAGCTCTCCTTCTTACCAGCGACAGGCTGCTCTCAGAGGAGCATCACAGGGGCCACCACCTTTAGGCCCAGGGAAGCTGTAATCTGAGGCATCCTCTGCACTCAGTGAAGGCAGGTACTTTTGGAAATGACTCACAGCAAAAACCTAATTTGAGTTGCTCTTTCCAAGGCAAGAGTTAAACTTTGTTTTTCCTTGAAGGAAAATATTCACAAACAGAAGCCCTTCCCCTTATTTTCAACTGCTCCTCTTTCTGAGCTCTTTTTCCTCCAGACACATGTGTACATGCAAGAGGAAGCATCTCTCTGCTCCTCCCAGCTCTTTTTTCAAGTGTGCAGGGGACTGTTGGGATATCTGCCGGCAGCTGAAGATTTACAACTTGAATTTCAAAGTTACACTCTTAATCACCTAAGTGACTCCACAGATTGAAGCAAACTGGAGTCTAGAGGACAGACCAAGTCTACTGGTAGTTCAGATTCTGTCTTAAGACTACTTCAACTCCATAGCTGAAGCCAGATCCAACCTGAAGAAGGAGAAAGAGCAACAAAAAGATGGAAATGTAGGGTGAGGACAGGCAGTGAAGAGAAATAGGGTCAATGAGCAGAGATAAGGAATAAGAAGTATAGTTTAGTAGGTAGCACATGGAGATGAACAGCTTAATATTCTGACCTGGATTTTTGCATGTCTGCTGACTTCATTCATGTTCTTGGGGAATTTGTGGACAGATTCTTTGGATTCCCTGATGAAGCACGTTGAGGTACACTTTGATAAAGGACAGACCTCTTCAAAATCACTAGTTCATCGCTGTTGTTCTGAACCCTAAGATTGAGGGAAGGGTTAAAAGGGACATTTAATATTTTTTAAGTCTTCCTGAGCTAAAACAAATCTAAAAGCATGTATAAAACAAACAAGTTATTCTTGACCTGTTTGAACAGGTTATACAAAACTGCTGGTAAAAATAAGCCTAAAAAAGGAATTGTAATAACATATATAAGTAAAGCAGTCTTTTCCTCTGTGGTTCTTCACTTAATTAATTAAGAAAGTTCCCTTTGGCACTAGACAAAGCTGTGACTGGAACTACTTTGGCAAAGTAAGGCGCATAATGACAATCTAAAGAAAAAGCACCCGCTGACAAATGAATATTGAATTATTATTTTTTTATATCTGTATGAATTAACAATTTCTAGTGGTGAATCACCTGTCTACAGATTTTCCAATAAAATATTCTCAATCAAAAATGTTGAGAGTGAGAAAGCCACTCACAGAGGAGTAATGGGGTGAAGACAAGACACTTTCTTATTACCATCCCTCTGCTTATTTTGCACAGCTCTCCCACATGACAGAGCTGTCTTTCTTATGCTCATTGTTTGGTTTACACATCAGTGGAGGTGCCATTGTTGTTGAAGACTCTGTTGTTAAGTTGGCACCAGCAAGCTCAGCAGCGTGGCAAAGTGGGATAATGGTGAGGATCCTGCCTTAACTGGGGTGCAAGTGCATGCGAACAGAGGAAGCTTAGGGGGAGCAGCAGTTAGCATGGACAGGTGAGGCAGTGTGAATAGAAACATACCAAAGCTAAATTAAAAACATGTTTAAACTCACAAGTATTCTGCAATGACTAATATTCCAACGTAATATGCAAGAAATGATTTTGACATTAATTTCACTCTGGAAATTGAAATCAAACACTGTATCATGAAGTGCAATGATAAAGGCATCACTCAAAAAGTTGTCTGATCTTCACTCATTTACCTCCATGTTTTCAGCACTTTATTTTTGGCATCCCTCTCTATACTCCTCCCCTTCCAAAACGAGCTTGACATGCTGCCATTGTCTTGCAGCAGGGTTTACGTGGACAACAGCAGAGAAGCAACATAAGGCATCACCACCTGCAACTCTATAAGCCATCTTGGGAGGCAAAAGGTATGTTGCCAACATCTCCTGTCACCAATACGCTGGCTAAACAGTAGAAAAGGGACCATGCTATTGGAGCATTATGAAGTTAGTCAACATGTATTCATCTACTACACATAATTTGAGGTTGCATACATCAGCAGCAAGCCATGAATTTAAGGAAGACTATAGCCTGACATTTTAGTTCTAACCTGAATTTAAAGCAGCAGTCATTGAAGGACAGCAGATACTGTCCCTACCAATTGCTTCCTAGTGCAGAACAGCATTTTATGTAATTTATTATGTTAATAAATATATATGCTGCTGCTCCAAATGTTTCCTCCTTCTGTACTGTTGACTTCACTGCCTGATAACTTATTAACAAGACAGACCTGTAAACAGTTTGATTTCAAGGATTTTATGACTTAAAGGAAAAACTGAGAAGCAATAAAAAAGCCAAAAAAAGAGACCTGAGCAGAAAGACAGCCTGAAGGCCAGAGGCTGCCCTGAAGAGCCACTGGAGAGCTTGTCCCACACTCCTCCAAAATAGTGGCAGCAGCAACTCCCTGCCTGCCAAGTCCCCTTTGCTGGGCTTGGTACTGCCTGCTGGCCCCACGACCCAAGGTCTAATACATCCATGGATTGTCCCCGCTCAGATGCACATGTGCAAACATGGTGATTCCACCTTGCATGTTCAGCCCACCTATTTTCAGTGGAAACAATTAAGGATTGCTCAAGAGCTGCCTGCCCTATCAGCATGCACAGGTAGAAAACAAGTATCAATCAAAAGACCTAGTCAGGAAGAAGAGGCTGACTACTATCATCATTCTACAGCAAATCACACCAAAAACCACATGGCTGGAGGAAACAGAACACACCGTCATAGCACGAGCCAGCCCCCGCCACAGCACCCAGACCACTTGCACGCTTTCCCGTGCAAGATTGCTCCTACCAGCATGGGACCAACAACATTCACATTACTAAGTGGCAGGTGATGTATAAGTAAAACTTGAGGCAATGAAGAATGGATAATCATGCACTACAATGCAGCTGAGAAAGATATTCAGCCTCTGCAAATGGCTGGGAAGGGAAATAAAACTTCACTGGCACTTTATATAAAGCCAAAAAAGCTCTGAGAATGCAAACCCACAGCACATGATATTGCAACGCTGTCTTGTAACCTTATTACAGAAACCCATAGTAACCCCTGCTAAGAGTGTTAAATATTAATTATGGCTCACAGCTGCTACTGCTACATAATGGGCTTATTTTGATGAGGAATATGTGTGCAGCTTAACTAATGTGCATCAGTTCAGATGAACCTACTTTCCTTTTGAAATTCATGCAAGACCCCCTCTCCTTCCTGCAATTAATCGCAGAACCCAGGGCTATTACTCTCAAAAGGCAGGATTTGTCTCTGATCTTTGTCCTACATTACATCTCTTTTATGTCAGAGGTTGCAAAATGAGCAAAGGTGGACAGCATAGCTTGATACATGGCTCATTACCAGGGGGTAGCCTTCTTTTTGACTATTCTGTCCTAATTACTGTGAATCTGCCCACACATATAGCCCACAAGGAAAGGTTTTTTTATTGTTCCTGAAATGAAAACACCCCTGTCCTACATTGTTAAACTATTATAAATGGTAATGTCCCTGGCTCGCATCATCATAAACATCAAAGTTAGGAAATGCTCGCTGTTTCATTTAAACCTTTACTAAGCAAATTTGGGTTTCTTTACTGACAATATCTGATGAATATCTGATGAAGCTGATGAATATCTGATCATTAACAGAATGATTACCTAACTAGAAGGCACTCCCTTCTCTACTTTGCCATTAAATCATATGGGCCACCTTAACTAGACTCAGTCGATACAGATCTCTATTTTAGAAGATTGCTGACTTTAGTCTGTTGATTTCTATATATAATATTTAAAATAAATCAAGATTACTCTGCACTTACTGATCTAGATACAGATGATTTTCAAAGATGAAATGGCAGCTAAGTATCCAGTACTAACTGGAAGTCAATGGACTGCATAGACTTAAATACTGTTGGTTATTTAGAAAATCCATCATGAAGCTCTACTGAAAAGAAAACTCTTATCCTCAGAACAAATTCAGAAAGACAGAAGAGGCAGTGAGAGTTCCTAAACTGAATGATTCATTAGAATTACCTTTAACCACTGCTGCATGAGTAAATATTGTAATATTAGCTTCTATATATCTTTTCTGTCCTTATCCAATTCCTGTACAAGGAGTTTATATAAGAATGCAAAGCAGGATTATCTAGGTCTCAACATGTCCCCAAGAAAAAGAACGCAGAAAGGGGTTTCCCCTTCTTCAGACTCAGCCCTAAGGAACCTTTAGGTCCGGCAGGCACTCCACAATGCTTAGTTGAGGTCTCTGAAATTAAAGCTTTCATTTTTAAAAGTATGTTTCTAGCTGCCATAGTTGCAGCAACAACCTCCCAAACATGAAATGAATAATAGATGTAACAACGTCTGCAGCCAGGCCTGGAACAATGACTCAGAGGAGTGAACTCCTCTGTCCCATGCAAGTCTGATGAGAGTGTCAAGTCCAATCCTCAGTTATGTGACTTCAATGCTAGCATTACCAAAAGAATTACTGATTTTAATGCAAGAAACAGGTTTGGGCAAGTACCGCTCCTTGTAACGGAAAGCTACTGTGGGGAAAGAAGTCACAGAACCAGTAATGAGTAAACAGGAAGGACAGAAGAGAACAGGGAGGAAGCAGAGTCAGTAGTGCCAAGAGACTCCCTTGATGAACAGAAAATGTCACAATCAGGCAGGAAACCAATAAATTAAAACTAATTGCCATACAGCCCCTGCCCATCAGGAGATACCCACGTACGTCACTAAGCTGCTGATTCAGAGATGAGGAGGGAGAACATTGCTATGGGGAAGTGAGACTCCCAAAGCTATAGCAGGGACTCTAATGTGGCAAGCTTGACGTCCTACTCCGAACGCTTGCACCTTTAGGGGTGGGTCACCAGTGCAAACCGTTCCCTCCTGCAGCCCGCCAGAGGAGCTTGTCAGCTTGTCTGCAGTCAGGCCTGCGGCAACTCAACAAGCAGGCAGTGCAGGCACAATGACACTTTGCACTAGAGTGCCAGTAAGCCCTGGTTAGTATGACATCGTGGAACAAGTGAGCTACAACTTCTACCAAGGTCAGACACGGGTCTGCCAACTCACAGCCTCTTAGGGCCTCGCATCTTAAACTTAAAGCCAAGAAACCCTAGGCAAGCTAGTATTTCCCTTAGCTTTCACAAGATCAGAGACCACTCCATGAAGATATTTCAGTATTACATCACACTCACACTGCTAACACAATTTTCTTCTTAAAAATGAAATCTCATTAGCAAGACATTTCTTCTAGTTTCTCCTGTAAATCATTTTGAATGCATATTAAAAATACAAGTAAAAATGGGTTACCTAATTTAAGCTCTGGCTCAAATTTTAGCTCAATTTTTGGTATAGAAGGTATTCACTTCATGTAGAGAAAAGGTAGACAGCTAACCAGATCAAGTATCTTGGCAACATCCCACATCCAGACATTCCTCTGGCTATAGTATGGATTTTGGCGTAAGAAACAAACATATCCACAAACTGCTGATGCAAAGACAAGACAATCCATCAACTCCAGAAGAAAAAACTCATACGTATCTTTGAAAAGCTTTATTACTGAAATAAAGCTTTCAACATTAAAGTATCCGTGGTATCTTTATACTAATGCAAGGGATGCTTCTGCTGTTCTCAGAGTTGTGACAGCTGATTTAAAGTGTATTGCACACACTTTGCATATAAATAGAGTTTAAGAGAACATTAGACGGAGTAATACTGTCTAATATTAGTGCACCTGTCAAACATATTTTCAAACTAATTGATATTGCATGTTCAGCTCATTGCATCGGTAACGTTAAACACCATTTCCATTTTATTGAACTGCAGCTCCCCTTTACTAAAAGCCACTTTAGCTGAAGTAACTGGTGTGAGTAATTCCAGCTCCAGGCAGACATCCAGATGCTTTACTGGATCAGTCTTAAGAGGCTGAAGCTGAGCCGTGACTCCACACTGCACACACAGTAGACATTTTTAATAAATGCTGACCTGCCGTTCAGCTCTTTTGCTAGGTGGGTCACGGCTGAATTGCTGATGCAGCCCAGCAGATCAAGCTCTTTCACACGGAATTGAAAGCACAGAGATGTCACAATTCCGTGTTCTTTCTGTAGCTGGTATAAACTCAATTGGACATCCCCAGGGGAGCCTCCAACTTCCCCAATATATTGCAGACTGTAGAAAAATTAAAGTGAACCTTTTCTTGCCATCAATTTGTATGATCTCTTGTACTGCCCTGATCTATCTATGCACTGCCTACAGTTCCTCTGTTTGGACGCTCTAGGATTTGTCACATTTGCTTCTCTCATGTGATGGTGGGGTGCTGATGTGTCATTCCTTATCAGTAACTCGTGCATCTTGCAGGGCAGCTTTTACATTTTCTCAACCTATGCCTGGAAACTTGTAGCCAGATTAGCAACATTTGTCAGATCTGCCTTGATTCTTGTACTGTATTTCTTAGAGACACTCCATGAGCCACCCAGTGAACATAATTCATCTAAAAACCACAACTAGTAATTATGTTAGTTGATGTATTTTATTTTTCCAAATAATTATACGAATATATACTGGGCTGAGGAATGCTGAGGTTGTCACGTGCATGGGGTTTTTTTGCTTAAGCTTAAACTAGAGGTCTGTCTTTCTAGGACTTCCCAGAAAAAAAATTATACCACACTAGGTGTTTGTTACGCATATACCATTTCCCAGAATCCCAGTGTGGCTGAGGCTGGAAGTGACATTTGAGAGACATCTTGCCCAATACCCCTGCTCAAGCATGGTCACCTTGAGCTGGCTGCCATCAACACTTCTTGGTGTTTTGGTACATACGGTGCCTGCGTAGGATGCACACGTGTGTGCACCACCTATAGGTACCACACACGATAGAAAGCTCCAGTTCAGAAATAATGGTTCAGCTTTCAAAGGAAGCCTATATGCAGGTTTCTTGGCAAGAAGCACTCACTTAAAACACTGTTATTACATTCATTTTAAAATAACATGGATATTATAAGACATAAGTCATTAGTCAGGAAATCTACTTTTTCCTCAAATTAATTTTCCCACTTCTTACTCTTCTAATGGATCTGGCATAATTCCAACACCTTTGTATTTGTGCAGTTACACCCAAACTCATTCCTTTTTACGCTCTCCTTACTTCTCAGTCTCAATGACAAACTGCATTACTGAGACTCCAGCTGACAAACAGGTTGAACTGTCAACAGCCAACAGCACTCTGTGTTTCCTCATTCCTAACTGCTAGAAGAGAAACCAAAGTTTCTGCTGGAGAGATTTTGTGACCCAGCACGAGGACATGTATCCCTTTTTCTTGGCAGTAAGTCCCCACGGGCAGCTGACACTCCCGCATCGACAGTCTCCCCCCTGCTCTGCGCTCCCAGCCCTGCCCTGAGGCCCTCAGGGCGCCCGGCGGCCGCGGAGGCGGGGGCGGTTCACAGGGCAGAGGCCCAGGGCCCCCGGGGAGGCCCCCTCGCGGTGTGAGGTGCGTGGAAAGAGAGAACACCCTCACTTGGCATTTTTTTCGAGGACAATGTGAATTCTTTGTCACCTTGAGTGTCTGCCAAAGGCGCTAACAGCCCACCGGCGCCTCTCGCTATGGCCCTGCCACCAGCTCCGCTCGAGGCGCGCGAACCCGCCGCCGCGCAGGCCCGGCGCCCGGCCGCCNCGCCTGAGGGGGCGGCGCGGGCGCGCCATGCCCGGGGCGGCGGCGGCGGAGGGGGCGCGGAGCCGCGGTCGCTGAGGCGCGGCGAGAGCATGGCCGAGTCGCTGCGGGAGGAGCCGCCGGGCGGGCCGGAGTCGGAGGCCGAGCTGTCGCAGCGGCTGGCCCGCACCAAGGCCCGCTCCTACGGCAGCACGGCGAGCGTGGCGGCGCCGCTGGCCGAGCGCTACGTGGAGCACCGGCTCAGCGCCGGGGACACGCTGCAGGGCATCGCCCTCAAGTACGGCGTCACGGTAAGGGGAGAGCCGCCGGGGCGGCCTGGCCGGCCCGGGCAGGCAGCAGGGCCCGGGGGCTGCAGGGCCGGTAGTGGCGAAGGGCTCCCATAACGGCGGCGGGCAGTTGTGTGGCCCAGAAAGTAACGGAGGTGAAGGGGAAGAGGCACTGGAAGTGGAAAGCAGCCGAGAGATTACAAGCTGAAGTTGTCCCGTAGAGCATTTGCTACCCATAGTGAGGTTCGGTCCTTGCCATGGGTACGGTTCTGGTTTGAGTTTCAGTATTTAAAATACTAACATCTGAGTCTTGTGAGCTGCTTGGAGGGGTCAGTGCCCACTTCTCATGGGCAGTGGCTGAAGTTCGTGCTGCCCGAGACAGGGCCGGGCTTGAAACTGGTGAGCGCTGGGTTGGCGGCACTGGTGGGTGGCCTCCAAGATGCACTGACTGCCACCGGCTAACCCTGGGCTCGTGTGACAGTTCACCACTACACTCACTTCAGATTAAAAAAACCCCAGTGTAATTAAACTTATCTTGAAAAGCATCATTATTTTGAGGCTGACATGTAGGCTGTGAGAAGAACTGACTCCAGTAGCTTCAGGGCTAAAAAGCCTTCCATTGTCATCTACCTACCAGCCTAGAGGTAATAAACAACTGATTTGAAAGTGTTGCAGCTTTCCTGCTCTCTTCCTATAGAGAAGAAAGTTTACTTATGTGGAAAATGTTGAAAGGCTTATGCCAGCCTTGACATGCAGAGTCTAGTAGGGTCTACCAGCAGGCCCTAACACACTACGCTCCCCCACAAAACAGAGCTCACCTACCCTACCTTCGTTCCCAGTTATTTGGGGCCCAGTGGGATACCAACTGACTTACCTATATGTAGCTTGAGTAGTCCCAACCTGCAAAATTGCTGAGGACCAAGCAGCTGGTGAGCATAGCTAACAGCATGGTGTTAGTACACAGTCAGTGTCACTTGCTCATCAACTGCAAAGAGCACCTTCCAGTTGGGCTCTGTCCAGAAGAGGTACAACGCAGTCCCAAATTAATAGATTCTGACTGGAATGGGTTTCCTTTTCTTCTCTGATTCTGAAAGATGTACTAAAGCCTTCCAGCAACTTCAACAGCACTCAGCCTTTGTTGTGAAAAGGGTTAAAAGTCTATTTCTCTCCCCTTAAGAAAGGTTTTGACCAAATCTTGTTGGCAACAGGATTAATGGTGTTTTGGATTTACAGTGGTCCGCGTTAAAACAAAGTTTTACTCGCCTTGGGGGCAAAGCAAAGTGACCCGAGCTGCTCATTGGATTTGTTTGAATTTTTATTTTTGGCAGTGCTTTCCATAATGGATAAAAGTCTCTGGCCTGAATGATTCAGCTCTAGTGTTCTTCATTCAGAAGTGTATTTGCTCACTACAATAAGTGAAAAATATACACAGATGACTTAAGTAGTAGTTTTCTATAAAAAAGGCATTTCTAAGCACATTACAACTCCCTTTCAGCTGAAGTGAAGTTAGGGATTGAACCTGTACAGTCTGAAAAACCAGGTTTACTTTATGAACCATAAACTTTGCTCATAGTACAGCTTTTGCTGTGCTAATGATGCATTTAAAGCATAAATGCTGGGGTTTTTTAAACATCTTACTTTTTATTTGATTTAATGTTGCTAGTACTCTGCTGAAGAAACCAGAGCTGCATCGTCATAGGCTTCAATTGAGAAAGGTTACACTGACATGAAGTGTCCTGAAGAGCAATGCCAAGTTAGCTGAAATCAGTCATTGTGTTTCTGCTTTAATGAGTTTCAGCCCAGGGTAGGAATGTATGCAAACACTTTTGCTTTTAGCAAAAGGAGGAATCTTGCATGTTCACGCAACGACAAGGGCTGACTTTCTCTAAAGAGTAATTGCATTTGCTTCCTGTATACTTGGCTAGAAGTGAGAGTTGCTGTAATGGGAACATCAGAATTATCTTTGGCTGCCATAGCCTCCAGTATTACTGTTTTTAGAAGTTCCCCCCTGTGGTTTTCCTCACTGGGAGTCAGTTTGCAGCAAGAGACATCCTGTCCAGTGCCTGCCTTGGCATGACATAGGCAGTTTAAGATGGATGAAAGTGTTGGGGAGAGAGAGGTTGGTGTGCTTTGTTTGACCTCATCCTCTGCCGGTCACCCCTCTCCCCCAGACACTGTCTGTTAGTATGGCTTGTGTTCGTTAGGTCTTTCTTTGAACACTGCTGAGTAAATTAACACTGGGCAGTAATGTTTAGTATCATAGTTATGGTTCCATTGGAGTGCTGTTTTCCACCATACAAAGGTATCCCTTTTGAGGAGAGGAGGTAGAGGACTATTTGATTTATGGTCAGTAGGAACAGCTTTGATGGATTAGTTCAGCACCAGTTTATGCCTTAGTGCAGCTTCAGTTAAAGTAGTAAGAGCAAAGGCACATGCTTTTACTGTTATAGGTCTGTAGCTAACAGTTCATTTTTCCTAGCTCTAAGAAAAGCAGTGTTAAATCCTGCTCTCCATACATCCATGAATGTATGGAGTCACACTGAGTTGTACAAGGAGCAGTATGTATTACACACATTAAGTAACCCGCCCAAGGCTGAGGGATGTTCTTTTTAGAACCAAGCATTTCCCATTTCATTGTTGCTCAGTGCAGAGATGCACAGTCTTCCAAATGCCACAAGATGGTATTTAAAAGGTATTTTAGGAAGAAGTAACCAGAGGTAGAGTTACAGTGAAGTAGGACAGAGAACAGCAGTACAGTGCATTATTTATCAGCTATTAAAGCATCACCTTCCAGCTCACCTGTATCAGAGATCTCAGTTTTCAGCTTTGTATTTTATTTTTCGAGAAAAGCTCCAGCTAGCATTTTAAACATTTTTTGCTACGCATGAAGACAGCCAACTTTTAGACATTTTGGCAATTGACATTTAAACTAGCATCTGGTGGCCATTATAGGTCTTAAAGTCAGGTGAAGCTTCCTTTAAACCCTTCAGAGGGTACTCAGCTTGGGAAAGAACTTAAGAAATATACCATATACTGTGTAAGGCTAACTAAAAATAATTTCCAGGCTTCGGGAACTGAAAGAGTAATGAGCTGCTCTTACTTGACGTAGTAGTTTACTATCTGACACTGGATATTAGTTATTCAGCTTTTGAAAATGATTATTAAATCTAATCATTCCATCGTCTTAGCCATCTGCAGCGACAGGTTGGGGTTGTCTTTAACTAGAGAATATTGGGTTTGTATATTTAGTGAACTGAAATAACTTACTGCTGAGCTTTCACAGAATCACCTGTGAATTTCCTGCACCATTTTCACTGCTCTCGCTCTCCCAGACACCTAGCCTTTCTAGAGAGAATCTTTTTATTTTTACAGAGAAAGATTTCATCCTGCTTTCAGGACCCAAGCAAATGCATCCCTACATGATACCAGATCTATAGTGGCACTGCAGCAGATACTCTTACACACAGTACAGGTCTGCATTGCATGCAGGAGTTTATTCCAGTTATGCAAGAGGCCACACAGTCTCACATCTGCACAGAGAAGAAAGACTACCATCTCTACTTCATTTTAGACCCTGCTAGTATGTTCAGCGTAAGAAATGCACAGGCATGCTAACCCAGTTATTATCTGTTAACAATGGTCTTTTATTTTGCAATTGGGAAGGACTCCCAGTAGTGTCAGAGCAAAGTTTAAAGAGTTTAAGACTGACAAGCGTAAGATGGTAGAGCAGTTTTTTCATCTTCTGAGTGCTGAACTGAAGATACTTCAGACTTTGAAGTAGTGAGTGGCTAGTGCTTAGAGCGCTCGGCTTTTTCTGGGCAATTATACTAGCAGTAAGACTCTCTTATTACAGCACTTACAGGGTTTATTCTTACTCAGTTTAGCTCCATTTAGTTTAATAAGAATGACTAACGCCTCTAATGCAGGCAAGAGATATTTTCAGTTCTCTTTATACTTGTTTTCAAGTAGGTTTTATTTAGAATGCATTTATTGTTGCAGTACTGTAGTGATTAGGGTTTGTGCTTATTGCAGTCACCAGGGGACCAGAATGGTCATTTTTCTTTCTTTCACTTAAGACTTTTCCTAATGAAATCATGAGTTTAGGTTATAACTAAAGCATAAAGTCACATGATCATGGATACTAATTTCTGTGCTTTTTTTTTAAACCTCGCAGTTGAGAAATAGGAAGCTAGTTTAACTGTTACTGACTTGGAAGGGAAATTTTGATGACTAAGAACTTAAACAACATTCTTAGTAGGGAGGTAGTATAAACATTTACTGGGAACTTGTCCTTGCTTGTAAAGCAATGGAATTTATAATAGCTTCTCAGGTTAAGTATAGAGCAAGTGGGGCTTTGTGCATTAGTATGCTGAGAAAGACCGGGTCGTCTTCTTGCTCCTGTCATGAGGTCATCTATACTGTAAGAAGTACTTTGGGTAAAAGTTGCATAGAAAGTATTCAACAGTTATGTGGTAGCTGTTAGCAGGCATTATTACGTGAGGTTGCTGTTGATCATGCTGTAGATTCAGTTTACTGAACAAATGCAGCCACTAGTCTATGCAGCTGCATTATAAAGTGTTTATGAGCCCCCCCGTTCTTTTCACTACCTGACTTCTCACTGAAAATCAGGACTTCGTCTGAAGTCTGAATTTGTTACATCAGCTAGGGTGGAAAATACCATGGATGAGACGTATACTGCTTTTCCAAGACTTGTAGTGCTCGCTGTTCATTACTAGTATATCCCGAACGCTCAAGGTGACTTTATCGCCCCCTCTTTGTATTATGCATGCCTTTTACCAGAGTTCACCTACAGCAGCTGGTAGCAAGTCTGAGCCTTACTCTAATATAAATTCAAATCACCAGCGCCTTTACAAAAAATTTTTGTTTTGTGGCAAGTTGTTCATGTGAGCTTATGCAGAGATTGGAAGACTGTTCAAGAAAGGCATCTGTACATAGTGCAAGACTGTAGAAAGACTAGTATTTTGGAGCGGAGCCTACATAAAAGGAAGAAGCTAGGCTGTTGAGTTAACAAGGCTAAGGCAGAACATATGCTCTGAAATCACTTTGAATGCAAAAAAATCCTTTCCTAAAGTCATTGCTGCTGCAAAGAAGGTATAGATTTATTGTAACTAGAGGTTACTGTACTACTTCAGAAAGTTAGTACTTTACACTTTGCCAAAATCTAATAATTTACATTTTTCCTGTCTTTTTCAGATGGAGCAAATAAAGAGAGCAAATAAACTGTTCACTAATGACTGTATATTTCTGAGGAAAACCCTGAATATTCCGGTTATATCAGAGAAACCATTACTGTTCAATGGACTTAATTCACTGGAGTCTCCTGAGAATGAAACTGTTGACAGCTCCCCTTCTTGTGATGAAGGACTAGTGACAGTTCAGGAAGAAAGTAGTTCTTCTCCCAGTCCTCAAGAGCCTGACAATCAGCCCACTGCACCAGAAGAACTGTCTGCCAAAGATTTCCTACAGAGGTTGGACTTGCAGATTAAGTTATCCAAACAAGCAGCCAGAAAACTAAAAGATGACAGTGTCAGGTAAATGCCGCTTTTAGTATTAAGCATCTTAATCTCACCCTGAAGGCTTTTTATTCTAAGCTGAACTCTTTTTGTAGGGTATCTCAGACAGCATCTGTAGTTTTAATTTGTCAACAGCGAGTCTGTGCTATTATCCTGCACCAGGTACATTCAGAGCACACCATTAGCAGATGCTTTGATATGTCAGTTTTAAAGGCTGTCTAACAATACATCGTTTGCACAATAGCAATAATATTCCATGAAAGCTAGAAGGCCAGTATTCTCCAAGATGTCTTGCTTTGTAAGTGGTCAACTATTTAAGTGAAACCCATGGTTTTCAGTAGATTACTGAGCCAAAGCCTATGTGGAAGCTGATTGTATACAGCAAGGCATGATTGCATTTTTATTCTTTCCCAAATTGCCTCATAATTGTGTAAATATTCTCCATGTTGCAGTTTCAGTTAAGCTATTCTATCTCCTTTCCCTACTTTATGGATCCGCCTATGTAGACTTCTGTCTCTTCTTCATTATTTCTTCTACAGCCAGGAGCTCCCGCACACTTTACTCATAGAAGAAGCGATACCTTTTGACCTCTTTGCCACAGTGATTATCCCCTCACATATGCAGGTATCCCATGGAGAGTACAGAAAGAGAGAAAGAGTGGACTTCAGTAGTGTTTGTTTTCCCATGTCCTTGGGACAAGCTTCCTCAGGCTGTTCACAAGCAGTCTCTTGGGCTGATTGTCTGGCCTGTTTATTCTCTGCAGAAATTGCCTCAGTGTGTGATGCGGAGGTAGCATTTCTTATGACAATAAAAAGTATGACTGCAGGGGACTGGTATTGCTTCTCTTAATAGAGAGCTGGAGAGAGGTTATGCCTGCAGATATGTACTTTGCCTTTGCAAATTTGTTTAATGCAAATTTTCTTCCATCATCCTGGTTCACTTCACGTCCTCTGATTTGAGTGCAAGCAGCATCCTTTCCATGTTAAGAAGAAAGTAACCTTTCAGGACCAAATCTACTGAGTGTATAGTCCCATCATTTCTTTAAGAAGTTAAAGGATTATTTCAGCAACTTAAAAACTTTGTTCAATAGACAAAAATTTCAGGGGGAGCAGGATATTGCATTTAGCAATTGGACAAGCCTCATTTGCAGAAATATCCCATAAGACAACTTAAAATAATTCATTACCTTTTGGACTCCACATACAACTCTCCATTCCCAGACGGACACTGGTTTAGGGTTACAGTGTCAGGGCAGGCTGGAACACATCTTGTTAACACACTTGTCAATTATTTTCTTTTGAATTGATTACATGAAAGAGGAAAAATAGCTGTTGGAACTTGGATCCTTCTCTATTCAAACTCTTTCACTTGCATTATTATATTTGAAACAATGTAGAGCATCTATCAAAATGTGCCGCTGCTGACTCTCAGATCATTAGACGTATGTATCTAACATAGACTAGAGTAGGTGTTGACCCAGCAGTTAATCTGGGTTACAGAAAACCACAGTCCCTGCCAGAGGAAGGTGATTATTTTAACATCCTTTCAACAAAATAACTTGCTAATTTACAGAAGGAAATTCACTTAGAGCTTGCTGCACCATGAGCAGAGCCAATACAGTGAGAGTGACACTGCACAAATAGTCACTGCTGCTACTAATACACACTTCCTATATTGCTTAAATTACGACGTGGGAAATGAAGGCCTGGTACCAGATTTTCTCACAAGGAGTTATGGATACAGGAGGATGAATTACTTTCCTACCTCCTGTTCAGATTTAGCAGATAATTTTGTTAATTATGCATAGAGCACAGATTTTTGTTGGTCATGATGCTACAGGAAGCATGAACTACAGAGCTGCAGGCTCTGTGCTGAGCAGGATGTTATCCAGCTGAAGAGAAAAGCTTCCTGTATGTCTGATAAAGCCTTCATAATGCCACCTGCCACCCCTCCACCTCTGGCTTTCAGTCCTGGCTCACAAAAGCTATCCTTAGATGATCTCCAACTGCGTTCACTCCTTTACAGTCTGACAAAAAGTTCCAAAGGACCAAAGTCAACCTTTACAGAGAGTTTGCAGAATGTTTACTCCTTGCAGAGAGCAGGAGTAGAGGGAGACTGTTGCCAAAAGCCCTGGAGGTGCTTTTCAGCTATGGGCCATCAGTGGTATTCCTGGGCCTGCACTGGAAAGTGGCAGCATGCCTTACTCTGCTCCAGCAGCTCCCCTGTTCTCCCTCCTGCCTATACCTTTCTTGTCCCTTGCTTGGAGCAGGAGGCCTTAAAAATTGGACAGCCATCATGATAGTAAACCAGTGTCATGAATACGCAAATTTTCAATTCTTAGAGTGAAAGCCATTTATGAAATTGAGTGCTGTTTCCAGCTACTCTGGCCTTCTGTGTTCAGATTGACTTGTCAAGGCCTGTTTGGAATGTGACATGCACCAGTGCTGCAGTGTACTTAAGTGCCTGTTTGAGAGTACGAGACGAGCACCTAGAGTTACATCTCCTACCACCAAAAGGGACATTTGGACTAAGGAAACTGCAAGCAGAAGCAGACCATTCTGAAACTTGAAGAGTCATAACTTCTCACCATACCGGTGAGCCTGATTTGACAGATGGAGAGAATCATGACATCTCGTAAATTGCTTTTTAATTTGGTCTCCCTTAAAGTTGCCAAGAATGCATGCGCGTTTATGCACTGATTCTGATCAAACTGAACAGGCAGTTTCATAGTCAGAAACTGCTTTGTGCTCCAGAGACAGCTTAAGGTGAATTACATTGTTTAATCATGACTCTTGAAGTCACCACTTTAAGTGCTTTCAAAGGAATAAAGTATATTAATATCTAAAGTAATCTTCTTCGCAACTAACGCTTCTTGCTGTTAGGTAGAAAAATTGAGTAGCACAAAGGCGCAGGTTTAGGCTAGATACTAAACTTCAATAGCTACGCAGGTAGACAGCCATTACAGATTATAGACTGTGAGACACTCTGTGACAGCTACCTTTCGCTATTCGAGTTTGTGTAAATACATGGCTAGATCTGCACGTAATACTACTTCTATTAGAGAGTTTCTCTGAGCAAGAAATCGTTGGTTAATGAATCCCCTGGTCAGGTGTATTTACCCAAGATGCAGCTCTAGGTGAGCAGCTTAAGGCAATAAGGCCTGTTTTTGTTTGAACAATACTTTTATCATAGGCCAAAAGAAATGCAAAAGTGTTAATATAATTGTTTGTAGCCTGTGTTGCCAACTCACGTATTTGTGCAATAGGGAAGAATACCCATTATTAATTTTATACACACGTAGAAGAAAAGCAACTTGTAATAGTTTGAGAAAATATGATAGTGCTTCATCTTGCCCAAAATGCTGTTATGCATGTTTCCGGATACCAAAATGGAAGTTGAGTTTAGTGATGCTTTTTGTATCAGATAGTTGAACACCAGAGATCTAATGCAAGGTCTTTATAGAGTCCTTTATATTTTAGGGTAGTGCTGTGGTAGGCTAGAACACTAGGGCCGTATACTGTCCTTCTGGGACAGGTCACATCTTTCTGCATTTGCCTTTTAGTGACTCATTTTGAAAACCTTGTAACTGAATAGAGCCACGCTAATCACTACTGCTTATACGAGCCAGTATAACTAATTGGTGTGCAGCACTAGAACGGAACCATATTTTGTCATCTGATCAGTTGCCTTGACCTGAACCTAGGGAAGAGTAGGCTGTTGAAGCGTTTGAAACTGGTAACTGAGTTAATTTGTTCGATAATTGTTCACCATCATTGGTGATCAGCTAAGAGAACAGATAACTCAATTAAGGAGGGTGCCTGTGGAGAATCCTGTTTTCAGACTTCCAAAAGCTATTAACTCATGAACTCAGATTGCTGCCTTGTTTAATCGTGAATTCTAGAACCATCTAAGCATTGGATTTGAGTTTACTTGTTCACCTGCAGGTACACTTGGTCTTACAGAAGTGGTTATTAGCATTTTTTCTTGTGGCCTGATGCATACAGTAGCTTGCAGTAGATGTCTTTCAGCTCCTGTAACCTGCTGGGCAAAGTGGCAACAGTGAACAGGAAGAGACAGCACTACGAAGCCTTGTAATGCTCTGCTGTTCCTTTCCCTTCGCCTGAAGGAGAATGTTGCAGTGACTGACCACTTTGCTATTTTAAGCTTCTTAAAAGTGAAGAAAATTGTTTAGTTGTTAAACATACACGCACTGCCATGTGGTTGCCTGTGGGCCATGGGCCGGAGCTGCTACTATGTAGTTTTATTTCATATAAAGCTTGGCTTGGTTTTAAGCCATCAGAAGAGACTTGGTATGTAGAGTTTTGAAGATCTACATTAGTAATATTTCCTGGCTGTTACCTTGGTTTGGAGCAACGTGTTGTAGACTTCTTCATATAGCCTCATCCTGCAGCCTGGGCCAGAAGGTTAGCAGCTGTTCTTGCCAACTCTTACTGCCAACTGCAGCATGCCTGAGCCTTGGTCTAAAGTTGATTTTGCACCTATTTATTATGCTTTCTTAGGTTCAAGTATAATGACCTACTTACTACCTGGTTCTTATGGCCCTGCCACATACAGAAACCCCTCAAGGCTGGCGGTGACTCCAGTGCCAGTCTTCTGTCCTCTGCTGGCAAATGCCACGTGAAAGCCCCTAGTCCAAGTGCGTGTTTCATGGGAAGTAGAGACAAACAGCTTAGAGTAGCTGCTTTGTTACTTTGTCTGAAGACCGGCTAATTGCTATTTCAACTCTCCAGTTCTCCGTATTCACCCCTACTATCCACCATAATCTCAGTCCAGTGTTTGTCTGTGGCCATCTCATGATGGATGTTATTCCGATATTATATCGTGTAGCATCACAACTGTAAATAGATGTAGTGTTTGTAAGAAAGACTAAAACCTGGTTTTAGTACTACTATAACCACGCATCCCTGCAGTAACTACCAGTTTCATCCAAAACCTTGGGGGTTTTTAGTTGTTTTTTTTCACAAGATTTTCAAGACAAAAGCAATATCACGTCTTCATGAAGATAATTTTGCTGGACTACCCAAGAGCAGGGAAGGGCTGGGAAAACAAGTGCAAGTTACTCAGCTACTTGGTTAGTTTGTAGGGTTTTAACCTCTGGTTCTATTCTGGGGTGTTATGTGAAATTTAACTTGTAGATAAATAATCATGTTTAGAAGTCAGTAGGGAAAAGTCCGCATGATTGGGGTTTGGAATACTATTGAACTACATAGATTTTAGCGATACCATTATTAGATTTTTTTGAATAACTATACCTTTATATGGAGGCACATACAGTATTAAAAGTAACTGGAAGTCCTTTGAAGTTCACAGTATAGCAACTTAAGCCTTTCTCTTCTCACCAAAACACTAGAATTGGCAGCAGTGTTAAGAGTAGGCTCTCAGGAACATAATTTTGAAGCTACAGTAGTAGAAAACAATGATCTTTCAAGAACTTAACATGCTTGAATTAGTACTGGCTGCTGCACTGCAATAAGTTTACATAACCACTTGTTTTTAAAGGCAATATTGTCAAGTAAACAGTGGGCAGACTCCTTTTTCATGAGGATTTTTTAATAGCAACACTATTTTGGTTTATCCAGTGATTGAATTAACAGCAGCCCTTGTGGGCAACTATTTTCTCCTAAGAAAATCCAACTGATCAGTCTGAGTATTGATTGATGCACATGAAGGAGCCCACTCAAGGAATATCCCTGCAGCATCAAGACACAGATCCAACTACAGCGAT
Organism: Rhinoptilus africanus; assembly: GCA_013400135.1. Classification (NCBI taxonomy): domain Eukaryota; kingdom Metazoa; phylum Chordata; class Aves; order Charadriiformes; family Glareolidae; genus Rhinoptilus; species Rhinoptilus africanus. The sequence goes on along the minus strand of VXBO01010751.1, from coordinate 266,338 downwards.
GATGGCCTGCTCCTGTTCTTGTCTCATTTGGTCCATCTGCACCCCCTGGCATTCAAAAGGCTGAAACAAACACACAACTGAGCTTGCTTTTTTAAAAATAGAAATTGAAAGCAACAGTACCAGAACTCCAGCATGCCTACTGCTTGTTTATCCTTTACAGTATTTCTTATAGGTTTGGCACTGTAATGGTGAGAATCCTGGGGTGCATCAACAAGAGTGTGGCCAGCAGGTGGAGGGAGGTCGTCCCCCCTCTACTCTGCCCTGGTGAGGCCGCATCTGGAGTGCTGTGTCCAGTTCTGGGCTCCCCAGCTCAAGAAGGACAGGGAACTGCTGGTGAGGGGACAGCAAAGGGCTACAAAGATGATGAGGGGACTGGAACACCTCTCTTATGAAGAAAGACTGAGGGACTTGGGTCTCTTTAGTCTGGAAAAAAGACAACTGAGGGGGACTTTATTAAAGCTTACAAGTACTTAAAGGGTGGGTGTCAGGAGGATGGGGCCAGGCTCTTTTCAGTGGTGCCCAGGGACAGGACAAGGGGTAACGGGCACAAACTTGAGCACAGGAAGTTCCACTTAAACATGAGGAGGAACTTCTTTACCTTGAGGGTGGCAGAGCCCTGGCACAGGCTGCCCAGGGAGGTGGTGGAGTCTCTGTCTCTGGAGACATTCAAAACCCACCCGTACATGTTCCTGTGCCCCCTGCTCTGGGTGACCCTGCTCTGGCAGGGGGTTGGACTAGATGGTGTCCAGAGGGCCCTTCCAACCCCTGCCATTCTGTGATTAAACTCTAACTGCATTCTGATGTTGTTGAACTTACACAGCTTTACTTGTTTTCAGCATTCTGTTCCTGAAACAACATTAACATGATCTCCAGAGGTGTGTAATGAACACTAGTGTACTGCAAGTAGTATTTCTGTTAGGCAGTGCCAGTCTTATCTGTTTTGATCCATCCATTAGGAAAAATGGTTATTTGCATCTGCATTGCAGTTTTACTGTTAAGTCATGGTATGTTCCCGATCTGATGATTGTGATCATTTTCTTTTTAGAGAGGAGGAGAATGAGGAAAGTCCCTATGCAACTTCTTCGTATCAGCAGTAGAAGACAGATGTGATGGCCTGAAAACTTTCCATGAAATCAGTTCTTAAAGAACTAAATGGTCAATAATTCAAAACCCAAGTCTTTTGGACTCATCGTCTTGATGTACTTAGAACAAGTCATGAATGGGTAATTGCACTGAAATTATGACCTCTTCTGCCTTCCATAGGTTGATGTCCTTATGCTATATCAACAGAGGCTTAAAGCCTTCCAAAACTAGCAATGGCCTTTATACCCCTTCTGTGCAAACTGTAGCATGGTAGCAACAATATATCCTTGAGGTCACCTTTATGCAGGATGTTGATCTTTAGTAAGGATTTTGTAAATACTTGTTAAAGTGAAATTTGTTTTAAGTATTTGAAAATATTCCATAAGTTTGCTTGTAAACGACAAACTATGAAAATAACGGAAATTTACTTATTCTGCAGACAAAGGCTAGTTTGCTGTGGAAGTTTTGTCTACTTCAGGGCTGCAGAAATTGCCTTTGGACTCTGTGTGTATGTCTGTGTGTGGTTATGATGTATTCCTAGAAAGGGGCATTCTACTTGCTTTGATGAGTTAAAGCCTTCATGGTTAGACAACTGTTTGCAAATTGGATTTCTGCTAATAAAAGGGAAGAGTCACAGCAAGAGATTTTTCTTTGTGAGATATGACATTGGAGTATCAGATGTGTGTTCTTGTGTGGTTATATTTTGTGTGGTTTTAATTTAATAAATACAAAAATACTGATGTGTCTATTCATAATGAAGTCAGCTTGGTCCTAGTCTGTTTTTTGTGAAGAATGGTTTGTCTAGTCATGTGAGCTATTAGATGCTAATTTCATGGCAAATAGTGTCCTTTACCTTTACCATACAGCTCACCCTCCTAAATGAGACCTGTAAGGACTATTTGATCTAGTTGTGCAGCCAAGAAAAGCGTGTTAAGATTAACAGGAGCCACACTGGTTAGCCTCTGCTGATCTGAGAAGAGCTGCAAGACTCCAGTCTGCAAGTGGATCCCCCCTGAAGCTCAGGAAGGCGGAGCACAGGCTGCATTCACTCTTTGCCCTGAGGTTAACATACTAGCAAATTCTTGTTAAGCATCCTACAGTTTTTCCTCGACTATTCAATAAGCTTCACAAAACTCTTGTCAGTAAAGAATTGCCGGATCCCCACTGTGACAGATGCCGTTTCCCATATATTACATCATTTATATAGTTTATTGCTCCCTCAAAGCAAAAACTTTCTGCAATATGTTAAGGTGGAAGCAATATAGAAAGTTACATTAATTTACTAAAACTAGAAATAAAAATGCAAAGCGAGACAGCAACTGGTATTTCCCTGGAGCCTGCAGGAACTCAGACCTGGCAAGCTCATTCATACCATCTCTAGCTCTGGTCCTAAAGAGGTCTGTGGAGGCACACAAATTAACAAGAACAGGCAAAGCTTAGAATGAAGAAAAGGAAGTATTGATTTTTCTTGAAGAGACTGGTGAATTAGGTTTTGGTCTGGTATCTTTCTTAAATTAGGATCTGTATTTATTTGTTACAGGATAGTAATTTCTGTTCTTGTCAGTTAATTTAATAGGACATTATCAGAGCCAGAATAAACTACTTTTCCAAAGATGACCCTAGCTTCAAGCCCAGTTATATTTTAGAATCCTACAGAAAAATATAATCCTTTTCTTACAAAGACCTGCTGTTGGAAGATCCTCACCTCTCCAGCACACGCAAGACCAGAGTGTTTGGCTGCGCCGGCCAGCAGCACAGCTTTCCTCGCACAGCGAGCACCCCTCCAGGCAGCCCCATGAGGCTCGCGGGCTGGCAGACCTTCAGGACAAGCAACGGAAGATCAGTGACACCGTTTACACCCACTTTTCCTGACCGGGAAAGCCATACAGAAGCGCAAGGGAAGAAGCAGCTGTGCCACCTGGAGCCATGGCTGGGCAGAGACCCACGGCTGCACACCGTTCCCCTCAGACGCAGCACATTTCAGCCCAGTAGCGCCCCAGTGGACCCACAGCACCTCTGGCAACTCCACCGCACCAGTGCTCAGCGTGGCATCCAGTACAAAAAAATCAGCACAACCAGCAGAGACACCTAACCCTTCTGTTCCACACACGCAGGGAGGATTTCAATGCTGCCATTGACCGCCGCAAAGGCTGCCTGCAAGAGGCCCTGCCTCGCCACCCACGGCCCAGAGCAGGGCTCCGCTCCTTGCCTGCTACGCGGACACCTCGTGGTGCCCCCAGGGCCCGCTGCGGCAGCGAGCCAGAGGGGACCTCCGCGTTTGCTTCCACTCCACTGTCCTATTTAGCAAGGCCTGCAAGAGCCACTCTCCCCCACCCTGGAGGGCGGCCGCAGGGCCTCCCAGTGGGCTGCGTAAGTAAAATGTATTAGAAATTGCTTTGCTGTGCCTCTGCAGCTTTCTCCCACCCCTCCACTGGCATGAGGTCCCGTGTCCCCGTCCTGCTGTGCGGCCTGGCTGCAGCCCTGTGCACACACGCACCTCCCAGCCAGCACCCGATAGACCCCACGTCTGCTCAGCTCCTAGGAAAATGGAGCAGATGACGGAAAACAGTGCCTGGAAATAGTCTGTAATACAGTCAGAGTGATTAAAGATGGACTTTTCCTACTCTGTAAAAAAGGGGCTCTTAAGGCTCTGAAATAACTAAAGTTTTAATATCTTAATCCACATTGTCATATTATTGCTCAATAAATGACAGTTTTTCCTGTACATTTTATATATTGTTTATACATTATCCTGTATATTTTGCTTCTCACTCTGCCTTTATTCTTCCTACACTTGTAACTTCATTCTTTGTTTATATATTTCTACCACAAGGTGTGGTTTGGGGTTGGAATGGGGCAATTTCAGGCAGAAGTGAAGCACACAGTGCAGGTAAAATTCCATGTTTTGCACCTGTTCTGTGAGGGGAAAACTGCGTATATTTTTTTACATATTTCTTCAGTCAAAGCTTGAAAAGTCAAAACCCGGGCAGGCTTGGACTAGGATCTTTTTAAATGAAATGCGGGCCATTGTCAATAACAAGTTTCTGTTTGCTGTGTCTGGAAGCTACTTATCCCCTGTACGTCCCTCTAACTCAGCCTTCGGGTGCTGCAGCTGCATCGAACGTTCTCGGAGCGGGGTGTCCCCCTTCCCACAGGTGTCACGCTGAGCCCCTATTGCTCCGTGCTGCAGGACGGCCTCAAAACGCTGGGCAGTGGAGAGAAAAGATGCATTCTCTTTAACACACAAAAGCAGCCTTGTACTACTGTAGCTTGTAGTAAAGTGTTTAATAAAGTACAGTATCAGAAACAATAGTCTAATAGAAAAGCTCAACAGGTGGATACCATATGTGTTGTTACATTTCCAGTGATAATGTAGGGAGTGGAGGATTTCTGGAGGACCCAGCAGAGATACAAACAACATAGAAACTGGGTTTGGTCGATTTAGAACCAGAGATGTGCGGGTGTTGAGAATACCTTTCTCACCAGGAAAAAGGAAAGCACTGGCAGAATATGATTTACTAATGATGTACTAAACACACAAGCAGCAGATGTCCAGTGCTCTTGTGCTCCAAGTGTTCCCTTCAAAAGAAGGACTGATCTGTGGTGCGGGCTGGAACTCGCGTCACTCCGTTTGCGTTTGTTTAGCGTCAGTGGTAGCCTTTGGAAACGCAGGGTGATTCATCAGGCTGGCTGTGTCCTTACTGTCTGCTTCTGAAAGGTGTGATTTACCGATGGAAGGTCATTTGATGTCCAAGCAACGCAACCGGTATTTGAAGCATTCAAATAATAAGTTTTGTGGGCTTGGGCAGGAAAGGAAGTGAATCTAGTTTGAAGGATGTAGCTGAGATGATGGCTCATCTGTCAGAGGGCGTGCTCTGTTCTCAGCTAGTCATCAGGTTGGTCTAATTAGTTATTAGTACCCCAAGTGACGCGCAGCAGCAGGGCAAGCACAGAACAGGCCCGAGAATATGCATACTCTGAACTACCATCCGAGCATACCCAGTGGACTTTTTGTTTTTTCCTAAATTATGTCATCTGTGCTTTGTTGAAGTCAATAAATTTGCAAAACTGAGAGGTTAAAAAATATTGCACTAGCCTTTTTGTGGACACAAACTCTTCATAATCACAGGTCACTAGCTGATGACATCTTTCCATAGGACTCCTGCATAGACTCCTGAGAGGCCAAAGTATGAACCTAACCTCCAATGAAAATGAAAAATACTATTAAATTACTCATTATACTGGCAGGGGAAGAAAGTTTGCTGTTTTTTTAAAAGTAGCCATTGAGGAAGGAAAGTTTGTCCTTTTTCTAAGTGCAGATCCTAGATCACTACCACTTCCCCCCCTGTAAAGTCTCTGGTGAGTTATCTTTCTCCAGATTTCTTCCATAAATCCCAAAGTCCACTTTTCTAGTGTGATAGTCACATAAGAAACTAAGTCACAAGCTGTTGCAGAAAACAACTGAGATCTATAGGGACAAGAAGAAATTCTGTTCTTCAGGAACATTAGATGATAATAGTAGTAGTAGTAGTAGTAGTAATAATAATAATAATAATAATAGAGGGTCTAGATGAGAAGAAATACACTGATTAAAAATAACAGGAATTCTTTTTTCCTAATTAATTTCTGCAGTGTTTCTAAGGGACTGTTTTTCAAACAGGAATGTTACATCGACTACATTTCTGGATACAGTTTTTATCTTAAAATAAACAGCACCATTGGTGACTGATACTGCAACTCAATGCTCCGTATCAGGATGTGTATGAGCAGGCAGTGACGTACTTTTTGTAAGCTGGAGAGCATTCATTGGCTTATGTATCATCAATTTTCAAATAGATAGCTGTTACACCGCATTGCTATCACATTCATTTAATATTTGTTACCAATAATGTTCTGCTGATAATATCCAGTTGATAATTCATGTTTTGCAGGGATTCCAAAGTTTACTTCAGTTGGCTGAGAAACGTTGCTCAAATCTCCTCTCCCTTAATCTCCAGCTGTGCTGAGAAAATGAGGACGGAAAGGATCTGCCCATTTAACATTTACAGAACTTTGTGCTGTGAGTCAGAGCTCCTGTCACTGGCAGGCAGATACGCTTCAGCCAACAGTTTTTGACTGTATCAATCTCAGAATTATTGTGAGGTTTTAAAAAAAATCAGAACAGGGATAACCTCAATTATCAGTGAAGAACCTGTAACTAAAGAGAACGGGGCTTTCATGGGCTTCATTTAGACAAATGACTGCTGCAGGGGATAAGTCTCAGATTTACATCTTCTGAACTCAGTTTAAAATTTACTCTTCTAAAAACTTCTTTACCTTTGATCGTGCTTTGTGAGTTCTTCATACATTAAATTTTTCTTTCACTTAAATATAAAATATCTCATAAATCATTCTTCCAAAACTCTGGAAGTTGAGGAAGAAAAATGAGGGTGACATTTTGTTTTCTTTTTTCATTCCTTAGGAGGTACCAAATTCTTGGCTAATGATAGCATAGATGTGCCCAAAAAATAGTTTTCCAAAATAATACTGCTCACCACAGATCAGAAAGCAGTAAACACACCACAGCCTTGATATTCAGGGATGCTGAGATACCACAGGTTAAGTTAAACCTTTCTGAAAAGCAGGGCCCATGTTCTTAACAACATCTTTAGTTCCAAACTCCCTTTCCCATGCAAAATGACTTGATTTGCTTTCCTTTTTTTTTTTCTTTAAAGAAAGTAATGGCTATTTACACTTGTTATCAGGCTACTCACATCAGGAATTCAACTAATTATGCATGCACAATCATCGAATGGTGCACCAAAGGGAATGTTCATACATGCTGAGTGAAGCAACAATAGGGAGAATATCGCTCTGAAAGGCCGTTGCAGTGTCAGAGATGTATCAGTTGCTAAGGACACTACAGTCCAAGTCACAGAATACTACATAAAGAAATAAAAAAGGGTCAAGAAAAAAAAAAGTATTATGATTTAAACCCAAGATTTCTGGATATAAAATCGTATTAAGATTAATGAATACTTTAATAGGTAAATTATTTTCAAATATTTTATTCAGAGAACTATGACCTATTTTCTAATAATGCCCTTTACATAGTTGCATCTATAGAAAGCTAGTGGAGTGACAGCAAAAAGATGTGGCATTAAAAGAACTTTCCATTAGAAATGGTTGGTTTATCTACAAAATTAAACCCAACATAAATAATAAATCAAAGAGAACATTACATAAACATTGACCTTATCAAATAGAGATTCGGTGTCAGAATTTGGCGTTTGGGGTTGGTTTGTAAGTGTAGGAAAATACAGTATGCAGTCAGTGTAGGGAGCACTACAGCTCCTCATTTCTGTCTAGAAAGTTGTCAGTACAATGTAAACACAGCATTTCTAACGATATCCTCAAATTAACAGATTGTAAGTCATTGAGCCGGGAGTGGGGGAAGCTATACTAGTTTTCTACATGTTTGGCAGCCACTAGCTGTTCACAGGCTGCCATATATGCGTTTAATTACATCAGCCTCTTCCTTGTCCAGGATGCCCTTGTCCACATAAGCATCAGCTTGCTGATCAATGAAATCTCTCAGCTTTGAAAGATCATAGTCTGAAAAATAAGAATTCATTCGCACAATGAGTCATTGCCATCATACTGCTTAGCCTAAGAGACAGCGTCATTGTAAAGTTTATCCAGCAAACGCACTTTATCCAACAGGAGAATTCACTACAAGTGCAACTTGCGAAAACAATTAAAAACCCAAAACACCTGCACAAAGTCTTTGTGCACACGTCATGGTGCTTTTAGTTTTCAAGAGGAGTAAGTATCTCTTGCTCTTAATTGATTGCTGGCAAATGCTAAGGTAAGAATATTTTCTGGTCCAGAGATTTGATGTTCTAATCTGCATGGCAAAAGCTGGTGTTAAACCACTATTATTTTCACAATTGTCAGGGATTCAAAAGAAAGTAGTAAATTGATTGTTTTCTACTGAAATCTCAATAAAATTCCCACTTACTACAAGCACCTGTAGTGAAAATTCAAGAAAGCAACTTCCTGAAAATAAATGGAAATAATTATTTACCTTGATACAGAACATAGTATCCTGACATGAAAAATACCGCAGTGAGCAGTCGTTACGAGAGTGTTAGCGTGAAGGTAGTCTGACAATCTGTGTGTGTCAATCTGCAATACCCTCCTCAAAGACCCTTCCTTCTTTTCTGATAGATGGTTGCATCTATGTGGCGTGATTCGCACCACATACATTCAGTAGACTTTTCTTATGTTGGAAGACATCTCTATTTTCCATGGAAAGAATTCTACTTCCAAGCAAGGTAAAAAGGTAACCTATTGTGCAGCCCCAATCTGGCAACAGATCCAGTATGTTCACACATAAACACAAAGTTTCAGTAACATAATTTACAGCATAAAATGTAAAGCTTAATTTGTTGGAATCACAAGTTAGTATTCTGGAAAACATCGATGTCTTCAGGGTTCACAATAAGTTAAATGAATTAATATCTTTCACAAAAACAGATACATCCTCAACTTTTCAGTATAAATTACTTACTCCACAGACAGAACCTTCAGACTCTATTAACAGTGACTTTGTCATGTACTTCAGTGTGTATCACCAGACAGCAACAAGTAGAAGGACCTTCTTTCAAACCACGCATTCTCAACAAACCAGACAATAATGACTTTCTGTCTTTCTATGGTTGAGTGACTAAAATTGGGTAGAAACAGCAAGACATTAAGAAGCAAACTAATGCTTGTGATCTTTTTTCTAACAGTATAAGGCAATTTCAAGTGAGTAATACAGAAAATTGATATTCAAAACTCCACGCTCCTGCTGAGGTGTCCTCTCCGTATCCGAGTTAATAGGAATTTTTCTATTTGCCGTTCTGAGGCCAGGATTTCAGGCCTGGTCTGTTACCGGCATTAGGAGAATGTAACCTGTTTGTCTCTCCATCCTGAGTAATAGGGACAAACAGTACCTAGCGATTTACTAATGAGGTTGAGAGATTTCATTTGTGTGGCAGAATGAGAGTCTCCAGTGAAAGACACCATGGAATGGAAATTAATGGAAAAACAGATACTAAATTAATGTAATATCCACTTTATTCCCATTAAAATTCCTGAGCTTATTTTCCTTCTAGAGGAGTATTTACAATTCTAAGATCATTATGTGGAGATTGAATTACTAAACATTCTGTATGAGATTACAACCATTAAGATATTACCAATTCTGGCTAATTTGTATATATCATGGCAATTTAATTTGAATTTTTTTTTCTATAAATTGATAACTGTTAATTTCTAATACTTATTTACAACCTATTAATTTGGACAAGTAATTAGAAAAATCATCTTTGGTTTATATTCCCCACAACAGCTGCAGCCTTACATTGAGCTTTGAAACTGCTACAGTAAATGAAGTGAGGTCTTCTTTCCATATTCAAATCAAGCCATTTGCCATTGCAATTAATTAGAGAATTTACTTTCATTCCTAAACAGCTACTTTTAGTGTTACGAAACTATAAACTACCTAAGTACTTTGTGAAAAATCCAAACAAGCTAATTGCGCGCATTAGTTAAATGACTCGCAGTTACATCCTCTGGAGACTAACTGCAATAGAATACCCAGCGGCCCATGTCCACTGGTGGGAGCGCTGCTAATTACAGAGAAGAGGAGCCGGTCTTAAAAAGCATTGGTTTCAAAGATCAAGCCAGGTTTGGGAGATACTAAGGATAGGCCCACAGAGCCTATAGATTGTATATGGGCAGAACAAACTTTGGACACAAAATCCATTTAGGCCAAAATCTAGGCTCTTTATATGTTTATCTTTAAATCATCCAGACCACTCAAGTTTTTTTGCCTCCTTAATAGGCAATTGATATTTTTAAACTGGCAAAATGCACGTTAACGTTTCCAAGGTCATCAGTCATTGAATGAATAATAATTTCTACTGAAATTCATCCACGGTTGAGGATCTACAAACATATGCCTGGAGAAAACCCAAACCTCTTCAAGTATATTCAGTGAGTCAAACAATCCATGAATAGGGGTGGCAAAGAGTGCCCGTTTTATTCCACAAATTACACTGTGAATCACTTTTCCGCCAGCTCCCAGGTGGAAGTGGGGAAGTGATTGATGAGTGCATCAATACCACCTAATCTTCTTCTGAAGAAACGCAGCGCAATGCATTCACGGTTAGATAAGCTTACCCTGACTGCACTTCCTTAACATCATCCCAGGAGAACTGAATTAGCATTTTACAAAAATAAAAAGTATGGAAAGGCGCAATAAAGATAATGTATCAGAAGAGTAAGAACACTATTCTAATTTTGTTTTAACTTACACTCACTTTAAGGCCCATTTCCATTGCCAGAGGACAACAAAGATATTTTAGTGCAAATGAAAGTCCATCTACACAGAAAGCGCACATCTTAATGCAGTCACAGGCAGATAAGATGCTATTGATCTGCAGCCACAGCCGTTTCCAGACTGCAGTAGTGCAGAGGAAAGGTTACTACCAGGAGGAGCGAGGGGCTGCCCAGTCAGAATGTGTGATACAGAGAAATAATCACACATGGCTGAGATCTAATTAATGAGTACACGGATAAACAGAAACATACATTAGAATTGGCAGGAAAACTCTTAAGCAAATATGTATGTCTGTTGCTAATTGCCATGGCTGCCATTGCCTGGAAACGATTTTAAGAGGGAAAATTTTTTTTAAAAATTCCTTCCTATTACAGAGTTTGTATATAGGAAAAGGAATGTATGGGGCTGTAGGCATGCACTCATCTTGGAGATGTAATTCATATACACTTCAACTCACAGAGAGGGCAGCTAGATTACCCAGGGCTAATCTCATCTCAGATCCCCCTCGGCCTGGCTGGTGCAAGAAGGATCCTTCTCGCCAGGCGCCAGTCATGCCCCAGGGATGGATCCCTTGGCTAGGAACCTTCGTTCACAGAGCGTGCGACAGCAGAAGACCCAGAAATGGCAGAGAGAAGGGATAGGAGGCTAGTTTTATGTAAGATCGCGAGGGAAAACATGATATGGATAGATAAGGACCTGTGAAAAATAAGCTAGAAATCCTGCTGCTGTTAGCTCCCTCCCTCCAGCTCTCCTACAGCCCTGCCTCCGAGGAAGAGTCAGACGGCAGGGCAGCTGGTGAGCGCACCCTCTGCAGCTGCTTTGGTCACTGCTCCCCTTCACGCAGCTTCGCGTGTGAGAGCTACAAGTCATCAGAGTTGACTTGGGCTGTAATCCAGTGCATTCCAGTGCCAGTGACATAATGTATCTTAACTATTTATGGTTAAGAAACAAAACTCATTGCTATTTGCAATGGCATGCACGGTGCTAGTCAGATACACTAAGCTTTTCTAGGCTCATCCAGGCATTTAAAATACATTTACCTCATGTATAAAATCATTATTAAAAGATATGTTGAAGAAATGAAGCACGAGGCAAAACCGACGTACTGCTACCCGCTGACAGGCAGAGCACCAGGACTGTCTGGGCAGCACATGACTAACTTCTCGCCGGTTAGTCACTGTCTTTTGTGGCCAACAACTGTCACGTGATTTTGCCTTAGTTTACCATTTTCATTAATTGATTTAACTTTTATAGGACCTGTATTATTTAACTCTAACATGACTTATTCTCACTACAAACTAGACAAGCACAGTTTCACACGCCTATTATTTAACTTAAAATGCTGTTATACAACACAATTTAAATTACATGCTTTGCGATGTATATGGTGCCCACCCCAATGTCAAGGCTTTTTACTTCATACCTTCTTTGTTACCTTGTTTGTTGTGTTTTTTCAGCCATTCTATGTTCTTCCTGATTGCTTCCAAATATGCCTCAGCCTTCCCTAGAGGAAAGGATGAGAGAGAAATCAGGCGGGTGCATCAATGATTGGTGCAGCTTGCTTAACTGAGTGAAGTTGGTCACAGCGAAGGCAGATTAAAACTATTCTTAGTTTCTGTTTAAAACCCGAGTCCTGTCAACCTTAGTCAGGCAAAATTCCCACAGATGGCTGCAGGTTTTGTCTGTGCAAGATTAGGCACCCACACCCACAAACTTAGGATAGTGGCTTTTTTGACCTGTATACATAACTTTTGGTGGTATCCACAGATACTGCATATGTGGATTAAAGGCTATCTATCTGTAGCTTTTTGATCATAATAATTGCTCAGCAAAGAGGAAGCTGTTAAGACAGCAAGGAATGACTTAAATAAGCCTGAGAGCTTTGAGTATCTCATGCACATAGTGTCAGAAAACTCCTCCTTTCAGTAGTACTAACAGCACACAGCAAATCTAAAATTGTGATATTTTGGAAAGACAAGCTGAAATACAGCTACTTACATTGACTGAGAAAAAGGATGTATTAAAATTACCATCATAACTCCTTGTTATAACTGAAATTTAAAGTGATGGCTATTTTTGGACCAGAAAGCACACAGGACAGAATTAGTTCAAGGATTACCTAATAAGGCCCCTAAGGAAATATTTCAGCTAATGGATTTTGAATTCTTAACTTGGATGGAGCTTTATTGATGTAATGTTCTTACATTTGTCAAGGAAAAAAAACCCTAGTGTTATTAGCATGTAGAAGGCTATTACTGCTAACTATGCATGTCTGGTCCCATTAGTCAGTGGATACTGTATTAGATACCCTGTAATTTTTGAGCTGGGGGTGCAGAGTTAGCTTTATAGTAAGATACTCTATGAAAGAACAAAGGGCATTGCATGATGAGACAACTAAATACTGATCCAATTTAAATTTCTAAAATGCTATTGGGCTGAACATTTTTCTAAAGGTAAAGGAAAATAACCCAAACCAAACTGAACAGACAATCTTCAACAGACAAGCAAAATACGTTATTTATCACTTCCCATGGGTATTGAGACGATTTTTCTTCGCTGTGAAATTAAACAGCCATCTTGAGCTATTTTCCTCTTCTATGCTCAAATAACCACTGCTGGAAAAAAGTGCCACTTTCTACCTGTGAGTGGCTAATAGTTTATCCGTCTGCACTGCCCACAGGACTGAACCAGACCATCTACTGTAGCCTTGATTACTGCAATTCATTACCGAGCATTTCGCAGTGAAATCACATGCATCCAAAAAAGTACCAGCATAAAACAGCATCACTGCGAAATAGATTATAAACAATTTTTTAAAACCAGCAAACTACAAAACATAGATGCTTATGCTGGATCCGTAGCAATAAGAACCCACTGAAAGGTTTCTGCCTCAACAAACATCCTTCTTGAGAAGTTCAGCATTCATTACCTGAGAAATCTCCTCTCTATACATCACTTCCTAAGAAAGTCCATCAAGTCTAGTCAATAAATTGTGGCTAAAGGAGGAGGTTTTTGTGTGCAGGAGGGAGAACTTACTCTGGAGATGCAGCTAGACTGTGGAACTCATTCTATCAAAGGACGTGGCTGAGCCTGAAATATTTTACTGTGACTGTCACTTGACAAGCTAATTTCTCCAGCTTTCCTTCCCCTCACTAAGTTCTTCATCCGCGCACAGACCTAGAATGAACCCTGAACCCACTCTTGTCTTATAAGTTTATGCACCAACCACTTCTACTTCTAAGATTGACTTGTACTACAAGCTGAGAGAGAGAAAAAGTTGTATTTAAATAATTGAGAGCTGTGCTGGACACCAGAGAAAAGCTTGGTTATACAAGAAAGATTAACCGAAACTCTAGCAGTGCTTGTCTTTGGTCTTTGGGAGGCAGGCTCTGAAGTACAGTGTAAGGAGGCAGACTGTCCTCTGCAGATTTGGTTTGAGATACAGCAGCTGTTTTGCACCCCATGGACAGAACGTCTTCAGCCAGTACTACTGCGCTGAGCTTGTTTACTGAGACACTAACTGACTGTAACAGGTTTTCAAAGTTATGTAAAACATGCTAATTGCTGATGACTTTTAACCTCTGGCACTAAGTATTGCAAATTGTTTCACTTTGCAGAACTTTTCAGTACCTTTCAGTACCAGCTTGTTGTAACACAAACTAGAGAAATCAAAGGGCTCACTCAGAGTATTGAATATCTGATCTGATTTCACTGAAAAGCCACAGATGCAAAGAAGTAAAATCTCGCTGCACTACTGTGTCAAAATGCCTTTCATATTGCTCTCAAAAGGGGCTATGAATTCTGTGAAAGATTATGGCCTTAGTGAGCACGGGATATAGTTTCATATATATAAAAGTAGGCAAATAAGTACGGTTTCAAATCAAGCTGTTGTGTGCTGACTCCCAGTAACTACAAACTGAAGATATTTACACTAACATGATGGAAAAACAGTATCAAAGCAAGGAGAGGATTCCAGTCACTTGGAGTGTACATATGTAGCAAAAGCAATAGCCATTTTGTACCTCTGGGCTCTTCACTGTTCCCCGCTGCATTTTGTTCTTCATTTTTTGTAGAATCCTTTGAGATTTCATATTCTTTTTCCATTTTAGCTGCTTCTTCCTTTGTACTGTCTGCTTCTTCGCTACTCTTGTCTAAAGGAATAACATTAAGAGCAATTTTGTATCAAATGTACCAAAACCACTTCTAAATTACATCCATGCAATCTTTAGGAAGTACAACATTTTGACTGATGATTGAGGAAGAACCTCTGGAAACAGGAATGCCTGTTTCTGCTCTTACAAACGGCAACTGAATACAGGTGACTAAAATGCAATAATATGTAGCTCATAAAGGCATATTCCTTTGTCCAGAGAAAAATTATTGGAAATTTGGATTCACTAAATGCAAAGTTGATAAAGAATGACTTTTTTATTATTATTTAAGTCTTAAGAAGCATTGATACAGCTTGCTTTTGTATATATATAATGCCTGGAGTACACTGAAGAAAAAAACAGTGAATATACTTCCCAAAGGTTGAACAACTAAGTAAAAATTCCTCTCTTGTTGTGTGTTTAGACGTCGAGGCTGTGGCTACAGGTCCCTGAGGGACGGTATCTTTAACTAGCAGTCTGGCTTCTAAAGCGGTCAGTGTGCTTTTAACCAAATAGGTTAAAAAAATGTGGTATTCCAGAAAAGAAAATGGTAGAATAAGTACCTGCTGGTAGCTTCGTTCTGGTTTTAGTGGAAGGGTTCTCAAGCTTCTTCTTTGTCTGCTCAGCTATCATTGTATCTAAGTTTTCTAGAAATGAAGGCAAAACAAAACCAAACCCCAGTTATTTTTCAACAGATATGATGCAGAATCTGTACTATATTCTCCGCAACACCAGTCTGAATGGAAAGTAAAAATCTAAAGGAACAGTCTTCATCCTTGCCTCTGAGGAATTAATGCATAGCCAATACTAAAAGAACAAAAAAATAACTATATGGAATTTTGATCGATCTTATTTAAAAAATTTAACAACTAAATCATGCCAATAAGTGTACCAAACAGAGCCAATATTCATAAAGACAGTAAACATGTGTGCATATATATTCTAATTATTTAAGTCACGTAAGTCACAAAATATAGATAACACTATCTGTAGCAATTTATTCTGATGAAAGCAACGAAATAATAATTTAATTAACTTCACAAAATATACAAGACTAGAAATATGTGCTTCATGCTGGTGATAAAATATTATCCCAAACTCCTTATCTGTCTGGATTTTATATGGCTTCATTGGAAAAGAAGTCTAATAAAAGGTTTTAAATTCTATTTAGTTGAAATAAATATGTAAATTGAATGGATTAAAACAAGTATTTTTTAAAGTTGCTGAAGTCAAGCATTTACCTAAAAACCCAGTAGGCAGCCATGGACATACATATAGCTCTAGAAGTCTAGAAAATGGTTTTCTATGCAAATTTCAGAGCTAAACTCATCTAATTTGAAAGGAAAAGCACCTTTTCATCAAGATGGATATTTCAGATATAAACATCGTATGCTTACATGGGAAAAAAAAGTCCTTTTGATACAACGCTTAACAGATACTCACAAATACAGATCGTCATAAAATATGCCATTTTTCTTCAGTCATTTTATGGACATGGTGTGAAATTTTCTTTACCAGTTTTTTTTAAAGGTTTAGTTAAACATGGATCCAAAATTTGATAGATGTCGGCTAGCTGGTGGGTATTTCTGAGGGACTTGGTTTTGAATTGTCAATATTCCCTACATATAAACAGCTAAAATATTCAGTATGAGATGTGCTAACCATGGCAGAACAGGTATTATAGGGCTAGTAAATATTTTAGATCGTATCTTCTGTGTAAGGCCCACATTCTACCTGTCAGCCGGGAGCATCTTTTTCCATTGGAAAGGTACTCAGCAGTGAAACCTAAAGATTAGGTTTTTAGCAAGCAGATTTGTCTTCATGGCAGATCACCATAAGAAATTCTGCCTGCCATCTCATGAGAAATCCCATAATCCTGTCTGCCTGAGTCCTCTATATTTTGCGATTTACATAAAATTAAAATGTATGGAGATTTAGTTGGCATCCTGCCTGATTGCACCCTGTCAATTCTATGTCACGTTAAGGTTTGTTTTATCAAAACTATTTTTGTTTGGTGCATATACTTTTAATGTGATTTCTGACCTTGGCATATTCCCTAACCTAAACAGGTCTGGGCTGGGTTACAAGCTGGATCAGACATACTGGTGAAGAAAAAAAACCAGGCTAGAATTATAGTGATGGTATTGGTGCCTCACTAATCACTTGATCCAAAGCTTACTGAAAGGACCGTAAAAATTCCTTTCAGCTGAGCTTAAGATACTATATTTTATCCTGAATCAGTACCATACTAGTATTCCAGCAGGAATATAAGGATTACTCTGTTGCAAGAGACACAGTTTTTAGGATAAGATTATACAGCTAAGAACTAAAAAACTGTTCATAAAATCTAGTGAATAAATTATTCTCCTTCACTCATTCATGCAAATACAAGTGTTGCTGATTTTAAACTTTAACCCAGCAAAATCTATTAATTTAGTCTTATTTTTAAGTGTAAGCATAGTATTTTAAACCAAATAGGAGTATTTAAACGTTTAAAATGCCACATGTATTTAAGTGTATTGCTTCCTAAGTGCCTCTCCCGTTCTATCCTAAAAGTGTCTGCATTTAGGCACTGCTGCAGTCAGCTTGTATTAGCAGACAACAAAAAGACTCCACCACAAGACAAATTTATAACCTGCTTAGAAATCTTTCAATTTAAATGTCTGCATACTGATAGTATTATTAAACAAACAAAATTAAAAATGTATAGTATTATGTATCAAGCAAGTATTTTTACATAAAATACATAAAACAAGTATTATGTATCAAACAAATGTTTGAGAGCTATCAGCTACAGCTGATGACCGTAGCATTTAGAAGTTGTGCACTTACTCACATACAGCATGTGCCACTGACAGCAGGAGGATTTATATTCCTCCATTATTCACTTCTATAAATCCCATCAGGAATTCTGCAGTTTCTCCGAGTCTTTCGATTTGGCTAACAATTTCATTTGAGGTCAATGTATAAGTAATAAACAATATTTATTACTACTTTGTCACGCACAGTAACATCGTAATATGCATTGTTTTCCAGCCATGTGTATCGAACAGCTACCTCTGTATTTGAAGTATAATATGGCACTGTTGACCACTAATGATCCAAGCTCTGCCACTAAAGCCAGACTGAATATGATAACAACTATATTCCATTTTCAAAGCTTTATTTTGTCAGTAAAGTTATGGACAAGTTTCTATGTCAGGCCTTTTAATAAAGAGTACATTTTACAGGAGAAATACCGAAGCTCTCTTGCGAGCTGGACGGCACATCAACATGACTCTCAAGATCTTGTAGGCAGCCGTATTTTCTGCGTGACAGAACAGTTAACTCTGTAAGCCTGTTCATGTTTATGGCGATCATCTGGTGTACCTACATATATATCATAGAGAGAACGTTACCAGAGAATCACAATTCTTCATCAGGATTTATTGCCCTTTTTCCCCCTTCAGAAGTAATGTCTTCAGCAGCTGGTATTGTTTCAAACCATGTTTGTACTTGTCCTGTGTGGCGAGGCCAGGGCTGAACAATGTTTGCTCTGAGTTACACCGATGGAGTGAGTCATCTTCTCCACCGAGATGTGCCTGGCCAGCAGCTAAGCAACTGCATGTCGTATCTGGAGGTCTAACAAGAACTGATTACTTTTCCGGTACCGTTTCCCTAGCAACGTACTTTTTACACAGGAAGAGTTCAGAAAGGTACTGACCTTTCCACAGAGCTGGCCACTTATTTGAAATGGCACTAATTAAAACAACAGAACAATAACTACTGAGCTAATGGAAGTGACCTATGTTGGTAAAATAGGTCACTCCTCTGGCAGCCAGCTTTCCGCTGAACAGTATAATCTCATCACTCGACCCAGACACCAGGAGACAGAAGATCTGGTTTCTGCCTTGCCTCACTTTCTAACTTGCTCTTTGATCCAGGATGGCTCGCTGAAGCACTCATGCTGCAGGAGGGCTCCGATTTTGAGTAGGCATTCTAAGATGTCCTAGACCCCCTTTCTACAGGCGCTACACACCGGCAGATCCTATTAATTGCATGTGAAAACGCAAATTCACAGCACTTCTGAAACTCTGACATCCTCTGAGTTGGGCATTCAAAAATCTGTATCACATAAAAGCAGAATGCTTATCTTTCCTCTGGGAGAAGGCACTGCGGTAACACCCTGTCAATCCCTGGGAAAAGACACTACATGAAAAAATATTACAAATTAAATTACTTCGTTCTTATTAGAAAGGCAGAAACTAAGGTACTCATCCAAGTACCTAACAGAATTGGTAATGGAAGCCTGAAATAGACCCTTCTCTATAGATAAACAGATTCACGGTGTTTTCCAGTCTCTTGCAAATTTTGCCGTAAAGGTTTTTTTTCATCTGCATAATTGTCTTGCACCCGGGAGGCAGTTTCACATTCGATCCTCATCAAATTGACTGAAGCTGAGATTTCATGTCATTAAACTTCTGGAGGAAGACCTGCTTTGCTGTTCTATTTTCACACAGCATAGAAAGGCCGTGTTTATTAAAGGAGAAAAAGGGATGATCATGGTACCTGAAATCAATCTTAACGATAGCTAAAAAATGAGTTTACTTAATGAGTCCATACACTACAGCAGCTTCAGCAGGAAAGCTTCGTGCTGATGACTGCTTGTATGAGATGCACATATTTCAGGCATTAAAAAAGCACAGTTCTCCCAGGGCTCTTCTTTCTCCTGCAGCAGATGATCCTTCAGAGTTTGTAAGGCCTTTTTCCATCTGTGACAAAACTCAGGACATCTCAGCATTTGCTTGTAACTGTTCTGTGGGGAACAGTGTACCTGATTCTTTGGCCAAATCCTCCTTTTAGATTACATAAGTGCAGATCCAAGAACTGTCAATACCCACTGTATTTTCACCAATGTAGCCAAAAACAAAGTTTGACCTTTAGTCAGTCCGTATATGTGTCGTGCACATGTCTCATAAACTGCTTAAACTGTGATGAACAAGAGAAATCTCTCCTTTGTGGATATACAGACGGGTCTCAACCTTGCAAATGTCCTGTTTCTTTCCAGCTCCCTGCCTTACATGTCAAGATATGGCATTTTCTTTATGAATCGTGCAGTTTGACTGATTTGTCGTGATGCTGTGTCTGAAGCCTAATGCTGCCACAAGGAATGACATGTCAGGTGACAAACCCCAGGTAGTGGCATCATTTGTAAATGGATTATTGGCAAGATGGTCTCAGTGCTTTGAAATAACACAGCAGCAGTATCGCTTGGCAATCAGATTAAAAGCAACTCAAAAAGTAAAACACAATTAAATAGATGTGTTTTGAGGTGAACACCGCTCTGACCGAGTCTCCTGTATCGTCCTTATTAAATTCCTTACTTCATGGACTATTTCTCAGATTTATCCTTTCAGCATTCTACAGACGTTTCCTTTGCATTACTCCAGGTCTGCTAGAGCTGTGTGGTGCAGCCCTTTCCTAAGCCTTTCCCATCCTGAGGCTGCAACATGGCCTGTGCACACACTTTAAGTATTTTGACAGCATACACTTCATAAGCACGATGGTTTGGGACAGAAGCAGCACACAGCCACCTCTGCTGCAGGCGTGGGATGGAGCTTAGTTTTGAAGTTTCAGTGACACTCTCTTTACTCCACACCCACATCATCATCTCAAATCATAACTTATGGTCTCAGTCCTCAGCTGTCAAGAGAGAGAGACTGCATTCAGAAAGTAAGGGGGGTTTATGTAGCTATTAAATACAGTGAGAAAAAAAATAAAAGTATTGCCCTCCTTCCTTTAAAAACACAAACCACTTGGTAGGATGCAAAACCTAGATATTCAGGAACTAAGCAATATACTTGTCAAAAGATACACTAGAAGGAGATAGAGATTCTTACAAAGTATCCTATCGGGAAAGCACAGAGGAGGCAGTGAAGGGAAACAGAAGCTGCAAATTTGAAGGGTAGATAGTGATAAGCAAAGGAATGAACTGTAATATGTTCACTTTGGTTCTTGTACACATGATTTGACAGTCATGTAATGTGGTGGGAAAAAGAATTTGCAATACTAAAACTACTGGATCTCTTCCAGAAAGATATCTGAGATAATTTAGATCTTATGGATACTGGAAATGCTATGCTCTCACACATATTGCCACCCTCTGGTAATGCCCATTCTGCTGTAGTGTGTGGTGGTCCTGTTTTTTAAGATCTGTGAGGTTCGCTGTCATAGACTTTTCACACTATAGCTATCTGGGTGTTTTTCTATGCAGTGAGGGTCTTAATGGGGGAAAATGGGAGATAAGATCTAAGCAGCTGGGGCAAAAAACCATTAATGTGTTTGTGCAAATGCAGAAGTAGCATGGGATGAGGTTACAGCAAGATAAGCTATAAAGTTGCAGTGGGGTCTGCGATCAACATACTTCCTAGATTCCAGTCGTGTCTGTGATCCTTGCACGCTCTTTGTCCCACATCCTTTCACCTCACCTCCACGCAATTCATCCTGGGTTTAACTATTCCGATATACTTTACACTGTCGCTGCTGCTCCTCAGTATTTGGCCCACTGTCTCCATGTCAGGCACCCTTGATTTCTACTTTTCAGATATGTAAGTGTCCTTGGTCCTCCTAAGAACAGTACAGTATCCTGGCATCTGCACCACCTTAGTTCATCAGCGACAAAACAAATAGCAGAGAAAACAGATCTGCCTGAAATTAAATAACTCCCACTGGCAGCTGTATGCATCAATCATATGATAAAGTAATACTGGGCAAGGAAAATCACCAAAGGGAAGCTCAGATAGGGAAAATCAATTAAAGTTTTTAATGCTTATGAAGAAAACCTACAATAGCAACAAAGAGCCCTTTGTAAAAAAAAAATGACATCAAAAAAGAAAAAGAAGGTATTATGCATGAACAGTTCCCTGTATGAAATACTGTCAGTGCCCTTCATCTCCCAGGTTAAAATGAAGGAGAGAACAAAAGGTCCACGTGACACTGCCCCCATATCACTTGCAGCCTCTGGCACTGGTTTAGCCCCTGGCACCTTCCCTCACCCCTTTGAAATCACAGAGTCTGCATCAGGGAGCATCTGCTTCTGGAGACAGTGAGTAGGGGAAACATGATGCCAGCCTGTGCTGTGGTCTGCGCTTTGCCTCACACTCTTTGGCTCTGTGCCTGTTCTTGCCTAACTAAACAAGGATCGGGATCAGACCTTTGGCCTGCAGCATCTGTGCTGATGAGAACTTCAGGGATTAGTCACAGTATTCAAATGAGTCCTCCTCTCCCAAGAAAAGCCCAGATTGTGTCTAATATGCACTGGCCTATGCCGGGAAATTGCAGAGCTTTGCCTTCATCAGAAGTGGAGCTGTGGAGGGTACCAAGTGTGAATGTGAGAGGCAGAACAGCTACTCCATGTTCCTCAGCGGGCAGAAGCAGGGCCATGTTAAAAATCAACATAGAGGACTTTCTGCCTCTTCTGTTTCCCCTGGATTTTTCTCACGCAGCCTCAGTCTGTCTAAAAGAGAGTATTGTAGCAAAACAATATCCTAACAGTAACTTAGAAAAGGACCCAATTAATGAGTACATATACCTCGGCAGTAGCTCACCAATGAACCATCTATCTCCCTACTGCTAGTGTGTCCTGCAGTTTGGCCTGCTTTCCAATTGACCATGGAGAACAAATGATGAGGGGGCAGAAGAGGTAAACAGAGACATCTGTTCATGCCCATTTCTCACCAACACAACCTCCTACTCAGTCACGGGGGAGAGTGTGGATTCTGACGGTGAGTCAGAGCCAAAGGGAGGTGGTGCGAGAGGTGGCTTTGGTTTGGTCTATGGAGGGAGGCAGCCGTGACTCAAACACTGCATACTGATGAGCTGGAGCAATTTCTCTATGTTCCCTCCCAATTAAAGGGGAGTTTGCTCCCCAGCCAGTCTGCTGTGGGTTGTGTGTTGTACACTGTGGCTCCAGTAAGCTAAATGCTCTCCTACAAGGAGGTGAAAAGTGGGATCCCCCTCAGAAAGAGCAAAGCTACAGAGTGCTTAAACTTAATTTTCTTCCCACTCCTTTGCCTCTTTTTTTTTTGTTCAGTTGTGGAAAATACAGAAGCCCTGATTTGCAAACTGAAAACAAAATGACCAATCTCAATCATAAGATTCGATAAAATATGGATTATATGCAGTATCATGGTGAAGCTTCTATGTATCTGTGAGACACGGATGGCAAAAGTTTGTGCTACATGTACTAGTCAATAAATGAGACCTCCACACAAGTATACAATGGGCACACAACTAATTTACATTTCTAATGTACCAGTTCGTTGGATAACACAACTCCCGGGTGGTTAGGGTAGCAATGGATAACCTTGCTACTAATCTACTCTTGTAAGCAATGTACAGCAGGAGAATATAAGCAACGTACTGTGTAAAAAGAATTCATCCATCACACACTGGTGCCTCTTAAGAATTTGTCTGTCATTTCTGAAAGCTTTATTTTTGTTATGGTCCACTTGGCTCTAATTACGAATGTTTCCTAGAACGGTTCTAAAAATCAGTCATTATTTTGGTCTTATTAGTGGGAGATGATTTACAAATGTATCTGAACAAACTGGCAGAAACCATTTGTTCTTGCTTCTCAGCTGACAACAATATTATTAAAATAAATGTACTAAAAAACTATAGTTCACTTGACATAATTACTATAAATAGAGCCTTTACCAGGATGGTAGTGGACGGATATGCTTCCATTTTAAAATTAGCTACATAGCCTAGCATAGGCAGGAAAAGTCACTCAGCACACAAAAATTTCCTCTTCTTTCTGTGGTGCAGATGAAGCTTTTCTAGACGAAGCTTTTCCTTAATATTTATCTGGTCTGTGATAGATGGCTGTGATAGAAAAGCTATCAGCGTGAATCTCCACCATAAGACTAGACAACAGACAGGAGGAAAATGAAGGAAAGCGCGATATTATACACAAACTAATACTCAAACAGTGTAAGTATCTGTGCAATGCATTCCTTATTCTGCTCTGCTGAAATCAAAGTGAATTTTACTATTGGCTTGAACTGCACTTTTTCCCTTGAAGCACTCAGCACCATGAAGGATATAGTCCTTTCAGTTCTGCATGGAAAATTCAGTACCAGCTATTTATGCAACAGAAACAGTATGAATGCCATGAATAATGAAATATTTCATGCTGAATCAGCCATAACTTCTCTGAAAGCTTTTTGCTGCTTCCCGCTGGTCATTACGTGGAGGGATTCCAACTCTTTGGTTCCACTCTCACTGCACCCTTGCCAACAGCAACCATTGTTTCAATAACTGTCCTCAGACCCTCCCAATACTCAGCCTGCTCAGTGATAAGAGCCTGTGTCCCGAGCAGGCTGGGGCAAGCAAAGAGAGTTCAGCTGTTTGGGCAGCATTCACTGGTTGCTGACAACCAGCCCGCGGGTGGATAAGTTGATACCACAGCTGGGTATCAACTAAGTATCTAAGTGGATGCCACCCTTAATTCACAAGTCACCTGAGTAACTGTGGTCCTGTGTCATATGACTGATTACCTTGTGCTTTCTGTACCAACGTTTGTCTATTCTCTTAATTGCAAAAATGATTTTAAAGCAGCTTTCAATCTTCAAGGGCAGACAGGCTTTCTAGAGAGATTTCTGAAAGCCCTGGAAGAGGCTTTCAGTCCACAGAAGAATTTGCTCCCCGTACATCAAAATACAGCATTCATAGTTAAGACAGTAAAGAGTGATAGAGACAGTGGCATTTTGGCACCAGCAGGGCAATTACCAAATACGATGCATTTCAGCTGAATGCACATTTTATACAAGTTTGTTACAGCCTCCCTTTAATGCTTCCAGAGCTGTACTTTCTGAATACATGCTATAAACGGCAGGCAGTACTTTTTCTCCTCTATCATATATATGAATACATTTGTTTTGGCTTTCTGGGTTCTGTGTTACAGATTATATTTAGCATGTGGAAAGCTTTTAAATATTTGTTATGTAATATTGAATATGTGTTTTAAAACATGAACTTCCTCTTCCTTGCATTCATATGTGTGTGTGTGTGTGCTTTTCTTGCACCACACTGCTGCTAGGTCCTTTGTAACTTAAAGCTAAACCTAATAACATCATTCACTGCAGCACCAAGATACTTTCCCCCAGAGTGGGATACAATGATGATGACATAATGCTGTGGTTTCAAAATCCCAAGCCAGCTGTTACTGGTATATGCATTCAAATTCACTGTCTCTGTGTCCGTGTGAGAGGCACAAAAGCTTGTGACTTGATTCAGTAAATGATTTATTATTTTGAATGTATAATTCAGGGACATAGCTCACGCATGGCTTCAGCCACAGAGTGGGGAAAAGTAATTTAGGCAGTTTCCTACTGCAATAAAACACAGAAAAGATATAATCCATCTGCACAGACCCAGTAGGTATTTTCCATTAACTAGCATGGTCTGCTCACTGATTTTGGACTGGGAGAACAACAAAAAGCTGCCAACTTTATAATTGTGTCTTCTCTCTGACAGAGATTCATACCAATTCCTTTACCTGATATAAATAAACACAGATGGGTATCAATCCCCTAACCCAAACTGCACCAAGAAACACATTACCTGTCAAAGTATTACTAGATATATTATGTTGTAACTTTTAGTTGAGTAAGGGTGGCAATAAAACTGCTGCCACGCTTATGGATACTGCAAGACGCTAGGATTCTCCTATGCTTGGTGTCCTTGAATATCTGAGAATATTTTCTCAATAAATGAAGGTCAGCTTTGAAGTCATTTCTGAACAGCAAGGCTAAAAAAAGAACACCACAGAAGCAACTTGAGACCTATGAGAAAGCTTTTTCCACTACAGAAACTTGCTTTGATGGAGTACAAAATCCATCTCTGCATAGATCAACTCATTTGCAAGGCAGAGTCTGGATGCATCAGTTGATAGTCTTACTTTAAATCCAGACTAAATCAGACCTCTGAAATTCTTAACCTAATCCCTGCCCTCAGTACTATGTCATCATGGCAATTTGTTTCCAGGGCTACAGTACTTATTTACTCCAAGTAAAGCCAATGTGAACAACTGCCCTGAATTTTAGCAGGAAAAGTTGCATCCCTAGTGTAATTCCATTGTGTGACTGGTCTTGCGTCAGGGATGAATTTAGCCTATTAAATTCTGGCACATCAGTGAGGGCAATATCTGCTCAAGCCATATTATCTTCATTTGTAGAATGACACTGAAACCACTGTGTTTGTAATCAACCATTTCTTTACGTGCATCTTTCTTTGAATGTCCAGGCAGGCAGAAAAATAAAGAGCTGAACCGTAGCACAAATTGTTCAAATATTTCCAAATTCAAGGACTTCTCACAGAAATTACAGGGACAATCTTGGTCAGAGACATAATGAATTCCTTAGAGAGGAGGTGCAATCATGCACTGTATGTGAATCATGACCCACTGGATTTTTTGTAGCCAAGTAATTGATAATCAGTCTGTACAGTTACAGTTGCATCAATCAATCACGTATCTGCAACAGCCTGTATCAAACAAGCCAGGAGAAGGCATGAAAGATCATTGCCACTCCTATTTCTGTGACAGGCTGATTTATTAAGATGAGAAATTGCTCTGATGTAAATAAAATCTTTTCAGGCTCCCCAGACCAGGAATATCTCAGAAAAATGAACGGTTTGTGTAGAGCTTATGCAGATAAGCCCTTCTGTGGCTCTGCTTCTTTAACTAGAAAGGCTATCAACAGTTAATATAAAAGAGTTTCTAAAAGCCAGGAGAGGCGCATGAGAAAACAAAACAAAACAAAAAACCAAACCCAGGCTGTTCCAAAATCCCTCTTCAGGAAATTACAACAATTTTACAAAATCTTCATAGCCACAGACTCTAAAATGGGTCCAGGAAAGAGTGCTTCAAGAACTACTCCCGTGCCAAGATGTAACACTTTCCATAGATGGAAAGAGTTTTACTTGGTAGAAGACCATGGCATTAGCTCTTGTCTGCTCTAGCTACTTACAGATGACAGATTAAAAGTGCTGAAGGGCTGGATTCTTTTGGAAAATGCAGGTAGCTGGTTACTGAGCAAAACACTGATCTTCCCCTGACGTAAAGCCATTGAAACCAAGTGCAGTTCACAGGGGTGAAAGTGGAATGAAAACAAAAATACTTATCTGATACATAACCTTTCCTTCATCAGATGGAAATATTAAATCAGTATGAAATTCAACACTGCTACAATGACTGATCAATCATTTAGAAGTACAGCTTTAACCTTTTGAATGAACAAGTCTGAAACAGGACTCCTAAGGGCAAGGAAGATGACAATATAATTACGACTGTTGGTAAAGAACATAGCATTAATAACACTGTTGTAAAAAGTATGCACTCTCACCCAGATAGGAAACTCCTTCTTCTGGTGTGATTGTTCCATATTTAACCATCATCTTCACAAAATCAATGAGGGTTTTCATGATAGTTATCAAGGTTTCTTTCTCTTTTGCCTCTGTCTCTGTGTGAGTGAATAAAGTAAAACTAGTCAAAGACTTCAGGCAACCCAGAAAAACTCAGTTCTGCAAACTCTGCACAAACTTCATGCATAAAAAATTACCTAGTCACTAAAAAGAAAACGCTGTGCTGGATTAGCAGAGAGAACTGCTATATATGTTTCCTTTTAAACTGCTCCTGCAAAGTGCACCTGAATATACTTTAAAATTTCAAGGTTTGGTTCATCTTTATAGCTTTTTGTCTCGAAGGGAAATGGTATTAATTCAATTTTACAGATAAGGACACTAAACACAGTCAGATGAAGTGACTTGACAGAGTTCAAATTGCTGGTCAGAGGGCAGATATAGGCAGTTTCATGCAGTCTCTGTCTTTTTCTTTTATTTGTCTGGGAACTACTTAGTAGACCAGTCTGGCTTTGTACTGTACGAGGAAGATAGCTCAGAGATCCTTTCTCCTACAAGATCCATGCATTCAATGACAAAAATATGAAGTGTCTCAAATGAGACTGTTACCGTGCACAAGACCATAACTCAGGTACTGGGAAAACATAATCTTACGTGGTTGGGAGGATCATGACTCCAGAATAGGATATGAACAATGATTTTTCATTATAAAAATCCATCTTTCTTGCCCATACATATCTCTGACTATCTTCACAATCCTTGCTTCTTAGCTTTCTTTTTCCACTATGGTTATCTGCTGAGCTATATTACTGCTATTTCTGCATTAGCAGCATGACACTCCCCCATCACACAGTTACTCGAGCTCTTCCCGTACCCCAGGTTGTCACTGAAGCACCCAAGAGAGCCAGGGGCTCTGTCAGACAGGGACAGTCAGAAACATCCTCCCAGCCTTGGCAGAGGGCCAGCCCCTTTGGAGAGCTGATGAACAGGTTTGTTATTGCTGCCTGCAATTTAACACACATCTCTAGGATGCAACTGAATCCCCCCTCCTCCAGCTTGATACAAGCCGGCAGGTGAACAGCATAAAGCAGGGGATAAGGCAGAGATGTGCAGCCAGTGGGACCTGGTTCTATTTGCTTGATAACCTGCTAAACCCAACATGCCCTTCTGCTTTGTGGATAGAAAAAGGAGAAGAACTAGCATGCAAAACTACCATGGGAAAACGAAAGGAAGAGGAAGAAGAATATGAGGTTTGTAGATTGGACTGGAGCAAAATATGCTCTGAGGTTCTGCATTCTAGCTCTCCACTCAGGTGTTTATGGGGAAAGTTTGAAGCTCCTGCAGGATTAAGGAATGTGCAGAATAAATGGTTGCTGACTGTGCTGGAGAGAGCAGAAGGCACGCTGGCTGCACAGAGTGAGAGTGGGTGTGTGGTAGAGCGTGCTGACAAAGGGGCTGTGGCGAGGTGCCACAATCTTGCCTGCAATAAATGGAAGGCAGTGATGTCTAGCACCGGAATAGGAAGAGACGTGCAGAGCTTTCATTGCAATAAACAGCAAACCTGTGGTTTGTGAAAAGGCTGGGAGGCTCAGACTCATTTACTGGTACCGTCACAGTGAGGACTCTACTGTGGCTTACTCGTGTCTCTGTTGGCTTAGAAGACACGGACATTACTGGAAAGATGTCTGAAGAAAACAGTTTGCCAGTTTTTCATCATGCCTTTACGAGAATGAAAAGAATTCAAGACTCCTGAATCATACAGCACAAGATGGGAAGAGCTACCTCGGTCACACAGTTTGCCATTCTGAGTGCTATTCCTTTCAACGTTTTGCCATACTCACTAGTCAAATTAGTTTCTGCTGTGCATCCTAGAGAACATATTTAAAGCACATAGTCTTTTGCAACTAGGGAAGCTGTGGGGAAGGGAAAGGAGTAGGAGAAAACAGAGAAAATCTTAATTTTCTATTTTTTCCCTAAGTGTTCCTGTAAATACATGAAGAGCTCACCTGAGTTAAGACTTTTTAATAGTGCGTAAAAGTTTGGAAAATATTGGAGGTCTTCAAAATTATCTTCAGAAGGCAGCTCATTTCTTCTTTCCAAGATATTAGATGAGGACCATGTGTTATCCAGTGTATCATCAATTTCTCCATTAATGAAACTATCCCGATTAGCTTTGCTTGGTGTCTCCACAAAAGACATAAAAAACCCACAACTTATAAACATATTGCTTCTAGTGATAGAGTTAAGAGAGAAAGAAACAGCATCATAATCTTATGCCAACATTTTCCTAGTTATGATGTGAAGTCTATAGTATTTTTCCAAAGTTATTTCAACTTGGGATCTGGCTTAAACCTCAAAGTAACTCATGATTTGTTTTTCTACCTGATGGAATTTCTTTAAGAACACCTCTAGTTTCCAGATTTAACAAATTATTCCCTAAAGCAAAGCAGTGTACTGGTCTACATGTACCATTGTAAGTGAGTCAAAATGATTAGGTAAGAAATTACCATTCTTTCCTGTTGCTTTTCTTTTGTACCACTGTCTGCTCTGCTTGGAGGGTAATCAAAATCTTCAGCCTCCTTCTCACGATCCTTTGCTTCATTCGCAATTAGCTGTTGTAAAACCTCTGCCACTTCATCTTCCAGGGTATAGGCCTGACTCTCTGTGATCTGTTAAAATATTTGTGCAGAGTACGTAGAGAATATTGTGGGTTTCCAACATTAAACATCAATATGAAACTTGAGCTTTGTAAATAGGTTGGTTCAAATGTTTGCTTCAAAGCTGAGCACAGACAACTTAGGTGTAACACCTTCACTGACGTGTGTGTGCATACATACAGACATAGATATAGATACGTATACATATAAACATATATATGTCTATATTTATACAAATGCATATATACGTACATGCACACATCAACACACATACAAACACACATCAAATACACGTGTATGCATAAAAAACATCCACCCACACATATCGCCTCCAAAGAAACCCATGTAGGGCTTAACACAATGGAGTCCAGCTTTAAAGCTAGAGCTGCAAGTGTGATACACCTGTATGTGTATATATATGTGTGTGCACACACAAATATATGTTCTGCAAAATATCTATGCACAACTGAATAACTACAACAGTACACAGCAATACAAAAAGGGAAAAAGCAAATAGCTTTCTACAGCATCATCAAAATGTTTTCTTTTTGCTTTGTAACAGCTGTCACTTGAACGAGAACTCTACCATGCAACTGTCCCACAGCTCCCTTTGTAATCAGTGGGATTCAGCATGCAATACCTAATGGCAAAATCTAATGCATAAAAATACGTTTAGTATTTTAAAATATAAGGATCTTGTATTGCAATGGCTAAAAGCATTGAGACATCCAGAAGACAGAGACAAACCCAGTCTTGCTAAAAGGCAGTAACAATGAGAACTGTATCCTCGACTAATCAGCATCATTATATGTCCACTGATGCCAATAACTAGTAAGTGGATAGGAATGAGTTCAGACCCTTCTCCATAAACATCCGAAAGAAATTGATAATACAAAAGAACTCAATTAGAATCAGAAGAGAAATTAAAGGAAAAAGGAGGGCAAACATGGCAGGAGTACAATCAGTGAATGTTTTCTCAACATCAGAAACATTCTGCAGCTTGGTCTATTTTGCTGTAAAGCCATCACAGGAACAATGTTATAGCAGAGTTAAACCAATGTGCACAAATGAGTCAAGAAACTTGTGTGGAGCCTGAATCCCGTTCATTTTCACTCAAGTCAGCATTATTAGCTGGACACAGAGCTCATCCAAATTGTTTATAAAAGAACATTAAACTAACCCACAGCTAAATAACAGCTAAATTAAGTATTAAAAAGATACTTACTAGCCCCAGGTTTAGAAGTTTTGAAACGATCTTGTCAAACACTCCTCTATCATTTTCCTCATAAATTCTTGCAGCAATTTTTTGAACAATGTCTTCAGCGGTCAAAGGAGTGCCATCTAATTGATGTAGGCCATCTGGATCATCTAAAAGGATTACAGTTTAACTGTGTGCTGACTGTCCTAACTCATTTGGATTAGACATCTTGTAAAAAGTATCTGCCTGCATCTTTTTCTCTTCAGAACAGAGCTGCACTTTTTACACACATTAGGAATATAGTTTAATACACACTTTGAAATCCATTACATCAGCCCTAATGAAAAGTTCTTTGTGTCCATTTTCCTCATCTGAAAAACGGCTTTCTGACTGGCTCTTTTGAAAGAGCAGAGATGAATGTAAGGAGCATACTCTCCTGTTTACAGAAAAATTTGTAAGAATGAGAGAACACTGCTCACATATCCACTTATATGCATCTTCTTGGCATCTGCTTTCATTGTATGGCCACTTAGATCAAAACAGATCACGACAAACAGCATACTGTCTTCTTGTTAGGATTTCAGCAAGCGAATTTTTCATTATGTAACCATTACTTATGGCAAATAATATCATCATAACCAATGGGAAAGTGAATACGATGAGTCAGCTTTGGTCTGTGATCAGCATACTTTGATATAATTAAAAAAATCCTGATCTAAATGCTGGTGACAACTCTCAGAGGACTCACTTAAACTACAAGTCAATTAACTACTCCTGCAGTAAAGGCAAGTATTCTTTGGCCTTCGGTAACTTCTTTTAGCTTTGTGATGAGGAGAATTATCTAACATTGCACATAACATTTGGAGCAAATATATGTGATTTAGCTCAATACAGAAGTGCTTCTTCCTTTCAAACCAGAATAAATATATTTTCCTTTAAAAATATGTCTCATTTTCCTTCCATCAAATCTAAATTGCTAAAAACCATAATGCAAATTACACAGTTGGATTTTCCTCCATGGAAGAAGACTGTGAAAATCAACAACAATTCTTTTGTATTGTGTTTCAAAACCTAATTGTAATACGACAAGATTCTACAACTGGAAATAATTCAAAATTGCACTCCACTAACAAACAGAGCTCATGTTTAGTGGCGAGTACAACATTCATGATTGCAATCAGTTTGCAAGAGAAGTCTAATCTAAAATTCACTGAAAGATAATTATAGAATACCTTGGAATTTATAATCCAGTCCACTTTTAGTGGAGTCATAGTCATCCACAAGCCTGCGGTTCTTGGTGGAGTCTGCATCATCGATAGCCAGTTGCTGTTCATACAAAGAGCTTCTAATTGACTCCCTCTCCTTTTCATTTCTCTCTCTTTCTGCTACTGATTTTAGCAGGTTCAGGTCATCAACAAAGGAATAATTCCTGAACTCTGGCTTATTCTCTGGAAAATACATCAGTGCACATATAACATAACATCTTACACCTCTTTGAATACCATTATGAGTATCTCTATAAAACCAGGAAAGATGTTTTACCTGTGGGAACTATTTTCCTATTCTTGTCTGCCTCAGCTTCAGCAATCTGATATACAAAAATAAAACAAACAAAACAACAAACAGGCAGAAAGAATAAATACACTAAATTGTGGATCTCTTAATTTATCAGTATCAGCAGAAGCCTTATGTCTGATCTCCACTCTTGGTGAGAAGTTTGCCTTAATAAGTAGAAGATGATTAAGCACTTGGCACTTTTTATCAGTACCACCACAACCTCTGATCACAATCAGACACTACGAGAAGCTGCAATAGACTTTCCATTTTAAGATAAACGCGAGTTACATTCTCCTTCTTCAATCCAAGCTCCCGCTATATTCCCATAGGATGTCAATACAAAGAGGTTACACACCTGTGAGCTGTTGGAGCTAACAACATGCTTTGGGAATGTATTTTTTTGGACAGTAAATCTCTATACATTAGTTCTTAAAAATTACTGAAACTCTATTTTCTACCTAACCCCATCAATATTTACTTTCCTGACAAACCTATTTTTCACTCATTTGTTAAGCCATTATCCATGGATCTGGTACCTGAAGGCTCAAAATATTATGAAAATAACAAAAATAAACCCCATTGTAACTATTTTTTATTTTACTTACCTGTTCCTCTAAAGGTCTTTCTACACTTAATTGTCTGTTGTGTATAGCTTTATCTAGAATGAAAAAACACACATATATACTAAGTTACATGATGTGTGCCACTACAAAGAGACAGCACATTTTTTCTTAATTTATAGTTTTCTCCCATAAAACGTGGTGTCTTAAACATGTTGCCAACTGTTAGTACTTGTAAAAAACCCTAGTGTTCCCAGAAGAATGAGAATACAATTAAAAAGTCATTTAAACAAAGCATGACTGCTTGAGGGAGAGGTTCTGTAAAAGATGTAATAGAAATACAGATGTAGACTCAGCAACCCCTTTCTGATGAGAAAACTCATAAACAAATTGAGGAAAAAAATACTGTAGGAGATTGACTAAAATAGCAATAATCGGATTGGCAGAGCCAAGAGATTAAAAATCTCTTACATCCAGAACACCAGGGTAGACCAGGAGTGAGAGAGAGAGACTTGTGCAGAAACTGCTGCAGAATGGATGAAAACATTGCTTGGAAAAGACTGAAAAAATTCAGAGCTTTTCCCTCTACCAGCACCTATTCTTTTAATATTAGATTGCAACTTCAGTGATCCGGCGTCTTGCACCAGGAATAGTGTTTCTTTAGCATCTGATTGCTTTTAGCCAAGTGGAAGGAAAGTTTTTACTTTCCTCGATCTATGCCCTGCAAAACTTTCCCCATCTCGGAGAAAATGGAGAAAATGTGTTAACGAAGGCGCTTACCTTTGCCTACTGGTTTCGGGAAGCCGTGCCCCCCTCTCGCCAGCAGCGACAGCACCTGCACCACGACCGCCAGCTTGAGAAACATCCTGCCGCCGCCCGNCCTCCCCGGCACATCCAGGGGGAAGCTCGGGTTTGAGGTCAGCTCAGCAAGGCTGGGCCCCACACGCTTTTTGAACCATAAAAGTGAAATCCGGCCCTGCAGAGGAGGCCTATGAATCATTGACATCTATGCAAGCCCTTTCCACGGGGCTGAATTACACAATGAAGGCAGAGTCATCAACGATTCTTTTTATTACAAATAGAGGATATCAAAAGTTTAATTATAGCGCTTCTTGCTCTTTAAAATTTAGAATTAAAAAAAAAAAAGGCAGCATAAATGACACTAAGCACGTAAGCTACTTCTGAGCATTTTAATGAATTAAAATTTAGCCCTTGCAGGCACAGAACGGCAACAAATCCCTAGAGGTCGGAGGAAGACATTTTCACCGTTTTATGGCAGAACAAAGGATCACAGCAGTAGCTCTATTCAGAACTACAGGATCTGCTTCCAAAACGGGAGACAAAATCACAGTGGTTTTTCTTCAAAAAAAGACCTCATCGTTTTGTAGTCAAAAATGCATAAATGCAGGGGTCAGCTGAAAACCTTTAACATTAAAAATCTTGCTAACTGATAAAAAAAAAGGCTGAAAACTCTATTAGAAGAGCTGAAGAGGATCAGTGCTTTTACAACTGAAAACCAGGAACACAGTGGAACTGTTCAATCCCTCATCAGTGTATAATGCTATTATAGTTGAAGCTGGGTAGAAGACTGATAATTAATGGGATCACAAGCACTAAAAAAACTGCTATTTTTTTCCCCTGTTAGCAACCACTGTACTTAATACTCAAGCCTTTCTATATAATTTAGATGAAAATTAGATAAAATCTGATGCTCTAGTTTACATCAGACTCACTTCTGTAAATCACTCTGCCTGCAATCCACTGATCCAGAACAGTGAAAATAACTTTCAGATATATACACTGATAACCCAGAATCTCTACCTGTAGCCAGGCTCCCATTCTTGGACCCCTACCAGAGTTAGGAATTATAGGATATTTGGGATAAAACCCTTTCGAGCATAGTTGTATATAAGAACAAAATAGCCTTATTTAAACATTGCCTTGTAACCTACAAGGAAAATTATTATACTAAACAGAACCTTCCCTCACTTTAGAAGCACAGGAGAGAAGCAGCTTCCACAAGACAGTGTAGAGTAACCTCTTCCCCTGCCATCTTCAGCATATATATACACACACCAACGTGAATCTCAAAACTACAGAATATTACTGATATAGAAAAATGGAACGATTGATCCTTACTTAAGTGTGGCTTGCTATTCTATCCCAGTTTTGTATTAATTCAGCAGTTTATTGCCTATCTAATGTTCTCAATGTTCAAAAAATGTGCAGTTTCTCTCCATATACACTTCCTGATATTTACTTCTATACCACTTGAACATTTCCCACAAAACACTGTAAACATGCATCCGTTTATAGGACTCTACACATTTAGTCATTCAGACAAAAGCCACCATACAATACAAAAGCAGTAAATGTATTTTAAACATGCTGATATCAGGGTAACTGTAAAGCAGTGAGATGAGAAAAGGAACTCCAAGTGATAACTATAGTGCAAAGAAATTGCTGATTAAAACCACACTTATTTATGTGATATGTCTACATATGGCTTTTTGTGTATAATGATATGTCTAATTGTGCTCAAATGCATTTATTTTACGTGATACACTTCTGTTTAAGGGATAAATGTATCTATTTCTGTGAAATCTTTTCTATACAATTTCCCAGTTCCATACAGTTTGTTATTTCCTTTGTGCTAAACTTCCTCCTGCTTTGCTACGCCTTCCTAACAAGAAGTGATACACAAGGACTCTGTATGGGCTGGGACTGATGGTGGGGAGAGAAAAGAACTCCAAACCTGCCATCATCAAAAGACAGCATGGCTGCAGTGGCCACTCTAGTTCTTGAAACTGCAAGCGAAAGAAACACGCCAGGAAAGCTGAGCCTAAAACTTCAGACACAAACCATTTCCTGTTTCATGAAGGCTTACAGAGGCAATGCACTCCCAGGTACTTGCTGTAACTGGCAAGCACAGAGCACACCTGCACTGCCACGCTCTGGGTTTGCACATTTGCCCCAGTACCCCTTGCTAGTCCACTGATAAACTTGTATGACACATGACAGATAATACATAATCTCTGATAATGACGACAAAATATGTTTAATCACTGTAGGAAAATGACTGGGTAAAAGTGCTGCCTTTGTTTCTCACTACATCTCTGTTTTCATTTGGCATCATTTACATCCCCTACTACTACACACTTCCCTTCCCAGCCCAGAGACAATACGGTGAAGAACACAAGCTCTTCTATTTTGGATTCTATTTTGGCTCATCCACACTCAACCCATTTTCTATTCTAGAACTATTTATTTCCAGTGATGATTCATGAGCCAGAAAGAATACCACTTGCCTATCAGATGCCAAGGAGAACTTACAGGAATGGCAATTAGATTGTTTTTTATTGTGTTGAGTGCCGTTGATACAGAGCCTAGGGAAATAACTGAAATGCAGACTTTCAGTGCTATTTTTACAGTTGTTTTATAACCACACTTCAAGGTTTTTCGTCTAGCTGATGAAAACAGAAGGCAGATGAAAGCAGAAAAAAACCAAACAACCCAACAAAGTACCTTGCCAAGATTATGCCTACTTGGTAGACATTCCCTACTTTTCTGGATTTGATTTTTCTAGGTTACCTCATATCATGCTAAATGACATACTTAATGTTCTAGTGCTTAAAAGGAAAAAAAAAATAGGAAAAGTTACTGGTGATCTTTAGGCAAGGCATCAGATGTATCTATAATCATCTGACCGTAAGTCACGTATTTTCACATATGTGCGCGCTATGAATAGTCCTCTCGATTTCAATGCTATCATCAACAGTATGAGAAATTAATCGTGCACAAGCCTGAGGGTTTGTACTCTACAAGCCCTTTTACATACAGCATTTATCAGTACACCACCTAAGGTGAAGAGAAGGAATTAAGACCCTAGAATCAATACAAATAGAAGAAAAAAGTCAAAGCTATTGAGATTTGACCATTTATTCAAGTTCCATCAGCTCTACCAGCAGCATTTTCTATGCTTATTGAACTTACATTTTTTGGTCTACAAAGCTTAGAACGTTTTCTACATTCTACAACATAATACATCTTTACATGAGCAACTTTTAGCTGAGACTTTCTCAACCAATTCATCTTGTAAAATGAACTTCAAAAAATACAGTCCAAATCTTTCCACTTAGCTTCAAGGAAATGCCAACTTCTAATACTTTTAAAAGTTATGACCTCAGTTTGTTCCTATTTGGCTTTTTTTTCTAACCAGACATATGTTGGAGATGGAGGGATACTTTTTCCTTGGAAACACATAGCCTAGAAGGGATTGCTTCAGTTTCTTCCCTACTCTTTCTAGAAAAAAAAAAAAATCACCTTTGAACTGAAAAACAAACCAGAAAATGTCAAGTAATTTTGTTTCAGAAAAACATGTGTAACTGAAAAAGGTATACGTGGGTTTCTAGAATGGAATTAAGCATTCAAAACTACGCAGATACGGTATTATTTTAGTACACTCTCTTTTGCGAGACGATTGACTCACATATTCAAGTGGCACTATGCTTTTTCCTTGTTCACATGAAAAATAGTGAGGGAAAAGCAATTCTGTTTAAAAATACATTAAAGGCTATATGGATATATCTTGTTGCAATTGGCTGGAGATTTCATTACACAAATTTGGAAAGGCATATCTTAACAGACTGAGGTAAACATGACTGGGTTAGATGCACTTTTTCCCTTGTAATGTGTGATATCCATGGAAATCATCTGGCACCCTTCTTTCACGTGTTCATTTCATTGCTTTGGTGGTGAATGCTCAGTTCCACCCCAGCCACACAGTCCTGTGGCAGCCATGTATGGACCAGAAGGCATGTCACCATGTTTCAGAGCAGAGCTGGGACATGGGCTGTGTCTGATAAAGGAGGAGCTTCTGTTAACTGAAATCACTTCTCTGGGTACCAAATGACCAAAACTAACATGGCTTCTGTTCATTTAGTATCTGCAACTACTGCTGTTCAGCTACTAAATCTAACCTTCATTTTGAAACGCACACTCCTATAAATTCACACCTTAACAGGTATAGTGGCCTTCCAGTATCTAAAGGGGTCTACAGAAAAGAGGGGGAGGACTCTTTATCTGGGAGTGTAGCGACAGGTCAAGGGGTAACGGTTTTAAACTGAAAGAGGGGAGATTTAGATTAACTATTAGAAAGAAATTCTTTACTGTGAGGGTGGTGAGACACTGTCTCAGGTTGCCCAGAGAAGCTGTGGCTGCCCCATCCCTGGAGGTGTTGAAGGCCAGGCTGGATGGGGCTTTGAGCAGCCTGGGCCAGTGGGAGGTGTCCCTGCCCAGGGCAGGGGGATGGAACTGGATGATCTTTAAGGTCCCTTCCAACTGCACCCATTTTGTGATTTGCAAGAGCAATGAGAGCAGAGAGAGTTCCCAGGAGCTATGTGGTGAAAACCTTCCCAAGACGCCAAACCCTGCTGCCAGGGGAGCGGGAATTCCACCAGGAACGTCACTCCTGGGAACCTCTCGCCGAAACCACTCTCCAGATGTTGATACTGACGAAAATCAAAGACCCCGGGCGGGCGGTTCGGCCCCTGNGAGCTGCCATGAGCGACGTGGTGGAGCGGACGCTGAGCGCCCTGCCCGGGCTGCTGGGGCAGCAGGAGCCCGGCGCCGGGCTGGGGGGCTCCGGGGGCGGCCCTGCCAGGGTTTCGGTCACCTCCCGGCTCGGGAGCCTCATCCGGAGCATCACGGCGCTCACCTCCAAGCATGTACGGGCCGCGCTGCGGGGCGGGCCGGGCCTCCCTCGCCTCCCGCCGCCTCGTAGCGGGCGGGGGGCCGGCCCTCACTGCTCCCCCTTCCCTCCCTGGGGGGCCGGCGGTGTGCCGCGGGGCGGGCCCGGGCTCGGCGCGGGGCACCGGCCTCCCCCCACAGAGCCGGGGCCGGCCGTAAACCTCCTTGCAGTGCGTATTCCTATCGTGGTTTAGGTTGGAAAGGACCTTAAAGAACCTTAAAGAGGGAAAAAATTGCCATCTGTGCTTGAAACAAGCAGCCCGGTGGTACTGCCGTAAATAAGGTGTACGCTGGTGGAATGCTGTTAAATTAACATGTCTTCTTCGGCCTCTGCTTAATACTTTCACCTCCAAAATTTATGCGAGATGAAAATTAAGAAGTTTGATCTGTTCTAGGAAGAAGAAAAGCTGATCCAGCAGGAGCTAACCAGTTTGAAAGCAACAGTTTCTGCCCCCACCACAACACTTGTAAGTTCTGTTAGTGGCTGTAGGCTGTGGGAACGGCAGGCCAAGGGTGAAGAAAAACAGTGTTCTCACTCCTTTTGCCAGGTGGAACGTGCAGATTATCTGCATTATAGTCATTTAATCATCAGCATGAAGAGGCACCAGTGTCTGTGGTTTGGCAGCATGGCTCAGATAGTGAGGACACTGCGATTCTGCTTGATGTGGATAAACTGTAGCAATACAGCACCCCGAGTCAGTCATTCTGTACTTTATGAAATTAATGCAAACAAAAAAGTGAGATGATTAACTGCTTCCATCAAATAATGTTCGTTGTAGGCTGACACTGTGCTTACAATTAATTTGTGCTGTATAAGAAGCTATTTTGTTGTATGTGTCTGAGTTGCAGGAGTTCAGTGTATTCTGGTTTGAATTAGTCGATGAACATCTTAGTCCCATGAGAGAATTTTTGAAGGGAAAAGTAAAGTTTTACCTCAAACATAGTGGAAACCCATCGTAGGTTAGTGTAGTGATTGGTAAAGAGTAATGTGCGTTAGCACTGTGATCACCTAATACTTCAGATAATTCATATTTTTTATTTTAGTCATAATGTGTTGTTGATAACATCCTTAAGGGTAGTATATGGGGAGTTCTGCTTTTATGATCAGAAATTAATACCGATTCGCAGAAGAGGTTCATAGCAAAGGAAAAAATATGAGTACCCTGATTTTAGAAAATGTGTGTGAATGCAGATATGTTACTATCTGATAAAGTCACCTACTCCATTAGAACAGTGAAGAAGAGCGTAAAACATGTCTGACTTAAAATTCTCAATAATTTATTTTTGATATTTCAGAGGCTAATGAAGGAATGCATGGTGAGACTCATCTATTGTGAAATGCTTGGATATGAGTCTTCCTTTGGATATATCCATGCAATCAAACTTGCACAGCAAGGAAATCTGTTGGAGAAAAGAGTTGGTATGTTCATGGAGCTGTAGCCTTAATAATATTCTTAAACTCTTCCTTTAAAGTTTCTTAGGACTTATAATTTATGTAAAAATACAACTTAGTTAAAATGTTCTTCTTCTGTCTTGGTCTTGTTTCATAGTCTTGCACTCCTTTTTGAAAATAACCAGTGCTCTAGTTTGTAAGCTGCTATATATCTGCTTGTAGAACAGAAGGCAGTGGAAATTAATTTATTTTCAATCATGAGTTGTTCTTTCATTGGTTTGAATTGTGGCACCAATAAACAAGTACTTTATGAGGAATTTTCTTAAGAAACACACGAAGCTGAAAATGAGTTTCTGTCAGAATTTGGTTTTTTTTTCAAGCACTATAGTACAAGAGTAGTCAAAGATGCTCGTGTCAGGCAGTTTCTGCAACCATAGTACTGGTTTCCCAGTATTTAACTTGGAGATAGTTGTTCAGAATTTTTATAAACGGCTTATTACTGTTAGCAAAGTGGCCCTAAAATATTTTCTGGTTTGGTGCTTGTAGGATTTTTTTTAGTTTAGAAACAGTCATAGGAACTAAGGTAAGAAGGGAGGTCCTTACAAAATAGATGCAGAAGTTCCTGAGGAAATCTGAAAGGCTGATTCATATTTCTTTGAAATGTCATTCGGTTGTGATTTCCTTGCCTGCTAGTGTGGCTATTAACTTGTTTCTGGTAGATTTAGTTTGAAGTAGCTGTCAGCCTGTCTCATCTGGAGAATTTCCTTGCAGTTGCTGATTCAACTGCCTAGTGAAGACATTTCTTCTTGTTTGCAGAGAAAATGGTTTATCTCCAAGCAATACTATGTCTGCATACACAGAAGGAAGGCAATGTCTTATGGGATATGCTTGTCTGATATCCTTTGTTTGAATTTCATCTGGATCACCCACTCAAGTATTAGAGTTTCTGAGAGAATGTGTTACAAGTGATGGTTTAAAGTTTACTTTGTCCCTGAGTAATGAAAACCGGTGCACGGATGCTCTGGTAGGGATTAAGAGATTCTGTCTTCACCAAACCTGAGAGGGCAGGTGGTAAGCTGTTTTGAAGAAAACTTTGTGATCTCTGTAAGCGTCAAGTACCATTGTGTCTTGTTATTAATTGGTTTGAGACCTTTCTAGGTCGGTCTTGAGATCGTACTAAGGCTCAAGTAGGTCTTTTTGAGAAGGCTTTGGTGAAGCAGCAAGTTTTAAAATTTTTTTTAAATACAGGTGGCTTCAAGTTCTCTGGACACAAAGTGCCCTTAAGCCTTGATCTGGTAAAAGGATGTTATCAAGAGTGTGTACAGGGGTTTTGTCTGGGTTTTTTTTTGGTTGTTGTTCTGTGTTTATGTGTGATACATGAGGATGACCTTGTCTGTTGTTGGTGCATTGTACCAAAGTCTGTACTAAGGAAGTGTTGTCAGTTGATCCAATCAGGATGGGTTACTCTCGTACCCAATGTGAGCCTCAATGAATGAGAGCAAACTACGTTTTTGCAGGTGTGCTCAGCTGATCAAGTCCATACTTCCACAACCAGATTGATCAAGCTGATAGCCCAAACAATACAGTTATTTGTATAGAAGTTGTTGATTTTGATTCCTAAGCCCTGAATAAACCAAGACTTCTTTTAAGATCCATCTCTGTAATACACATATTGTTACGAGTTGTGGCATGCCCTCCCGATTCCCCTACTTCCAATTTAAAAGGTAGAGGGGTCTTGAAGAAAAAGGCTTCTGGCAGGTTTCTTTTCTGGCATGCTGGAATTGTTTCCTCCTTGTTATGAAGTAACAAGGGATTTTTTGGCATAGGATGGTGAATTTACTCTTCTGTATTTCAAGTTGAATATAAATTTTATTTGAAACGGAACTTTATTTTTTGGGGAAAAAAAAAGGAAGTGCATTTGTGTTGTGTAGTCTAGAAGTAATACATATAAGTAATATAGTTTTATCTGTGAAGAGAAGATACTAGTTTTCCAGGAAGTGATTTCTCATGGTGCTCTTGGCTGCTCTGTAGCTATAACAGTATTGTAATGTCTCATTTCTTACAACTTATGAATTCTTAGCTGTTAGGATTTGAGCTTTACTGCAACTTAAATCTAAGTGATTTGCCTGGAAATAAAAGAAAGTCTTGATATTTAAAACCGTATCAACTGTCATCGAACAGTGGGCTCTTCTCTGGGGTATTTGTAATTGTTTGAGTTAACTCTTCTTGTATTACAACTGATCTTAAGTTTTCTATCTTGAAGTTGCTTATTGCTTGAAAGTAGTAATGGAGGCTGCTTTCTTTTATAGGTTACTTGGCAGTTTCTTTATTTCTACATGAAAATCATGAACTGCTACTTCTACTTGTGAACACAGTTGTGAAGGTACAGTGTTTTTGGAGGTCTGGAGGTAAACTAAACTTG
Organism: Rhinoptilus africanus; assembly: GCA_013400135.1. NCBI lineage: Eukaryota > Metazoa > Chordata > Aves > Charadriiformes > Glareolidae > Rhinoptilus > Rhinoptilus africanus. The sequence goes on along the minus strand of VXBO01010751.1, from coordinate 223,797 downwards.
AACCAATTCTTCCCATTTTGTGTCAGACAACATCTAAGCTATGTACTCATTAGTTCTGTCTTGTTCTCTTAAAATTGCTGTTTCTTTGGTTAGCAATGAAAATTTGACATAACTTTCTCTGGCTTTTTAATTTAATCTTGGCATTCATGCTGTCGAAGCCATGTTTAAAAGTTTTTCAAAGGAGATATACCTTAAAATGTTCTTTATAAAATGTACCACACAGATACACTCTAAACTCCAGGAGGAGCCAGGCATGCATATTTCAGTGTAAACTTTTGCTTTTAATTGACAGCAAGTATCTGTTGGCTTCTTTGAGTTCTTTTGATAATTTTGTTAGAAAATGGAAATATGCTTTGGAGTGACTCTGAAATTCTGGTACCTATATCTTACACCTGTAATATCTTACAGGTGCCACTGTTTGTATTACTGCCTCTTACATGGAGCAGTTGTGACTTACTATAACTCTTTCTGCGTAATGATTACTTTTATATTACAGTAGGCCAAAGTCACATGAATTATAGACTGAAAGTGATACTCATTTTGTTGTTGTGATTGAAAACTGTGTTATAATCTTTGAAAGTCTAACTCGAAACTAAGAAGGATATAAAAAGAAGTGAAAAATGGGTGTCCACAAAGAACTAAACCAAGATGAGGAATAAAACCTGTCTGGGACAAATGGCCAGAACAAATAATGATGTGAGCTGGAAATCTGACATGTTCTATTTGTTTTGAAAAATAATTCTAATCTTGTATTTCATGAATTCATCCATCTTTTTTTTGGTTAAAGGTTACAGTGAGATATATCTACTATTTTTAATTGTATTTAGGACAGACTGTTAACTTCTATTCTTTTTTTTTTTTGTAGAATATTATGTGTAATTTGCATTCACTTCTTAGGGAGTAGGTAATGTCCTATTTTAGTGTACAAATATGTAATTGCCAGTATTATTGAGCTTGCTGTTTTTCTTTTTGATTCTTTGGGCTAGATCAAAGGCACTAGAAAGAACAGCGTTGATTTCTGTGAGAACTGACTCATCCCACTGATCCAACTGGGGACTCAGCATAGTTTTGCAATCTAAAAAAAATTTGTGTATACAAACACTGATCATAGCTCTATGTGTTAATCTCACATATGTTTAAAATATGAATAGTTCTATAACATCAGCGTAAGGAGGTCCTTGTTTCTTCTTCCTGTCTAAGAGAAGAAAAGAACCCGATTAGCTCAGTGAGAGCTGACACTTCTCAAATACAAGCAGACAACAGGATGGCTGGCAGCAGGATGCTTGCAGTAGGTGGGCTAGATCCAGCCTGCTTGTCTAAGATTTGGGGTATGTTTATGCAGAATTTTAAAGTCTAAATAAAAAATTACTGTCTTGTCTCAATGATTGTAACAGGACTTACAGAGCACTAATCTAGTAGAGGTGTGCATGGCGTTAACCGTTGTCAGCCAGATCTTTCCAAGGGAGATGATTCCAGCTGTTCTTCCCCTAATAGAAGACAAGCTCCAGCATTCTAAGTAAGTATTCATTTACAGAATTTCAAGTGGCCTTGAACAGTTGAATGACTTAATTTTGTAGGTAGTTTTAGTAACGTGTTTTCTTGTAGTTGATCTTTCTAATCATTACCTTCAGAAATTGTTCCTCTCCTAGCTTTTCTCGTGGACTCTGGTCTCAATTTATTTTCAATCTTCACTGAGTATTGGATAGGTATTAATTTTTTTCATAACCAGTTTTGATAGGTAAATGTAATTGAATTTATCTGCTGGAGTCCTTTTAACAAATGTGTGGGTGAAGAAGTGTTTGTAGAGTAAGTGGAGAAACAGGTTGGGTTCCTTGTACTTCACTGATACTTTTTTTAAAATAAAGCTCTTTTTAGCAACTTTGTTGGTAAAAGCGTATCTGCGTATGTTAATGCTCTTGAATTGTTTGATTCTTAATTTACAATATCCCATACACAGAGGATAACATTCTAAGTGCTGTGTTGATTAGAAAGGGAACTGCAGAACGAACTGGCTTGCTACCTTCTGAACAGGTGGTTTTTGGAGCTGCATGTGTGATCACAACGGGTTAGCAGTGGCCAACTTCATTGTTTATTTGGTGGCCATTCTCGTGAATTGTCAATCTGACATCAAGCCCTACTGGGCTTTTGAGTTTGCTTTCTCACTTAGATGGTATTTGCAAAGTCATTTGTTATCAAATATGTAAAACATTGGTTCTCATCTCTCTCCACAGTGGCTGGCCATGTAATTTTACATTGCTGTAGAAGTAACAAGTGCAAATTGTTTTGTGAAGTCGAGTACTTAAAATACACATGGAGCTTCATTTTGTTCTGTGTAAATCTCATTTCTCTTCAGGGAAATTATCCGAAGAAAAGCTGTTCAAGCTTTATATAAATTTTATCTCATTGCTCCTAACCAAGTTCAGCATATTCACGATAAATTCCGGAAAGCCTTATGTGACAGGGATGCTGGAGTCATGGCTGCTTCTTTGCATATTTATCTTCAAATGATTAAGGTAGGCAAAGAATTAGAAGGACAATTGAACTTAGGAGCTATTTATATATTTTATTTTTTAAATTTTAAATACACAATGTGTTGTTCAGAAGTTTTGCAGAAAAAACTTACTTATAATTGTTAGAGAAGTTAGTTTATGTTACGGATATCTGTGATATGTTTCTTTGTGCTAGCTCTCCATTTAACTTGACAGATCCACTTCTTGTATAATCTGGATGTTCAGCATCATTAGCATCCTTATCTAGAGGATCTAACTTCTACAGTGTCTTAAAAGGTTTGCTGAAATTTGCTTGTAAATTATTTTTTTTTTTACTGCTGCCTTCAAGCTACATTCACTCCCTTTGCAAATGTGTGAGAAAACAGCATAGGTTTAAAGTGAAGAGTTTACGGGTGTTGGGGGATGAGAGTAGAAGTTTGGTTTAAAGAAATGAAACCATCGGTCTAGGTATTTTGACCTTACTCAGGTTGTGGATTCTTTTTACTTTTGAGGTGGTCTATCGTATTTGAATTGTATTTCTTTTTCGTTATGTAGGAAAACTCATCTGGATACAAGGACTTGACTGGGAGTTTTGTAACCATCCTAAAGCAGGTAGTGGGAGGAAAGCTGCCTATTGACTTCAACTATCACAGCGTGCCAGCACCATGGTTACAAATTCAGCTTTTAAGAATATTGGGGCTGTTAGGAAAAGATGATCCAAGGTAACGAAATCTTTCACTGTAAGTAATATTTTGAAGCTACGAACAAAACAGTCATGACCTGTATCGCATAGGCAGCTTTCTGTTTTGTTTTTTTGTAAGAGGATTTCAGTGTTGAACTTCTTAAACATTTGTTATTACCCAATACAGTGAGCAGATACTTTTTTTCAATTGCAAAATTAATTTCTTCTGGATTGGCTAAACAACTGATTATTGTGGAATATACTTGAAATATATTTTTGCTAGGACTACTCTTACTAGGTTATCAAACTACTGTGTGAAAATCCAGAGTAAAGGTATTTTTAAAAGTGGTGCCACATTTAAAAGTGGTGAGGACTTAGTTGTCTGTGATCCTTTTCCTGCTGATATTTTTTTTTTCATACAAGCAGAGAGGGCAACATTTTTGGTTTTGTGACATGGTAAATGTTTCTTTTGAAAGGTGCAAACATCTTGTTAGATGCCGTTTAGAAACATGCTATAGAGCTCTTCCATGTTAAAGTGAATCTGGATATGAATAATTTGTGTTACAGATTTCAATACTAGTGTTTGAGCCGTTTGGCAAAATAAGACTACATGCTTGTTAGTGCTGCACATAATTTTAAATACTTTTTTCTTGTTAAACAGGACAAGTGAATTGATGTATGATGTTCTAGATGAATCTTTAAGAAGAGCAGAGATAAATCATAATATTACATATGGTGGGTGAGGTTATTTTATGTAATTAACAGTATTTGGAAAGATTTGAAAATGTGAGTAGTTGATCATGCTGAAATACTTAATGCAGTACTTTTAAAAATCTTATTATATTCTTAATAAACAACATCTGTGTTCTGAAGCGTCCAACTAGTAAATTGTAAAACAAATGACACATTGCTGTAGAGCACAGGGTTTTTTTTTTTATCGTTGAAGTAAAACATTTACTGGAATTCATCTTGACTCAAAAGCCTCTATCCTATGTTTGCCTTGTCCTTGCCCTTAAATAACAGAAAGTCAGCTTCTTCATGAAAGCTCTCATTGAACATTGCTTGAGTAGAAATAAATGATAAAAGAAGAATCCTAGTGATATGGCTCTGTTTATTATAAATGCTTAGATTTTCTTTTCACTGCCCTGAGAATGGCAGTAAAAAAGAATGCAAGAATGACAGCATCAGTTCTTTACAGCTGTGTAGGCCTTTTCCTCAAGCCACGGTTAATAAAAACGACACCTCCAGAGTTCAGTGATAGTAGTGCCTGTGAAAAGATGTTTTTGGCACACGTCTCAATTTAAAATTTCTAGAAGGTGGTAGAGGGCTGTGTCAATTTCATTACCTTCTGGATAGAGAAAGGCGTATTTGTTGCTACAACACAGCAAAAGGGATAATTGCATTAAGTTTTTTTTTTTTCTAATAAGAAATTGAGTGATTTGTTGGGCTGCTTCTTTGCTTTCCTCTCCCCAGGTCTTAATACCTCCCCAGACACCCAGATGTGATGTTCTAGAACCCTGCATTAAGAGTTGTTTCACTATTAAAAAAAACCATAGCCCCTGTAATTTTATTGTTAAAGTAAAGCCCTGTAAATGTTGCCAGAGAACTTGTGCTAATGGAATGGAAAGGAAATTAGAACTTTTTAAAAACAACACTGGGGCAGGGAAGGACCGTGGCTCAACTCTCTAGATGTCTAAGTCCTACTTGATACATATTTTGTAAAGCATTGTGTAAGATTCACTTCCACTAAAAAGGGGAGCTTTGGGGAAATATTCTCTTTTAGTAAATAATAAATGCGGAAACATCTGTCAGACTTTTAGTATATTCAGTTTATTGCTTCTGTTCTTTTAGGCAAGAGCATACAAGATATTGGGAGGTGTGTTGCCTTATAATACAGACAGTTTGCACTTGGAATTGCTAAGAGTTAAACATTAAATTTGCTTTAAGTACTTATGGGGCCAAAGTGGGCAGTTTAGTATGATTTGTGCAAGGACATAGAATTTAGGTATGTAGTTTTTGTTCACATATGATAAGCTTTTCATAAAACTTCTGTTGATATCAAACAAAAGAAAAATGTAATTCTGAGTGATTACTCTTTCTTTCACCAAGTCCTTGGTTGGGCGTGTTTCCTGCTTCTTGTGGGCAACTGAGCTGTTAATATGCTAGTCTTTCTCAGCTTTAGTTTTGTAATGTTAAGAAAAGTAGGTTGTCTGTTGGACACTTCAGTTAGAGACTGAGTTAGAAGAACAACTGAAAACTACATCACGATTTTAAATGCCAATTAACTTGGTGAGAGTAACTTGGTCTGCAGCTTTGCCTGAATTGCTGCCACAAAGGATTAATTACTTCTTGTGTGTTGTTCAGTTTACTTCTAGCTTTTTCTCAAACAACTATGAAAAGGTGGTTTTTTTAATAAGGATGTTCTTGGGATGATTTTGGCTGTTGGCAGTAGCTAAGAAATCGTATGAATTATTGAAAAATACTTGGTCTCAGGTCCTTTATAGTTGCCCATTGGCGCTCTAAAACCATCCCAGTCCACTCCCCTGAGCAATAAGGACAGAACGTTGTATGCACAATGGCTAAAGCTAGTAAAAAATATTTATATACTGAAGGAGGTAGTCTTTATCCTGTTTTTACTTATGTCAGTAGGTACTCTGCAATTAGGTTCACTGGGGGTGGGACAGCAGTGCAGTTCCTTAATATAGTCAATGAGCTTGTTTGCTTGTTAAAAAATTGTGCATTATAGAAGTCTTTAATACACATTAATTACATGTTGGGCTTTTTCCCTCTGGCAGCCATCTTGTTTGAATGTGTCCAAACAATTTATACAATTCATCCCAAATCTGAACTACTTGAAAAGGCTGCCAAGTGCATTGGAAAATTTGTTTTGTCACCGAAAATTAATTTGAAATACTTAGGTAAGTATACCTGATTTCATTAAATGTTTTTGATTTGATCATAGCAGTATCCATTCTTTTATATCATTTCCAATCACTTATATTCTAGGTTTAAAGGCTCTGACCTACGTTATCCAGCAGGATCCTAATCTGGCACTTCAACACCAGATGACAATAATTGAATGTCTGGACCATCCAGATCCCATTATTAAAAGGGAGGTCAGTGAATTTTCAAACATCAAAAATTAAATTATTTTTTAAGATGGATGATAGGTTTTAAAAAATGAGCAGTGTAAAAGGCATATTATGTCTCAGTTATTGTGAGAGAGCAGTTATGAACAATACTAATGTGACAAGCTGTGTAGATAAGCAGTTTATTTCATTTAAGACTTGTCAAATACAGTTGCGTATGTGATGTATACAGTACAGCAGTACAACTGTATTGCTGATGCCAATATTTGGCATCATACTAAAGTGTTTCTGTTTGCCTGTGTCCTTTTTGAGTCATCAGAGCCAATTAAATACATTTTTTGCTTTCTCTTTCAGACTTTAGAGCTTCTCTATAGAATTACAAATGGACAGAACGTAATTGTCATAGTTCAGAAGATGCTTGACTACTTAAAAGAAAGCAAGGAAGAATATGCTATCATCAACTTAGTTGGCAAAATAGCGGAACTAGCTGAGAAATATCCTTTTATTTTTCTGAAGCTTTGGAATCAGAGCTCAGCTAAATATAGCATTTGTACCTTTCAGAGCATCTTTCGGTCATGATCTTTGGAAGTAAGTGTTACAGCTGTACTTTCTACTCTTTTCAAAATGCAAAAAAAAATGCAAAAGAACATGCATACAAAAATGACCATGGTGTTTCTTGTATTTCACTGAGAGTAAGTAATTGCACTCAAGATGCTTTATTTTAGCTTTGGAGTAAAACTTTGAAGTCTTACACCACTGCATGGAGAGAGGTGCCTCAGCTCTACGTTGAGCGCTGTTCTATAATTGTGGGCATGATCTTCCTATCAGAGAACTCTTTGTTGGTGTACGGCTTTCAAGAACAATACATTTTCATAGAGATAAAGAGATTATTTAACTATTCCAAAAAGATGGAAGTGATGATTAGGCATTTGGCATATGGTGGACATTGCTGTTAGAATTGCCATTGCCTGATTTTCTGTCTGTGTTCTTGTCTGATAATGTGAGTTGTGAGCTCTTTGTAACAAGACAGCTACCTTACCATCCTATTTGTACACTGCTTGGCACAGATGTAGTGTACCAAAAAGGCTGTGTTGTCATGCAGTATGCAAAAATAAGGAAGTAATATTAATGTTTCTGTACTGTTGAAAATTTCCGGTCAGTAAGTGTGCATTTTCAGGATTTATTTGAGGGAAAGCAGAAGCCAACCTCCAAAGTTAGCAAAGGCTGATCAAATTTTAAATATATAAGAAAAGCAATGTTGCTTTCTGTGGAGTACTTAAAAATGTTTATTTGTTTTGAGTAAGTCAACAGTGAAACACTGCTGAAGAGAACAGATGAGTCTATCACTGGTCAAGTGATACTGGGTAAACAAACATAAAAGATCATACTGGAAGGCTAGCGTGGATTAAGTGTGAACTTAAAATACAGTAGGACAGGTTTTCAGAGCTAAATCCTTGTGTGACGTCTACTTAAACTCTTATTCTTCACTCTGACATTTATTCATGCACAACTTAAGATGTATTTATCGGCAAGCCAGCAAGTTGAACATAATGCATAGCTGTTAAGTTCATGTGTGGGCTTTTTCTACAAGGCAGTAATTTAAGACTGCCAGTTTTCGTGAAATTTACAGGAAACAATTTATAAAAGATACAGGAATATTTCCTTTTCAGCTAGATTTAGCTAATATTTGACCATCAGGGCCCCAATTTATTGTAGAGAGCAAGATGGGTAGCTTATTTGTGGAAAACTTTTTTCCTTAGGAAACGCAGTAAAAAAAGAAAAAGTTATGCCATAGCACTTCGTTCCTTAACATCTGGACAGGTATGCCCCTGACAATGAGTGGTTCATCCAGACGATGAATGCTGTGTTTTCAGTTGGAGGAGATGTTGTGCATCCCGATATCCCAAACAACTTTCTGAGGCTGTTGGCTGAAGGTGAGATAAGTCCCTGAATGCTCTAAAGAATTAGACGTGTTCCTTAATCTTCTACCTTTTTTTCTTAAATGCACTTTGAAATATGTGATGGGAGATGTCACTTGTATTTCAGTCAAAGTAAGTATTGTTTTCTATGTTTTCTATCTAGGATTTGATGATGGAAAAGAAGATGATCAGCTACGGATATATGCAGTACGGTCTTATTTGGCATTACTTGAAGAGGAAGATGCCTTGTATCCACAGAAATTCCTTCAAGTTATGAGCTGGGTAAGGTACACACATGGTCAAAATTGAATACACAGATATGAGCAAACTGTAAAGCTGGTTATATTTTTAATAAATATTTTAAACTTTTATTTTTAGCTATGAATATTCTGTTTTTACTTGAAGTCAATATAATATGCTGAAATCTGGTTTTTAGTCATCTCTTTTGGTGACCAAGGACTACTTAGCTTGTCATAGTTTGTGGAAAAGCTGACTTGCTCCCTTTAAGGCAGGTGACTATTGGAATAGCTTAGCAGCCACATGAATCTCGCTGCATGCTGAGGGCCTTTCTGTCTTCATCAGAATTAGGCCAGATGTGGCTGTCAAATGCACTTTTAGCCTTGCAGGCCAACTGCTATGCTAGTATTGTCTGGCACCTGGGTAAGCTTTACCTTCCACCCAAGGAAGATGCTGCAGTATGAGCAAATCACGTTTTCGAAGGGCCTAATTGCTATATTTAGGTTTCTTTTCAAGAGATACTTGATTTTTTTTAAGAAGCTGAATGTTGGAGTCTGCTGAGGTAAACACAGAGATCATTTCAAGCCTTTGACATTTAAAATAGTAAAGAAATAATTGAGAACATGTTTAAATAATAGTTTCTTGAATGTGGGGTGGATTTTATTGTGGTGTTATTCAGTACTGCATTCTAATTTCAAAACTGAAAGCACTGCTTGGTGTGACTAAGTGCATATTTTGTCTGTTCTTTGTGAATAGGTGTTGGGGGAATATTCCAGCCTTGTTACAGATGTTGATCCAGAAGTTATTTTGACAAAGCTACACAGCTTGCTGAAGAAGACTTTTGTTACTCCTGAAACTAAAGTGTGGATAATGGCAGCAGTCACCAAGACAGCGTCACGTACCTCTTGTTCTAAAACAGTTGACAAACTAATCCAAGAATTTAGCAATTCTCTAGATACCTGCATGAGACAGTACGCCTTTGAATTGAAGCATCTGTGTGAAGACAAAGCAATGATGAAAAAATTGCTTCCATTTGGTGCTACTTGCAATGACATGGTGGTAAGACAGTGCAATGTGTGTTCTTCATGAACTTTTGTAGTTCAGGCAGTTGAGTATTTTGGTAAGAAGCGTTGTCAGAATGAATGACATTTGGCACTTGTGGCTGGTGCCTGTCTTAAGTCTGCTTAAAGTGAGTTTTCAGAAACATACTTTTTCAGGCATATGGGATGAATCATATTGTTCTGTACTGAAAGGTAAAGAGCCATAGTGTTTAGTTAGTAAGCTGGGGTAGGTAGCTTTTAATAAAACTCTGATTTCATACACTGATGTATTTTTTTGTTGTCTCTCTTTTTTAAAGACAAGTTATGCCTGCTTTAGTGATGTGGTACTGCTTTTTAGTTCAAAGGGTTTGCTTCCTATTTAGAAACTACTGATCTCTGCACTGAAATGTCCCTAATAAGTGATGGAATGTTATTGTATTGATGAGGCTTTTGAGTTTTTGTTGTTGTTTCTTTTAATTCAGTGTTTTCATTTAATGGTAGGATCAACTATTTTGGGAAAACTCCACTCTGCTTTTTTTTTTTATTGTTTAAACAAAAAAATCAATAGTGGAAGAGTTAAGTTACAGATCTGTAGCTCAAAGTTGTTTCAACATTCTTGCGAAACAATTTCTGTTAATGCAGCAGCTTTAGTGGTAGGTATGGGAGATGTGAGACAGAAGATCGCCATTTGTTGATAAGACACAATACTCTTCTGGTAACATCAGGCTCATGTATAGAAAATATTTTCATTGCTTTCTCACTCTTAATTCTCTGTAGGTAGATGCTTCCTTATCTTTTCTGGATGGGTTTGTGGCTGAGGGACTTGGTCGTGGTGCAGCACCATATAAGCCTCATCACCAGAGACAAGAGGAGAAACTTTCTCAGGGAAAAGGTGACTATTAGTTTACTGCATTTATTAAATAGCTGGTAAATTACCTGATAAGTATTAACAAACAATCTAAGTGTGCAGTTAATATTATTTCTTAAATTAATGTTATCTTAGTACATGTCTTCTCTGTAGACATAGCTAAACTCAAGTTAGATTTTAGTTCCATGTTTGTCCTGCTGGTATACGTAACTGTTTATTTATCATGGGTTCCTGTACTGCAGAGGAGAAAGTTTTACTAATAGTGGAAGAGGTCTGTGGGGTTTGAAATTAGTGGGGATTATTCAAATAAGAGCAAAGGGTTCCTAACTTTACTATTCTGAGTATGTAGTCTTGACGGTGGAGTTATAGTTTGCAATGATAATCATTGTGAGTTTATTTTATGACACAAATCTTACATTTCTTACCCAGTGTAGGTACATTTAAGACAGTAGCACGTGCTTTTGTTTGTTTAAAAATACTCCAAAACTTTACCTATAGTCCCCTTTTATTTTTTACTTTTTTTTTGCCGTAGAGATACTCATTTACTTTATTATAGCCAGTCACATAAGGATTTCTTCTAGACACTTCTGAATGATCCACTTTAAAGTTGGAAAACTTTTCTAAAACACTTCTGAACTTTACTTTGCTCTTGAGGAATTAGAAAAATGAGTCTTGTACACTGCATTATTACGATTAAACTATTTTTAAAAGAAGATTATGACTGCAGGTTAATGGATATAAAAAATAATACTGCCATTTGCTTGCATGTGTAGCTTGGCAGAATTTAACACTTTTCTGAGATAATTATAAATTGAGAGTATTGCATCTACAGCCTCCACTTTGTCTGCTAGAAAATTCAAATTTCTGGTGGAGAAATGTTGAAACTGGGTATTCTATACTGTTTTTTTTTTTTTTATGCATATAAAGCCCAGCGAGGGATACGATCTACTGTATGTCAGGTTGAGTTCATAATAAATAGTGCTTCATACTGAGCTGCTGAGAACAAAACTAGTGGTCTTTACTGCTGAAGAACATCTCTTTAGCACTCTGGTGTTTGCGGTGTTCTTACAGTTTTGCAGCGAAGCCGTTGTAGGAACTGCATTATGAATTGCTGTTTTTTTCTGAGTAATCACAAGTGCTGATTAGCATCTTCCACTGGTTCACAAATATTCCAGGACATAACATATAGGTGAGGGAAAATATTCAGAAATATTCTAGAAGTTCCACTGAGTTCATTGAAATTATTTGGTTATAGATGACTAAATTTATGGGTTGTTAGGGTTTGAGTATCTTTGTGGATGCTGTTTATCTAAAGGCCCTGGGATATCTCTTTGTTCTTGTTTCATTATGGGACAGGGCACTTCCTTAGCACTACCACCTCCTTTATCAGGAGACGTCTCTCATCCCAAATGCCTGACAGCTTTGCCCTGCTGCTTTACTTTGTTGGGAAGAAGAAAAGCGTAGGGCTAGGATAGAGATAAGGGAAGTGGCTGTACCTCTTGATAGTTCCAGAGCTGCAGAGGACAGTCTGCGCTCTGCTTAATACGTAACAGTGACTGTTTGTTACAGTCCAAAACAATGTTTAGAAGCTATTCAATCTACATTTTGATTCATAAACCATAGTTAAGGTGGCTGGCTCTGAATCCTGATTTGCAAGTCTTGTTGCAAATGATTTATTATTCAAGGTTTGGAGTATGTTTGCCAAGCAGACAGTGATATATGGACATAATGCTGCGGACTCAGAATGTTACTTGGGCTCGTGAACAGGTGGAAAAGCTCACTTATGTAGACCCAGTGCAGTACAGCGCTGTACAAATACTGAGCATTAGCAGATGTTCTAGTGATACGCTGTAAAGTCACTGTTTCTTTTTAATTTCAGTATTTAAAACCAAATACCAAATGAATAAATGTTTTGGATAAATCCCCTGTGTGTCTAAATGTATTTGAGAACAGAAGCACCCAGTTTTAATGAGGATAGGATCCTGAATGGGAAGGCTGAGAAGTGCAGAAGTACAGCACATCTATTCTCAGAAAATGGATTTGTTTCTTACCTTTTAATGCCTCACTGTAATTTAAGATTCTGTCTGTCTTGCAGCTCTGAACTTTGAACCTTATGGATTGTCATTTGCTTCAAGTGTGTCCTCATCTGGCATCACTGGCAGACAGTCTCCCACTGGTTTATCTTTTGGTTCTGACACGTCTGGTAATAGTGCTGAGACGGGGCATAAAGAGTGAGTTAATTTGTGTTTGAAATGTATGTTTAAGCTTCTGTTCTTGTCAGCATCATGTGTCTTTGCTTCTTTATTACGTGGAACTAAAAAGAATACAGCTGATCTTGGAAACCTTTGTCATGTAATGACAGGATGGCATCTTCTTTGAAAGAGTTATAAAAAAAGCTAATGCAGTTAGACTGTCTTTTCGCTTTCTTCACAAAGTACAAATTAATTGATAGTTAATGCAGTAAAATTGGGACAGGATTACCTGGTGATTACAGGATTAGGTATTTTTTTTTTCCTCTGGCTTCTTTTTCTTATGGGCTATGCTTGCTTTTTGTGGGCTTACCATAATGTACCTTTTAAGGAAACTTCTTAAGATAAAAGTGAGGCTAAGATTCACAGTGTAAGATACTCCTTAAGTTTTAGAACACTACAAATAAATTCCATATCCCTAGTTTCATACAAATTAATAACTTAATTTGTACTTTGGTATGCAGAAAACCTTGGAAGCTTTTTCAGATTCTTTAACCAGATTGTGTAAGAAAATTTAAGCGAGGCTTTTATGTGCAGGACTTGCGGTATATAGCCTGTGTCTGCTGAATTAGCTTCTGCTAGAGTTCAGGCTGTCTGAGAACATGTACGCTTTTCGTAAGAAATAAAAATACCTTCTAGGTCTCTTCTCATTTTCACTCTCTAACTTAAATAATTTTTTTTAAGGAATCAGCAATAGAACTAATATTTAAATATTACTTAGAGATTCCCAGAATCTTTCTTATGGGGAAAAAGCTAGATACCATGTTGTTTGTATTCACTTTTTTAAAAATTATTCAAATAGATTATAAATGTCATCTGAAACTCTAAATGAAATTGTCAAACACAGTCTACTGCTGGCTGCAGGTGACTAATGCTGACTTGGCCGAGGTCTGTATTTAGGACTATATAGGCTAGTCCAAGTTTGCATTTGTGGGCTGTTTTAAAAGTGATAACAACATTGCTAACAGAACTTCATGCAGATGTAAAAGTGTTAATTTATTTTCCCCTACTGCTGTGTATATTAAAGTACCGACACTGTGAATGGTGTTTAGAGTGTTGGCATGTTTTTATGAACATGATGTTCATATGGTTGTTCCTGCTTTATTTTGTTTACCTTTTTAGGACAAATACTCTGAAACTTGAGGGAGTACGCAAGCTATGGGGAAAAGAAGGCTATCTTCCAAAGAAAGAAAACAAAGTAGGGAAAGAAAATGACCCACAAACTGTGTCTTGTGGCAGTTTATTAGCAGGACAGGCGGGTGATCATCCTGCATCACGCTCTGATCAAGTCACCAGCCTCTCAGAGGAAGACAAAGAGAAGCAGCAGTTAGCATCAACCCTGTTTATTGGGCTAGGGTCAAATGCTGGTGTCAGTCTGGTAAGTGGTTCTTTTGAGACTTTCAGTTTAAAGTTTGTATATTGCCTTATTTACAATTGCAGATATTTATATGTAAGTAGAGCTCAAATTAGTGTTGTGGTAAAACAAGGCAAAAAAAAAAAAAACCTGAGTCTCTGAAAAACTATTAAAAATTACTTTTGTAATCTGATGATTTGCTAAGAACCTGAAATGGGTTGGGTGTTACTTGATCAAGCAACCTCTGGAGCACATCTGTTTCAGTAATTAGAACTTCCTCTCTTTATATGTTGTGCTTCAAGTTTCCGTCTGTTTTACATAATAACTGTTCCTTGACCCAACTTTGCAGAGCTGTTGGCGTTCATTTGGTAGCAAGGCTAGAGTTTGACAGCCATTTGTCAAGACCATTTTTATTTATGTGTGGTAATGTGCAGAATGCTAAAGAATTCATTGTTAGATAACCTTTTTAAGACTGGCATTATCATATTAGCCAACTCAAATCTTGGTGTTTATCACTGGTTTAACCAGAAATGTTTAGCTGTGCTTGCTTTTTAATATTTAAGTTTTTAGTTTGTTTTAGAGAACCTTGAATCATTCTTACGTTGTAGGCTAATGCAATACCCCGTAAGAAATACAACAAAAGCCCATTACTGGATCCACTAAAATGTTTGGAATCTGTTTGTCATTGGAATTGTTTCCTTGGTCATTATTTGTCCTTGCTCACTGTTTCATGCTGTTAACAGTAACACAGCGGGTTGCTACAAACTTCCCCACACGTTTGGTTTATTTTCCTTTTCAGATGGGGAAAGTGGACACAGCTACTCAGAAGTTCAAAAGGAAATCAAAGATAAATGAAACTCAAATTAATGAGGAGGCTTCAGACTTCCAAAGTAGAGCTGTGTCAGATTTTGGTCCCTTACTTGATACGGTACCTATTAACACAGAAGACTGTGAGGGAGACATACACATAAGATTAAGGAAAACCTCCCTGTGTTCTTCTGATATTGTAGAAGATAATTTATCATTTGAAACGCCTCAGTCCCTAAAAAATTCTGGGCTGGATGACAGACTTTCAGATAGTAGGCTGTCACAGTCGTCTTTGTTTGCTGATAGTAATATTGAAATTTTTCAGCCTTCTCCAAGTGCTCAATGTGAAAGTGCCAGTAAAACACCGTGGGTCCCTTCCTTACCAGAAGAGCTAGAAGAGCTCACTCACTCTGAAGTAGTGGAGCTTTGTCAGGGTGATGCCTTAGCTCTGTATTTATGTAAGGTGTGGACAGATGACTCTCTGTTGCTCGCTGTTTTTGTTTCAAATAAAACCACTTCTGCACTTCATGCTGTGAACTTTGTGTTTGAAGAAACAGAACATTTTCAGGTAAGAAACTTTATTTCCATGATATTTCAAATTCCCTGGGAATTTCTTGCATTTTGCTTATATTTAAGTATGCAATATTTGTTTTAATGTCACAGCCATGCCTCTTTCCCAAAGCATTTCCTCAAAACCTGTGGTATAGCTGTTACATGAAAGAAATCTCAATACTAAACTTAGTGTCCTTTAATAGAAAAGTGAACATCTCACTTATTTAATTCACCTTGGTTTCATTTCCTACTGCTTGCCTCCATATAACAAACCCATATGATTTTTCAGTTCTGAATTCAGCTTCTTCCCGGTGTCTGACCGAATGCAAACCTAACCAGTCATACTCAGAATGCCAGGGAAATCACTCTAACTATTTTTGTCCGAGTGTGTCAATCAGGTGTGTGCATTTATTTGTATTTATCTGATAGGCAGACGTGATGCTGTTTCTTCCTTCACATAGAAGTGTGTAAGCATGCTTCAAGTTTTTGTTTTTGTGATGTCTTTTAAAGACATCAGTTGTATTTCATTCTTGTTCTCATGCATTCAGTTCATGTTGGAGAGGAGTTTTTTTGACATTGGATACATCTGGGATTTAACTGTAGTTGGTAAAAGCATGTGGTTTCTTGATTGAAATGTCAAATAATGGGAAAGCTATTTAGGAACTGCCTATCAGCATGACTATCCATAGATTTTGCTGGAAGAAGCACAGAATTGTGAAACCTTCGAGGCACTCAACAAGTGGTAACTAGACAAAGAGAATTAAGCAGAATGTTTCTTTTAGAAATGACTTAATCAAGGAACTGCTAATTGGTTATGAAGTCTCCTTCCTTCCCATTTCTGGCTTGAATCAAACTTGTCATGGCATTGATAGAAAATGAGCATCTTGTGTCTCGTTTTTACTTCTATTTCATTTAAGTTTCTACATGGACCACTACCACAGATGGAATCTGTGTTACTAGTTTGTTTGAAGAGGCTGGGAACTGCTGAGTAATCTTGAAATTATCCTTGTTATTGGGGATGATTTCTCAATTTTTTTATTTCAGTTCATAGCTTGGGGTATATTGCAATGTTGCTTGCTCTTGTATATTAGTTTATTTTGTGATTGAACTACAGAATTCAAGTTCTTGGCCATCAGTTCTCTGTCTCTGTGAGCAGTCATTCGGGGAGGGGAAGCCAACTGGCAGAAAGAGATTAATTTCTCCAATGTATTAATTCTTATAGAACTTTTGTAGATGTTAATGATTGATTTATCCTTAATGAGAGCTGAGAAATGGTAGCTCTGTTCACTTGCCAAATAGTCCAAGAAAAATCCATTGAAATAAAAGGCATTGACACAATTTTATAGCTTTATGTTAGCCACTTAGACAACTTGACAGCGAGACTTATATTCTGTATTCCTTTTAAATACTTGTACAGATTTTGGAGAGTCCCACCTACCAGTTTCCTGTAATTGAAGCTCAAAGTGTGGAACATTGTCAGAAGTGCGTGTGGATGGACAAAATCTGTACACAGGGAATTCTTTCCGGCTTTGTTAATTACCAGTCAGAAATGGAAACTCGCCTTGAATTTTCAGTACCTTTATCGTTTATGGACTTCATCAGGTAAATAAAATAAGCTGCAGTTTTTAAAAATGCGTGTATTCAAATAAGTATTAGACAAGGACAGAGTGATTTGGGTATTAATTATGAAAATAAAAGGCCTCATCTTGAGCAGCTAATTTTAATCTGAGGTGACTGTTAAAGAGTAAATGGTTATTTACATACTTAGAAAAAAAGGACCAAAGTTGTAGGAAGAAGTAGAAATCCGGTGAGAATATTGATAGTAGCTGCAGGTTCGAATAGTCTTGAACTACAGAATGCGTCTTTGAGGGGACTAACAGAACTGAGTGAAGAGAAGGCCGTGCCTTTTTGAAATATGGCGTAATATTAACATGTCAAACTGAAATAGGTGACTTGAGTACAGGGACCCGTACATGATATGAAAAGGCTGACAGCTTTTGCAGGTGAAGAAGGAAGCTCGTTCTATTAATTTTTGAACACTGCATTTATTTTAGGAGTAAAAAAAAAAGCCAACATTCTTTTTCCAATAGACGTATGTCTTTTATAGTGAAATCCACCTTATTTTCCGTAATGAAGTCTACCTCTCATTGAGCTTGTTTTGTCTCTTTCAATGGGCAAATATCTCAAGGCTGTTCACTTTGGTCTTCCATTTAAATGGAATAATGTATTTCTTGAAATTTAGAGATCTAAAGCAAGGAATAGAAACTGTTTTTAAATGTTAAGCTGGGAAGAGGCTTTGTTTAAACTTACTGCTTGCTGAATTGTCCATTTGCTTCCAGATGACTTTTTGAGACACGAAATATATTCTGAATAATGTGTCTTATTTCGCTAAGATAGGTGGTGAACTTATTTTTTAGGCCAATGGAAATGAGTACAGAAGACTTTGGGAAGCTGTGGTTGTCCCTTTCCAATGATGTGAAACAGAATATAAAAATGTCATCTCGAGATTCCCTCTCGGCAGCTGTGAATACACTGCAGCAGAAGCTGAAACTCCATATAGTTGACGTTATAGGTGAGTGAAAGTGCACTGTAAGGTTGCTTACAACTTATAATATGTCTCAGGAAAATAAGTGCATGGAAGCAGGTATCTTAACAGTTTAAGGCAGGGAACGTTTAAGAGCAAAGTAAACACAGGAGCGTTGCACTGTGGACTTTATTTGCCTTTCTCAGGGGTCTGTGAAGATTGGTGTAAAGGTATAAGTGTACAGCGGTGGTAGATTTTAGGGAGCAAGCTTGTGCTGTGGAGAGTTTTGGACAGGATTAAAAAAAAGGCAGTGAAGCCGTATGACAAATGTGAAGCTGGGATTGCATGCAGGAGGCATGATTTTTGGTGGGCTGTTAGGGGAGCAGAGGTAAGAGGAGGAAAGAAGAGCAGAAATGGAGTTTGAGAGAAAGATACATTTTTTGTGAATTATACTGCAGCTGTCGTTAATTGTTACTCCATTTGTTTTCTGTGGCTTCTCTTAAGGTAATGAGGGAATACTGGCGTGCCAGCTCCTTCCATCTGTGCCCTGTCTGCTGCACTGTCGCACTCACTTGGGGATGCTGGCTTTGTGGTTCAGATCGCCTTGTCCTGCCCTTCCAGATGGTTTGCTTTATCAGTGTCAAAAGGTGATGGAGGAATCCGAATAACAATAGTGCCTGCCTTAATCTATTTGCTGTGTGAAAAGCAAATCAAAGATTTATACACTTGCACAAATAATTACCAAAGCTAAATTAAGATCCAGCTTCTTGGAAGTATTACAAGTTTTCTTCCAGCTCCTGTATGTCATAGTGGACTCGTGGGGAAGAACGATGACCTAAGTTATGCCTGCAAAAACATGCTCAGGACTGTACAGTGACTAACAAGCAATTCATTGAAGTGTTATTACCTATTTAAGTGAAATGTATATTTCTTAATTTTGTTGTAAATGACTGAAAGTATTTATTTTTATTATGCAGCTTTTATAGATGCCAACAATTATTCCTCACAGCAATTACTTCAATATGATTTTAAAGAAAACATATCTCCGTTATGAGGTCAGACTTGATCAGTTATCAGGATCATCTAATTTTATTTTGCTATTTTTTCTAAAGCTATTTTTAAGTACTGCTGACAACAAGTATTGGTGGTTGTATAAAGTAACTTATATAGCAACAGATGCACGTTTTGAAAGTAGTTGAAAGGTTTTAGTGAGCAACACCCTTCCTGTGATCTTTGATGTTTACCACTTAAGCGGTGACACCTAACTAGGCTTTTGCTAGGAGGCAAGCATATGAAATTGGATTGAAGCACCTCCTGGGGGATGTTCCAAGGCCCTTCAGGTTAGTTCCTGTCTGCAGTTCTTCCTGCCTCACGTTTCAGTCACGTTCCCTTCCCTTAGGTGTCTGTGACAGTCACTGGATGTTGGTGCATGTCCAAAGACAGGTTTCACGTGGATCAACTCCGAGGTGACTGAGCTGGGGGTAGCTGGCCATGGATATGATGGCTAGTTGGTACTCGGCTAGTGGACGTTTTCACTGCTCTCCAGTCAGTCCTATAAATTTGGCCAATCTCTCTGTCCATGAAAATTCACATGGAGGAAATTTTCATTTATTTTTACTTCTAATTATTTATAGCCTCAGTTGGCTTGCACAGATGCGGCTGTATTCTGTGTGCACGGCCAGGAACTGCAGCAAGGCATAAGAGATCTAAATCAGAGCAACATACGTGATGAATGCGTCTGCCTAGATTGTCTCCTTTTCTTCCTGAAATAGCCTCACGGTCTTGAAAATACAGCAATCTTAATTTATTTAGATGCTAAATGAAAACTTAATACTGTTTATTATTTATAACTGGTTATGTTTTTTATTTAAAAATGTCAAAGATTGTACACACTGTTCAGACATGGTATAGATGGATTCTACAGTGGAATTCCTTCCTTTGTGTGTTTAATATTAACAAGGAAATTCTTTGTTATTTCAGTGTTACTGATTCTCACCTGATAAGCACTGGTTGTAAAGGAAAATAAAGTATTGGTACTTTGCTAATGTTTTGGTAAATGTTCATGAAATCATCATAAGAATGTAAGTGTGCTGATAGCTTTTTTTTTTTTTTATGTCAGGCCACTTCTGCTTATCACAAGTACAATCATATAAGCAAAGCTCCTTTTTATTGCTGTTTCAGTACCCTCTTACTGAGGAATTTAAAATGCACTGAACCTGTAAATATACTAAATGTTCTGCATAGTTTAATGTTTACCTGGCACTTCAGGACAGTTTATATATACGAAACTGATTTACAGTCTAATAATTTCCAGCAAACTACTTCCCTGCTGGTAAATCAGATTTCTGTTATGCAATTGGACTTTTGTAATCATATGAACTATAATAGAAGTACCTGGTTTTGGCCTATGCATTTAAACCATTTCAGCAATGAGATGTTCAATGTCCTGGCGTCTAAAAAGAACAGCAAAAGACAATAACGCTTTCTGTTGTTCATGTAACGTTCTTTATAACCTTTTTCTCCGTAGGAATAGTGTATGTTAAGCTGTCAATATGCAGATCCAGAGAGCTTTATGGTAACATTACTTACAGGGGTTTGCGGGGAGTTGTACCTGTGTCAGTCTTCATTTTTAGATTGCCCAGCAAATATTTTTCTTAATCTGTGACTATCTTTGCCTTTCTTGTAGTTTAATAAAATTCAGGTTTATTTTAAAAAAAGGAAAATTGGCTTTATACTTGTTAAATATTCTTTGCTACCTCATGTAGCAATGTTTCTGCATATTAAGAAGTAGGTTCTATTTTATATTTTATATTTGTTTGATGAAGCATGTAACATTGCAGAAGTCTTGAATACTTTGGCAATTTAAATGTCCCATGTCCGGTTGGAGGTATCAAAGGACTGAGAATACACTTTAGATCTTTTGGGCAGCATTCTGTGAGCCAGATCACATGATCTGATACTGTTTTTGGAATGCTGTCAGATTATTGGGATTTGTTTTTAGGCATCACAGGAGACTTTGGGGTCTCTTGTTATTCATAGTTGACAGCAATAGTGTTTTGGGTTTTGGTTTTGAGGTTTTTGTTAAGTCCAATGCTAACGTAACACACTATTTGCTGTAATATTGAGGAGGATTTGGGAATTTGGGAAGTTTGACATAATTGCTGAATTGAAGGTGGTTGCAGCCCTGATGTAAATCGTGAGGCTGTTCTGGGTGGGGTGGCTGTCGCTGTGTCCCCAGAGGGCATGCCACACCACGGTGCGGCTGATGGAGGGACATTAGGCCCTCAAGAACCTCAGCACTACAGTGCTGGGAGTCCCTCTGATCTTCATCCATCATCCAGTTGTCTCTAAAATGAAACATAGCTGCATAAGTAATTATCCAAAGGAATATTCTTTCATCTAGTTCTGTTTTGAAAATCCTTTAGTGAGTATCTTCATCTTCTGTGGTGTTCCCATTTACTTTAATTTGTGACTTACTAGATCTTGAAGGATTAACCAACCTGTTCTCAGGGAAAGGGCATTACAGTGCATAGAAGTAGGCTGGAAGGAAAAGAGCGCATAATCCAGTTAGCACAAAGAAGTTTTCTTTCAAGAGGCAACCAGAGGCCAGTCAGTGTGTACACTGACCTTTCTGAACTGGCAGGTTAACGGCGTTTTGGACCAAAATGCTACGTACCAGGAGATGCCACTGTTTTACTGCTCTGTGCCATGTCCAGCTTGGAGTCCTGGACATTTTGGAGTCAATGGTTAAGTGATTCTATTGGATCCAGATTTCAACTGTCTTGTCAGGTTTTCCCCTTTACTCCAAATATTTTCAGATATTTTTATTGAAACAAGTACTTTGGTAGGAAAATTGGTGGGCGTGCAACATGGCAGTATGGTGCAGTATGTTCTCCTAAACACAGACCACATCTCCCATGGTGTATGTTACTTTCTGCTGGGTGTTGCCAACCCCTTCTCATGCTGTAAGGGCTAGAGAGAATAAATTTGTGTCATCTTGAGGTTTTCCTGTGCTTGCAAGTAGCTCATAAATGACATTGCCTGATGGTTTCTAAGTGCTGGAAAGGTGGTTACCTCCTATAGATTCCACTAGTGGTTTTTCAGCATAAAAAGGTGTATTACTACTTCTGTGTGGATAAGACTATGCATTGTCTTTTTCTGTCGCAAAACTGGGAGTAGACCTGCTTAAGTCATCCAGTGAAGACTTGCTTTTGCATTTCTGTCCCTGTGATAAGCGTTAATCGTGCTTTACCTCTTGGTTCTCTTCAGGGTCAGGTATTTATCTGCCTTTCTATGAGGATGTCTCCACCACAAATAAGGTTACATGTTCAGTGCAATGTGGTCTTCTGTGGTACGTGTACAATGTCATTAGGATGCCAGAAATAGTCACTCCCTTGAGTTTCTTGAGCATTAACATTTTTCTCTTTAACTTTATTACATCAAGTTGGCAGTGATGAAGCAAAGAATATTGTGTCCTGCCATGATATGATTCATAAAATTAACCTGACAGCAATATTTTACCAGCAGCGTGGCTCAAAACACCACTTACGAAGATTGCTTTAAACTTTTATTTTAAGGTAGCTGGCAGTTTTCTCTTTATGCCAATCTTTAATTGCTTCCAGGATAATTGCCGTGTGAGTTGTTTGCAAATCCTGAGCTCTTTCACTCAAAACAGTTTGCCTTTTCTGGGACTAAGGATAGGAGAATATATGCTAGCTGTTAAAACTCTCTGGTAGGTTCTAGCACAGAAGTGTTTAGGGCAGGGATTGGAAATCTGTCAGGGATGTGTCTTCTGTCTAACTTAAATCACATTTAGCTAAACTGAGCTAAATACCTCATGGAGAACTTGCGAGAAGGTGCTTGGTAGAGAGCTAGACCGTGGCGCGGCACATCTGCTGTGGCGCAGAACAGCCTCCAGGCGCCGCCGGGCTGTGCCGGGCGAGAGGCTGGTACCTGAGGGCAAGAGCCTCCTGCCATTTCCTCCACGTGGCCCGTGAGTGACTTTCTGAGCCCAGTGACCGAACCCCACTGCCAAACACACCGAGCCAGCACCGTTTGTGAGCTCAAGTGCTCCAAAGCTTTGTGGAAAAACAGTAATTTCCTTTGTTGTTGCTGCGTGTTTGTGTTGCGTGTGTCATGCAACAGAAATGCAGACTTCCAGTTTTCTTTTAAACCCTTAAACTGTCTGTCTGCCACCCTCCTACCTCCACAAAATCTGGTCGTCAAAGGGCATTAAGGTCGCAGAAGTTGAAGGTGACAAGACTTAGATTACATGAATTCCCTCCTCTTGCTGCTTAATTTCAGTTGACGTTGCATGGCAGCATAAATAAATGAAAAGGAAACAAAAAGGGCAGTAATCACACATTTTTAATCCACAAATATGATAATACATCATATACTTACGGTGACTTGAACATTGCCTGTATTTTAGCAATGTTATTACATACCAAGCTACAAGTACAAAAGTAAACAATGAATATACAGTATATGCAAGTATGAGAAATACTTGAAAACATTCTCTTTCCTTAAGGCTACTCAGATTTATAAATAAAACAACAGCTGTTCAGCTGGTTTGTCTAAAATACCAGAATCTGAATATTGATACCTGCAAGACACAAAGAAAGTCACAGACACAGGATATCTAATACCTTTGGACATCTTGAATGTTGAATAAACTTTCTTTTTTGCTGGCTTTAAAAAAAGAACTTAAATTTGTTTGCCACAAGTGAAACAAACACGCAAAATCTGACGTGCGCATTGGGACAGGAGTGTTGGATACAATAAATACTGTTCAAAAGCATCAATTGACAAGTACGTGCTTGGGAAAATGCAGCTAATGGTGCGTGTAAATATGGCTCTGCAAATGGCTGAACTTGCGACCCCAGATGTTGGTATTTCATTACTGTGCTGTCTTGCAAAGGAATTGTCCACCTTCATTGCAACTAAATATATTTTTTTTATGGTTAAGGGAAATGTGTGAGGAAAATTACACTGCTACAGACTGCTCTGGTAATGTCTTGTGCTGCCATTTTTACTGAGCTCCACAATGAGTTCTCCTGGGAATAGATAAAAATCCAGCTAGCGCAGCCCTAGTGAATACGGGGTCTAGGGATTCTCAGCCCTGTAAAGGCGTGATGGGCAAAACTGTTGTTGCAAGGGATACAATATAGTTCTCCTGGGGTGAGGAAAGAAGAAGAATAAAACATTGAAGGGTTTTCTCTACCACCATAGTATTAAAGAGTTTAAACGAGAAACACAATTTTTTCTGATCCTGAAGCAATGGGTGATCAACACTGGAAGTCTTCCTTAGAGAGGAATGGCTTTCAAATATATTTTATTGTCTTTGTCAATTTTCAAGTACATGCATCTCTGTATTACAACATATGTGATATGGAAAGCGCTACCTCCAGATAACAGGATTGTCTCCTGTCTCTGTCAGCTAAAAGGAGATGGTGCGTGGCACCCAAGTGTCAGTAGATAGAGGTGAGTCTGGAGGATAAGATGCCGAGGGCGAGGAGAGATTTCCAAACATCCTTCCTTTACTTAGGGTCAGCGAGATTCTGCAAGTGGCAAGTTGGTGTATCTGCTCTGCTCTGCTCTGATTCTCCCTTACTCCTAACGAAACTGTACAGAAACCAGTATTTCCTTGCAAAATGTTTTCAGTTTGAAGACATCAGTATATTTTGTTTAAAAAAGGAAAAAAAGTCACTGAAAACATTCTGAATGAGCAAGTCACTCATGAAGCTCACCAGAGTCACCAAGACAGTTCTCTTAAGACTCCTGTGGAGATACTACTCCTGGATGGCACTGTAAGTGTAGCGGATGGGCTTCCTTTTTAATCACACCTCTGTTTTCCCATAGGCACAAATTAACATCATGGACACATTAAACCGAGCGTTTTATCTGGCTGAACGTTTTGAGGACAGGGGCTGTAAGCGTCGCTTTGTAGCTCCATTGGTGTCTTAGTCGTGCTCCTCTTCACAAGTGCAATTTCAAAATCTTCACAAGGAGTATTTAGTTGTGGCAGGCGAAGCAGTAAGAGCACAAAGAGCAGCACAACTTCAGCCTAAACTCACTGATGTTACCAAACGCGCAAACCCTGAGAGCGGGAAACCGATGTACTACTACATCAAGTTTTGTGGTTGTCTTTGAGCTGGAACCACTGAGCTGCTTTTCAAAATTAAATGAAACCTTCTCTCTTACTATTGGGTATAAACCAAAACTCTTTTAACGAAAATATTGCTTCATAGAGCAGCTCTTTAAATTTTCTCCCACTTTTACTCAGTTTGCATTGTTATTCCCCTATTAAATACTATGTAAAATCAGAGATGCCTTCTCCTATTGATCCCTGATCCTTTTGAAAGGAGTGAGCTTAATCCGTTACGGCCCTACTTTCTGCCTAAGCTTTTTCAGTTAGCGTGGGAATAATAAAAACATACGCACCAAGGGCAGCCTGGGGGGAAATTCCATGCGTTGCTCGTTGCCTTCACCTGTCCATTTTTACATAGCCATGCCTTCGAGTTTAGTTTCTTTTCACGTGTTCAGCCTTGAACACAAAGCCAGGAAGATCATGGTGTATCGCCATCTGAGTCTGAACAATGTATATCAGCAGCCTTGTTCGCTCCGCTCCTTGGAAAAGCCTGAATTATCTGAAGAAAACATTAAAATTGAGAGCTTTCTGATTGCAGTTTTCCACTTCATCACGAGCCTGGTGAGCACTTTCTGGCCCCTGCTGGAGACTCTGGAAAGAGAGCGGTAGGAAGGAAGCTGGCTTGCTCACCACGGCTCATGAAGGGTGGCCAGTTCTAGAGAGAAGTTTTTGGTTGGTTTCTTGTCTTTGAGCGTAGTTTCAGAGGACCTTCTCATCAAGTAGTTTGTTGATGCCGTCGCAGATCTTTTTGAGGTATGGCCGACAATCCCCATCAAGACTGTACAGGGCAGTTAGAAATTCCACATCCGCAAAGTGATTGAAGACGTGGTTGATGCGCCCGTGGGATCTCGGTGTCAGGTGTCGATCTACTAGTTCATGCAAAAGGTCTTTACATTCGTTCAGAAGTTCTGCAAGAACGCTTCTGTCAAAAGTGTATTCTACCTCGTAGAAACTGACAATTGTCATGGCAGTTTGGTTCAGCTTCTTCCTGAACTTGTCAACGATTTCCAGCTCTTCCTGGTTGAACTGATTATTTCGATAGAGGATCCCGATTTTTATTGCCACTTTAATCAGGTCTTTCATAATTTTATGGGCTTCCTTTTTGTTTCTTGTGTGTTCCTTTGTCACTTTGTACAGCTCGTCGAAGATTTCACTGCTCGTGTCATCGATCAGCATGTTAGCCATGGTTTTGGTTGCCATTTTACTCAGGATCTTTTTCTGGGCTTGCAGTGCGAGATTCTTGGAACTGAAACAATCAGGACCTGTTTGGGGATGGAAGGAGGAAAATGTTAATTTTATTTGGTGAATGATTTTCACAATCAATTAAGAAAAGCGGTACTGACGTGCTTAACCCAGAGATGATGCGTGTCACTGATCGCTACGTGTAGTCACGACTGCAGTAACGGGAACGTTTCCCACACTGTATTTCCAGGTATCCTTGGGGTCTCAGACATCAGTGTTTTGGATCTTGCTGTCACTGAGGTTTTCTGCTTACAAATTAAGAATGGAATATTCTGGCAGGGGATATCTGGGCTGGTTCTTTGCCAGTCTTTTAATTTTGAAATTCAATATTAAAGCTTTCTTGGCAGAGAGATCCGTTGAGATGTTGTGGTCGAAATAACACATAAGCTATGAGAGAGGAGGAGAATGAGTCTGACATTTGGCTGATATTTGACAAATACGTGAACCTGAAAAAATTATGGGTTTGGTCACTGGGAGGCACTGTCGTTGCATGGTTAGACTAAGCAGCATCGCAGCTAAGGGCTAATAAAGCAGATTCATAAACTGGGATTTATTTTGGTTTAATCTCTAGTAATGATGCCTTTCCTGTTTGTTACCAATTTGCAAAATTATAGAGTGTGATTTTTGTAAAACGTTGGTGCTTCAGTGCCTGTGGTTCCTGACAGATAAAAATACCTGAGCTATTTGCTCTACATTTATCAAATAAATACCTTGGATTTTTTTTACCTTTGACCCATCTGTGCAAGTTTCACTCAGCTCCTGAGCATGTGGCTACTCCTGCTGGACTTTATCCAGCAAGTGTTGGTGGAGGTTAATTTGACCTTCCTCTGTTTTTCACCGTAATGTTGGTTTTTAACTGAACCTCTGTGGACAAAGTAAAGGAAATTGGAAGATTTAATGAGAAATAATCATCCAGTTTAATACTTGGGTAGTGAAGTCTGTTGGGTCAAAGTGCATTTTATTGTTATAGCAAAACGGTGATGGGTGTGTGCTTTATATACTCGGGCTTACGGCCGGTGAGGTGAGTGCTGGGTGCTGGCAGAGTGGCCTCTCCGCTACGAGACGCCTTCCTCGCCGTCCCCTCGCTTCTCCTCTCGGTATTTGCTCGTGCAACGGAGATGCCCGGCTTTCCCTGCCAGCTGGGGACCTCGCTCTGCTCACCGGGACATCAGAGCCTTGGATGGAGGTAACAGCGTCCTTCGCCAGCTGCCGGCGAATTGAACCGCTGAGAGATTAAAAACAGCAACAAAAATCAAAGCTTCCAATCAAAGATTTGACTTTGGAGCCTGTGTGGGTCTCAGGCTAGTTGGGTGAGCTCCGGAGCCCCTTCCCACCTTCCGGCAGGCCGTGAGTGCTCAGCTGAGATGCCACGCTGTCGCCCCTGCGCAGCCCTCAGTCTGTCCGCGTCTGTGGTGGAGTCTGACACACAGCCTGGCTGGCGCTGCCTTGCCTCCCCCGCAGCCCCCCTGCCTCCACCGCAGCCCCCCTGCCTCCCCCGCAGCCCCCCTGCCTCCCCGCGCTCCCTCGCTGGGGCTGACGGCGTGCGGGGTGCTAGTGCTCCCTTCCAATGAGTAACGCTCTGAATGTAAAGAGCCTGCTGTTTAAATCCTACTTTTCAAGTTCGCCAGAATATGAAAGTTGTCATTTTTCCTTGTGCGCTACTGCTGTACCGCTGAGCAATAAGAAAGAGTAACATTTAATTTCAACTGAACCACCACCTGGAAAAAATAATTCAGTGTGCTTCGAAGAATTGCCTGTCATTTGGAGAGAAAATTGTGGGGCTGAGCTGCTGACTGGAGGAAACAGAAAAACTGTGATTTAATCTAGAAATGATAAAACCAGGATGGAAGCGTTCTTTCACTTAGCATACATGGGTATATAAATAGTATCCGTGATGAATAATTATGTGCGTTTGACACAGTAAAATGGAAGATAATATTAGCATCTGTTTCTATAGAAAGCGATGGCAACTAATGAAGTGGACGCAGTTGTTCAGTGTCTGTTTTGATCAAAACCTGAATATAATTGCAGTAGAATTTCAGAATATTAGTTTTACCAACGGTCAGGACACTTCAGCCTCCGTGTCATTTTCGCCAGGTGAGAGCCCGGCTGGCTCCGCCGTGCTCGGCTCGGCCGCGGGGAGAGGGAGAGCTTTGCAGAAACCGGGTGATTAAGAAGTTCCACCTGAACATGAGGAGGAACTTCTTTCCCTTGAGGGTGGCAGAGCCCTGGCACAGGCTGCCCAGGGAGGTGGGGGAGTCTCTGTCTCTGGAGACATTCAAACCCGCCTGGAGGTGTTCCTGTGTAACCTGCTCTGGGTGACCCTGCTCTGGCAGGGGGTGGGACTGGATGATCTCCAGAGGTCCCTGCCAACCCCTGCCATTCTGTGATTCTGGGGCCGAAAGCGAAGCCTGCAGCAGTGGTGAAGAGAAAAGGGCAGCGAGAAAAGCGCCGCCTCCCCCAGGACCAGCGCAGCCACCAGCACGTTCTCAACTGCCTGTGTAACTGCCCTCCCAGCTCTGCAATTTCCGAGAGACAAAATCTGATCCTAAATTAGCAGGTAAAAGCAAAAACATAGTAGTGAGGTTCATCTGGCACAAAAAACCCCACTGTTTCCGGGGTACGTTCCTGTAGTCAAAGCCCTGGCTCTCATCCACAAAACTGAGCGGAGTGCGTCCTTTACAGACGGCACCCCTGGGTTTGGTACCCGCGGCAATGGTGACACTGCTGCCAGCAGGAGCCGCAAGCCGGGAAAGGGGCACTGCAGCCCGAGAGCATCAGCCTGAGCTTAACCGGAGGTTAAAGCTGGGCCATTCTTCCATGGCAAGTCCCAACTGTGGGATCTGCTGTTTAACAGACGAGAAGGAGCTCAGTCTCATGATTCCTAAAAATAAAACAAATCTGTTGGTACATTGGAGCTGCTAAACTTCTCTGGAGAAGCTGTATTCCTTTTCCTCTATGATTTCCTTTACCAGGCCCTAGTGCTATATCCTCCTTCTCCTGTCTCTTGCTCTCCTTGGTTCAAGCCAAGACACTGGTTTCATGCCTCGTGTCCCTGCTGTGACCCCCTTCTCCCATCATGCTCCTGTCTCACCGTGGCATCTCTAGCAGCCCTGAGTGCTCAGAGCCCTCAGATACCAGGCAGATCCAAATACTTTCTGCACACTCCTTTCCACGCCTCCTTCCATGATTTGTCCTGCTCCGTGTATTGTAAAATCTGCAATAGCTGGTAATGAGTTTCACCCCCGGGACTGCTGCGCGCTCCCTCCCGCTCAACTGTACCCAACAGACAAGGTCCCGCTGTGCTCCGTGGGGACACAAGGACAAGCGTGTGCACCTGCAGCATTCTGGGTGCTCCATGTTAGATGGAGAAGCTGCCGCCTGCTGCTGCAGTCCCTCCGCCGCATCAGGAAACCACCGAGCGGCTCAGGCGGGAGGAGAACTGCTGCACCCCAGCCGCCCCGGCGAGCCGCCAACCTGGCCCCCCGCACTGCCGTTCTGCAGAGCCTCAGCCGCCGTCTCCGCCTGCCCGAGCGCCTGCTGTGGGGTCGGACAACGCGTGTGCGAGGAGGAGGAGGCAGACGACAGCCATCGGCCCGTTTGTGCAGCCTGGGCAACAGCATGGGGGTGCTTGGCAAAGGGCTACGCTCGGCTTTGCAGAAATTCAGGGAGTGTGGAGTTTTCCGGCAGTGTATGCTGGAAAGAGCAAGAGATTGTTGGGATTCCTGCCCCCAATATCAGGTAGTGCTCAGACAGCAAGGCGGCGCTTTGCCTTTCAGAGCTCACAGGTGGTTGGTTAGCCGCGTGATTCAGTTCAGGCTTGCACGGGGACGGCAGGTTTACTGTGGCAGTCCTTTCGTACTGCAGCACATTGCTCGTTACGCAAAATACAACATCTTTGCCTCCTACAGACAGCAGTTCTATTTTCTGCTTTCTTTCATACAGCAAAACAAATCAGCAACAACATTATAGATGCTATTAGCTTTCAGGAACGTTACACCAAAGCTAAAATAGAATGCCAGCCTCCGAGCGCGCTGCTTTGCTGGGTAATGGTTAGCCTCCATCCCAGAAAGCCTGACGTCTTCTTTTTTACTAAACCAAGGACCAGTTCTGCCTTCAGATCTGCTCTCTCCCTCTCTGTCATTTAGAGCTCTGTATGATCATAGAATCATAGAATTGTTGGGGTTGGAAGGGACCTTAAAGATCATCCAGTTCCAACCCCCTGCCCTGGGCAGGGACACCTCCCACCAGCCGAGGTTGCTCAGAGCCCCATCCAGCCTGGCCTTGGACACCTCCTGGGATGGGGCTTCCACCCCCTCTCTGGGCAACCTGGGCCAGTGTCTCACCACCCTCATGGGGAAGAACTTCTTCCTAACGTCCATTCTGAAATGAGCCATCTCTAGTTTTAATCCATTCCCCCTAGTCCTACCATTATCCGACATCCGAAAATGTCCCTCGGCAGCTTTCTTGTGGGTCCCCTTAAGATACTGGTCGGCCACAATAAGGTCTCCTCGGAGCCTTCTTTTCTCCAGACTGAACAACCCCAACTCCCTCAGTCTGTCTTCATAGGAGAAGTGCTCCAGCCTCTGGTCATCCTTGTGGCCCTTCTCTGGACACGTTCCAGCACGTGCTCCAGGTGGGGGTCTCACAAGGGCAGAGTAGAGGGGGAGAGTCACCTCCCTCGCCCTGCTGGCCACGCTTCTCTTGATGCAGCCCAGGATACAACTGGCTTTCTGGGCTGCAAGTGCCCACTGACGGCTCATGTTGAGCCTCTCGTCCACCAGCACCCCCAAGTCCTTTTCTTCAGGGCTGCTCTCAAACCAGTCACCGCCCAGCCTATTCTGGTGCTTGGGATTGTCCCGACCCAGATGGAGGACCTTGCACTTGGTCTTGTTGAATTTCATGAGGTTGGCATGGGCCCACCTCTCCAGTCTGTCCAGGTCCCTCTGGATGGCCTCCCTTCCCTCCAGCGTGTCAGCCGCCCCACTGATAAGAGCTGTTCAAAAAGCCCTGTGTGATGGGATTGATCCCACAACAATCTTCCATCCTTCGGACCTGCATTCCCGCAGTGGGAATGGTGTGTGGAGGGGACAGGTTCCCGCCCTGCCGTCCGGGCGCTGTGCCGCTCCCCACCAGGGACTGCCCAGCTTCTGGCACAGGGCACTGAACAGGACAACGATGTCTCACAGCCACTAAACTTAATAACAGGATTGCTTAATAACAGAGTTGCTTAATAACAGAAGTGCAGGAAAAGTTTGGCAACTCTAGAGAGTGGATGTAAGAGTTTTATATTTTAAGAGGTTTTGAGACTAAAATGCAAGAGCATCTGTAATATTCTCGAGATATTTTGATTCCAGATGGCTGTACCAAGAACAAAATGATTAGAACTAAATGCTCAGCAATACTATTTTCATGTAAACACCCATTCAGCCACTCTGTACTGAACACACGGCAGAACCAGCGAACCAGAATGTGCTCCCACCATGCCCAGGAGAGAGCACGGTCCATGTTTCCTGAAAGCAATTAGGCGGACATGGGAACACCCCCCCCCCGGGCACATGAATCCATTTCCCTCCCAGCTGGCAACTTCTTAGTCAAAGCCTTAATAAAGTTTTGCAGCCAGGAAATTTTCTCCCCTGGCAAATGGCTGAAAGGCTCGTGGAAGCGAGCTCTGGAAGGCGCGCTGCTCCACGGGTGAAAACGGACAGAGGAGTCGCCCAGTGCATTTTTAATTGCATTGGCAGCCTTGCTTGGAGAGAAGGGATACAAACCAACTTCTTTGATTTTGTCACACCTGGGAGTTGTCACTGCCTTACCGCAGCCATTGACTTCACCTGCTCTAAGGAGGAGCCCAGGTGGAGCTGTGGCCTTACCTCCCCCCCTCACTGTTCTCCAGCCTCTTACCACCCAGTGCGTGTGTTGGGGGCACCGAGTTAGCTCAACAGCATCCTGGAGAGGTGAGCTGAGCTGCTGTGGGTTAAAGGACTGAGCTAAAAATGTTAAAAGCTGAGCTAAAAGAGGCTGCAGCCCGGCAGGAACGGGAGGTGATGAGAGAAGCTCCTTGCGTCTCCGCTGCAGCTGTACGGTAAGTAAGCAAAGGCCTGAATCTTTGCTGAACAAGAGGGAAATATGTAGGAAAGTAAAGATGATGAAGAGGCTGAAATATTTTTAATATTCCTGAATCCTCAATTTTCAAATGTAGTGCAGCCTCTGCAGCAAAAGACAGGCTTTAAGGAGTCAGCAAAGCTGCTGGAAATGCGAGCATCCCTCCAGCTGCCAGCAGTGGCTCAGGCTGCTGGGAGAGGGACTGAGCCCAGGGACAGGCAGGCTCCCGGAGCCTGCCGCGGTGTGGGATAGCTGGGCTGTGAAAACTGTTGTAGGAATGTGCTGGTGGAGTGATTTGTGTGACCCAATTTGAATGCATCTATGTATTTTAACCTAGTGACATGCCCACCCCAGAGCTGGGGGAGTCTGGGAATGGCAATGAGAAGGAATGAGGCAGCCGTGTTGTAAAGCTTGTGCAGAGATACATGAGCAGTGGGTGTCTGAGCGGTTCTCCAGTGTTGCTGGTGTTGATGATTTACTGGGCTGGCAGCTTGCTATAACCCAGAGTTACCTGTAATGCCTCTTTTTCTTGCCATAAGTACTTAATAAAGCATAAACAGCCTTTGAGGAAAATAAGCAGGAAACTTTATTAAGCTGGTATGTAAAGCCGTAAGGACAAGAAAAAGCAAATGCAGATTTGTAAAGGAGAATGTAAAAAAACAAACAAACAAAAATCTAGTTGCTTAATTGGCAGTATTCAGACTAACTGTTTAGAGGTAATGAGCTGCAAACTCGTGTGTTTTATTTATCCTTCAAGTATCACTTACACGCTATAAGATTGATTAGGAAAGCGAACCCCAGAGCTCGGGATTTCAAAATAGCT
The DNA here is from genome assembly GCA_013400135.1 of Rhinoptilus africanus. Lineage (NCBI taxonomy): Eukaryota > Metazoa > Chordata > Aves > Charadriiformes > Glareolidae > Rhinoptilus > Rhinoptilus africanus. Next base: position 190,667 of record VXBO01010751.1, on the reverse strand, counting down.
CTAAAAGCAGACAGGAAAAAAGTGCACTAGAAGCACTTCTCTCCTAGTATTTTAGTAGTGAGCAGCCGGGGAGCTCTAAGCGTGTGTATTGCTCTTGGACGGTGACAAGATCGCTGCAGAAGAAACATTCAGTGTTTCCAGTAACTGTAAGCCAAGAAATCCAATAGACCAGATGGAATATATCAGCTTTCAGGGAGGGCCAATTTAAACACGTGTAAGCACCAGGGGCCCAGCGCTCAAACTTTTAACACTTCTAAATTGTTACTATGAACATAAAAGGGTTGCTCATTTCCGTAGTGGAACAGGAGATTACAGACTGATAATTATATGATCCTGGGAAAACGTGCTGCTATCCAAACGTCTGAAGGCAACACTTGGACACGCTGGAAATGGCAGTGACAGCCCCGTACAGAGGGAAAATGACTGAATGGAAAAAAGACCATTTTTCCTTCCAGTGCTTTATACGAGCAGCAACCAAGCTGCAAAAAAAGCACTGTCTGGGAATCTAGCGACTGGAGATTCCCAGTGATAGTCTTATTTCAGCGGCTGGCTTGTATCTGGCATTTACTTTACTAATAATATATTGTTGCTCCGTACTGGAGTGTGCAGGCTGGGGAGCCCCTCTGTAAAGAGAGGAGGAGCAATGCAGAATGAGTGGTTAAACCGTTGTCCTTGTCTCAGTAATGCCTCCAGAGACGATATCCAGAAGGAGAGGAGCTCAGCTGCGGTTTCCATCAGCTCTGCTGGAGCTGCCAAGAAAGGGGCTGGCTAAGCTTTTCTCCTGCTACCCCCAGTAGCTGGCTGGGAATTGAACTACACCACTGCCTTCTCCCGCACCTAAAAGCAGTAGCTGGCAAGTGGTGTCTGGACAACAGCACTGTCCCGTGGCTAAAACTGGCCTGCGGTGTGGAAACCTTCACAAGAGCTCCCTTGGTTACCCGGCACAGCTGAGACGGTGCCGTGATTTTGTACGGCTGCTATTTGACATTAGACATGAGACATTACACTCAGTCATATCCTGAAAACTCACATCCAGCTTGTGAGAGAGGAAGGCACTCCCTGACAAAAAGGCTCCGTGAGGACCATCTCCGTGCACTGTGTCCTTGGCCACAAACCAAGCGGTGGTACCAGGCAGCAACAGCTTTGCTAATGACCCAGCCCTGGGGTCCAGCCTGCCAGGCAGGAGCTTGGCACGTGCAAGCAGCAAAGTCACCGCTCCAAAAGTGGCTGCCAAAGCTCTTAATTTTTTAATCCAGTAACATATATCGGAACTAAAACCTAAGCAAGGCTGTGGCACAGGGAATGAAGTCTTTGAAGAGTGACTTTCAAGTGCTCCGTCTGAATCTTGCACCTCCCATTTTGTAGCTCGCGGGGAGGCTCTGCCCAGGCGGCAAACACATCTGGCTGCCCTCGCCACAGATTGCCAAAAAGCTAAACAACGCAGAGCCTGCCTACGCAGCGCACCGGGTACGGACAAGGCTTTGCTCTTATCTGGAAGTGCTCAGGCATTACAGAAATGAGAAAGTCTGTCTGCCAGGAGTGATAGTAAAATACTGTGGAGTTTGGGTTTTTAAGCTTTACTCTACAGCTAAAAGAGGTTTTGATAAACTGACCACTGTATTTTATAAATGGGTGTAAAGTCTTTCAATGTCAGCTCATTATGGTGATAGCAAGTGCAAACCACGTTGAAAAGACAGGACATCCCTACCCCAGAAAATGCTGGTTTAACTCTGGCTGACGCTGCAAGGCACAACGCTTCCACATCCACGGCAAAGGTCGGGGGAGGGAGGTCCTGGCAGCGGATTGAGCCGCACAGACCCAGGCACTGCCTGGGACCATCTTTAGGGAATGGGAATGCTGGAGGATTGATGACTACTTGTTGCAGTGACCTATTGATGCTGTTCCTGTATTTTGAGATAGATATTTATGATTATATTACTGTGTTTTTCTTAAAATGCTAGCTTTGGTACAAAAAAGTCTTCTAGAGTGAAAAGTCGTGCTGACATACCCAAAACGCTGCAGCAGGCTCTCAGGTCAGCATGGGTAGATAGCTCCCACAAACCAGCAGATAGCGCTTTGGTGGCAATAGGGGACATCTTGACTTGGCTAGGATTTTTGGCCTTCAATTTGTCAGTGGCTTTTATTATTCTCTTTTTTTTTTTTCCAATATAAGCTGTATAGCAAATCCTGGGCAGTAATTGTTGACGAGCATAACTTCAGCCTCCGAAACATTTTGTGCTTCATCTCCTCTGTCTTCTTCACAATTATGACAGTTCTTGCACCGTCCTTTTAAAGACACTGCATTTAAAACATAAGGTTTCATGGTGACTATGCAGCAAAAATACTTAATTAGATGAGTAATTATTACCCCTATAGGAAAATTATGCTTGTTTTAATGTCTGGCCACGTAACTTAGACAATAGGACAGTAACGAGTTCTTTGATATGTGCTAAGGAGCTGTTTATCGCTTGGACAGGACAGAGTCTCTGGGGCAGCATCAGGCACATAATGAATGATAAACCAATTATCTTGTTAAGGGAAAAAGCCTCATGAGCTTTTTTTTTAAAAGGAGTCAAAACCACCATGTTCTTCCACACAAAAGTAACAATTGCCTAGAAAAGAAGGGATTTTCTTGCCAAAGTAGTATTTGCCACTGAGGCTTGTATAAGCCACGAGAAACCTTTCAAGGTCTTGCAGCTATGCTGGTTTTACCCGGATACAATTATTGTAGCAACTTTCTCTTTGTAGATGATCTGCAGAACTTGCATGCAGTTTTACTTTATCTACCGGTTTCCAAACTGGTAGATTCTCTTTTGAGCAAAAACTTGAAGAGAAAAAAAAAAAAAAAATTGCAAACACTGCCAATAGAAAATCCAGGCAGAGTTCCCTAAGCACGGGGGTACAGCTAGGCATCCTGGAAGCCAGCAGCTAGAATCGCCTCGCTTACAGCTGATGAGGCTTTCTGGTTTCAGTGCATACAGTATTTCTTGCTCCAGGAATGTAACAACAGCTCCATCTCTCCCCTTGAACTTGAAGAGAAATAAAACCAACCAAACAAAACCAAACCCCAGGCAGAGACAACAGCTTTGCACCTGTTAAATGTTTTATCTGTGGTTCAGCACTTGCTTGCGGTGGCCCAGAAACAAACTGCCTGGTTCATCCTCTGGCTATGTCTTCCTGATATAGACGGGGAATTTGGCGCCTGGGAGCAGCTCTGCCCTTTTTCTGATGTTTGAGTGTTGGAGCACTGTCAGAGTCTCAACAGATCCTGGGGAAACTGAGTGCAATTACACAAGCGACTTGGATTCTTGACCAGGAAGCCCGAGTTCTCCTGCGTGTTCTTCCACGGCCTCCTCCGGCAGGGTGAGGGAAGGAGAAGGGTTATGGAGGTGTCTCTGCTTTTCTGGGCTCGGTGCTTGCTAATTACCGCAGTCATCACCCCTCCCTGGTTAACGGGAGGTGCCGATTTCCCCATGCTGCTGTAGCTCAAATGCTTTCTATTCCATCCACGGAAGTCTCTTTAGCATGCAGGAGCCAGCCGTTCCCAGTAGGAACGTAATAATATGCCGTTAGTACAGCAAGGCCTGGCAATATCAGCCCTAAATATTAAACAAGGCCTCTGTGCAATATGCGGGCTTTAAACAGATCAGATAAAGCGCAGCTAAGAAACAGGCCACTGGGTACTGGTTCATGGATTTCTTTTTTTCCCCTATTTCCCATCCCCTCAGGAAGAAAATTCCGAGGGTTTATTTTTGTGCCTTGAAGTTGCTTGCTGTTGCAGTACACTGCTCCTTCTCCAGAGATAAAACATCCTTGCCTTTTACATAGAGTAATTCTATTTTTGACTCTAATACATTAAGAATGGCATGAAAAATAACCACATCTATGCTCTGGGGATGTACAAGACTCCATGAGAAAGCAAGCAATTGGGACCCCAAGGGTAGCTGGCCCGAAGATGCTGTGAAACTCCAAGATGGCATTTCTCTGCAGCTTAATATGAGTCTGAAGGGAAATGGGGGGGGGGAAAGTATTTCTGCTAAAGCAGGTCAAGGTGAATAAGCTTTTGAAACATGCAGAACAGGCTGCACCTGCAGAAGGTGTCAAGCTGCTGCTGACCCAGTGGGCTCCCCAGCTGCACCAGGCTGAGCTCTGCCACATCCAGAGGGAGAGGACGGGGGTTGGCAGCTCCAGCACCGCATCCCTGCGGAACTGCACCAGCATCTCTGCAGAGCATACGGCCCTCTCCACCATCCTCCAGCATCCTGCTCAGAGACACCCAAAATAGCCCTCCTTGTCCCACAGAGGGGGAGTGACTGGAAGCAAAATGGCAATTCACTCTTGTGTGGTTTTTGTCTCTTTTTTTTTTTAAAAAGCAAAAACCCCACTGACAATGCTCCTTAGCCACCTTTGCTTGAAATGCTCTGAGGGCAGTGACACAGTGTGAGTGCCGGATGGGTAACCCTGAGCCGAGTCTGTGAATGAGGAGAGGCCAAGGGAAGCCGGGGGTGGAGGGGAAAGGCAGGCTGTTTAAGCTTGGAATTGATTTAAGCTAATGGCATCTGTATATCTGGCAAATGAGGGACATATATTTTTTATGAACGCCATATGCTATTGTTTTACTACCTTGGTACTTGCTTGTTTGAGCACTAGGTTTTGAATTAAGAAGGTGATGGATGGGAGGGAAATAAAATAATGGCAGAGATCAGGTACATCTGGAAAAACATACTGTGGGTCCCTAAGTAAAACACTACAGGAGCTGTTAATTTTCCCAATTAACTCCAGTCATGCTTCCAAACTGTGTTTAAACCGGAGAAGGAAGTCAAATGAGGGAAAGATGAAGAGGACAATAGTGGCAAGAAGCGTCTGACAGCAGTTAACTTTGCCAAGTCAGGAGCAGACACTCTAAACTTTTTTTCTTAATAGTTTTAAATATGTTATAAGTCTAATTAACCTTACACATAGACTAATTATTATCTCATTTTTATTTTTTGCTTATGTGCTTTCAGGGAGTCAATTAATGAAAAGTATTTTAAAGATGCTGATTAGTGCTTACAAACTAGCTACTAGTCCCAGGGCTGTGGAAGACGGGGGCTGACAGGTTTGAACGCGTCTGGACCTGCTGTTTGGCAGTCAACAAGTAGGCACAGCGCTGGCTGTAACACAGCCCCAACAGCAGGACCACCATGTGACTATCACTAAAGAAAACAAAGGATGTCAAACCTGCTGCAACGTGAGGGCTTGGTCGGGACATAAAGGAGTTAAAGTGTGACTTATCCTGTGACTGATTGATGTTCTTAAACAAAAAAGCAAACAACCAAACAAAACCCAACCAAAACTCTTGATAGAAGAGACTCTGCAGATGTCTAAGTCAATTTCTAAAGAAATATTCTTCTGAACCCTCACCTTGAGTCATGCCTAGTTACAATATTTGGTATGTCACAGCATCATTGCTTACAAGGTATGTGGGTGCTACCTGTGTCTGTGTATTTATAAATTTTCATTCCCTCTATGAATACAAAGGTCTAGATTTGTAAAGGCACCTAACGTATCACTAAGCGTAATCTAAAATTTTAATACCTGACATTATTCAGGAGAGGGGAAAAAAAAAGAGGACTACAAGAAATCAGGAAGAGTTACTGCAACTTGGGAAGTCTTTTAGGGTAAAGAAAATACTCTGGATTGATTCAGCACTCGCCATACCGCTGCCCCTCCTTCTGCCTCCTGGCTGCAGAGCACCCCCTGCTCTCTTCGCCCCATGTCCTCCTGCCCCAGCGCGTGGTGCCTCGGCACGCAGCCAGGCGCTGCCCTCTGCTCTGTGCCGCGCTGCAGGGCCGAGAGAGTACCAGCTCTTCTCACGCCCGTTTTGAACTGCTGCGCTTCCCTTACCATAATAGCTGACAGGGTACGGGTCCGTGCTCTGCCCGCACAAACACCGCCGTGAGAATTCATGGCTGTTTGAAGCAGGCGGTTGTGTTTCACCCAGCTGCGATTAGCTGATGCTTTGTGCCGCAGCTTTAGAGCGCGGTACCAGATGGGAACGCTGCGTCTGCCAGTCCAGAAAAAACCTGAGGGCACCCTCCCTTTCTGAGCAAGAGATGCTGATAATATCAGTGTCTGAATCATGCCTGGCTTCTTTTAATTCATTTGAAGTATTTCCCACCCCCTGAAGTTTAAAGATTTTTAGATACTTCTGACAGACAATCCCACTATGGCCTTGCTAAAACAACATGTTTGGTTCTTTATTTTAACCATCAGAATTGATATCGTACAATCCATCTTCAATGAGTTAGTTCAATAGTATAGTTATAAATGAACCAATGGTGTTACAAGTTGAAAAAATTGAATTTTTTTTTTAAAACATCATCTGCTTATTCTGTCTGACAAGCAAATTAGTACATTCCTTTTCCTTGTAGCTTAGGTTTTGGTGTCTTTTATTTTCTTTCTTCAACAGAGAACAGATTAAGCACATGCTCTACTGAAATAGCTGCCCACGCACAAACGCTGGCGCTCTGCAGACCTTTACAAGAAAAATCTAAACTGAACATGTCAATACTGTTGATCCAGAGTGAAATCAATGTCTTGTTTTCAGTCTCAAAGTGCTAGAAAAGTATTTCTTAACAGCAGCAAAGCTGAAACTGAGAAGGCGAAAGACTTGAATACTTTAAAAGAGAATACTTAAAAAGTTATGCCTGTTAACTGTTGGCCCCAAAAGAGGACAACAAAACTGGAAGTCTCTCCATTATTGTTTTCAACAATGCTTTACTGTTTGCCTGGCTATTAAAAAAAAAAAAAAGATTTTTACAGTTGCAGAATATTGGGCTGTGTGGAATCCTTGACTTTTTCTTTTTTAACTTTTTTCCCCTTCCCTCTGCCTCTGGAGAAGGATTAGCTGCTGGGGAGATGGCCAACCCAGATTCTAAATGGACAATTCCTGACCAAAGGAAGTATTAATACTGGTGCATGCAGCTGGGATTCATCAGGCTCTCCATCTCTTACATGGTTTGGTGCGTCTGATTGGGGATTTATTGGTAGGAAGACAGCACGTGTTACCTCATGCCTCAGATGTGAGCTATAACCCTGTTTTCCTTTAAGATGAAGCCTGATTTGGACTTTAATATATCCTTTGGGTGATCTGCTCTGCACTGCTCATCTGCAGTCTTAGGTCAAGCATCCCCATGAAGATGCAAAAAAGGCTAAGAATGGAATATGTGATGGTTTCCAGCCCTGTGAAAAAAAGACACAGCCTAATATGTATCTATCCCGCATGAACTGGACCACCTGCTGGATTCTCCATGCTTGTTCTCTGTAATCCTGTTGCAAAGAATGACTGCTGTTTATCCAGCATTTTCTTTAATACGAAGAAATACTTTTTAAACCATGAAAACCCTAGTATAGCCTAATGAAAATATAAACTGAGTCTTACAATAAGAGCAAAGGATTATTTTCTATGGAAGGACACAAAACTCCCTAAAGTGGATTTGCAGGTCAGTTCCGTTCCTCCTTGGTTCAAGATCTGCATGAATAATATCTGCCAAAATGTACAGTCTCTCGCTGTCTTACACTAACGAAAGAAAAAATCCTGAGGTCATGCTGGAAAAAAGGGAGGAGAAACTAGACAACAAATGATGTTTTCCTTGTTATGGGTTTAAAGTGCTAAGCGTGGCGACAATACTTTCACAGCGATGTAACTGACCCAAGTAGCATAAATAATATCTCACAGTCAAAACTCCTGTAGAGAATAAATGCTAATGAAGATAATCGGGGTTTGTACTTTTATCTTGTTCATTGTGTGTACACATATTGCCAAACAGATCATGCCAGGAGGAATATCCTGATAACAGGGACGTTTTCTCTGTCACCAGGGAGCCTCTAATAACAGTTTAACAGCAGTAGCTGTAACCACCCACGGTGCAGAAATTCACTCTAAGTGCAACTCTTTATTTCAGGAAAGCAAAAATGGAAAAAATGCTGGAAAAGCACTGAAGTGGTCAAGACAGGTCTTAGGAGGTCTGTTTCGTGACTCTGAGGCATGTGAGTAACAGCAATGTGTTGTGGTTGGGTTTTTTTTTAAGAAATATATATGTATGTATCCTTATTATATGATATTGCAGCTATATGGAGTCAGGATTGAATCTGCAGAGGACAAATCAAAACATCACTGCCTTTATGCTACCTAAGGAAAACCCTGAAATGACAAGCCTCAACGAGAAACACAATAAGCAGAATGTGCCGTCCCTCATGAGGTTTCAGTGCTGTGAAATCTCTGAGTGCATATGTACAGAGTTTATTTGTGCCGATACCTACACCTGTACTGAACACATCCAGCTGAATAGCCAGGATAATGCAGAAACGTTCCCTCTGAATAAGCAGGCACAACAGTCTCTGGAGAGAGACTCCACACGAACTGAATCAGGCCCAGACTGATATTAAGAGAAAGCAATGTAGCACAGCCCACATGCTGTTACCATCTCGCTCTTTCGGATGCCAGCAGAACTGCTGCCTTTATATCTGGTTAATGGTAACAGAATCATAGACAATTCTACAGTTCTGCTAAAAAGTTGTGCTTAGGAACAAAAATTGATTCCTCCAAAACAGCTGCTACTTTCTGAAGGTAATGTGGTCAATTTTGCCGTTTCTTACCCTCGAGCATGAATTTTTAGAGTGTGTCTGGTACATGCTGAAGAAACAGAGCCACCGGTGTGCTACTTTTCCTCCCAGAGCCACTCTAAGCACAGGCAGCTTCTCGAAGCTGATCAAGAAAGTTTCCAAAAGTGAGTTTAGACCCATCTGATGCCTCCTGGATTTGACATGGTGTTCAAAGAGTGAACACCCTGTGGAGCGTCCTCAGTCTAGCAGTCACCTGAAGGGAAATACGGATTATTTTCCTCCTACTGCTTTTTAGGATTTGGTAAATCCTTTGTTCCTAGGTATCTAATCCTGCATTTCTTATCCTGCTCTAGGGCTCTGCTGTGTTCAGTGCTCTTTCTGCTGAAGAAGCGTGACAAAACCCTACTTCTTGCTCAGCTCTCACCAGTCTCGCAGGAACAAACTGGATTCTGCCCAATCTCATCTTTCCCATTCAGCTTTTTCTACAATGAAGAAAAATGTTAATTCCTGCCTTGAAGAGGGACTTGAACAGTTCTGGTCTGTACTGCTGTGTACGGGCAACCCACCAGAGAGGACTTTGTCAGGTGAGGATGGGCCAGACCACTTGGACGCCCCAATTCTGATAACTGGTCCGACTCCCTTTGGTAGGAGGGTCTAACAATCCCTACCATATGCTCATCTAGAGGAGTAAGACGACCATGCGTATGTGTTTTGGAGGGTTCAGCTTTTCCCAAAACGATATCTATCTGTAGTTCCGCCTCTGTGCTCCTGCAGTGGCTGTAGCATAACCCAGGGACCTTCACATCTAATGAAATAAGCAGCGAGCAGGAAGCAATCCCTGCCACAGGGCGCCTTCAATCAAATGATACATTTGTATGCTTTTACATGGAAACTGGAGCCTTGACAAGGAATGACTGTATACCTGTCATTCATTACTATGATTTCATAGACTGAAATGATCTCAGGAGTTTCCTATGGGTTTGCACCAAAGCCTAGAGAACAGTAATCCAGTGTTTGTGCTCTGAAGAAGTACTGCTGTATTGCTCATAGGGAATAAACTGTTAGCAGGAACATCAAATAAACTCTATCATCAAGTTGAACGATATTCTAAAATAAATCATTTAACTTTTACTAACAGTATTAATTTACTAACAGTATTAATTTACTAACAGTTATTAATTTAATGAAACTTCACAGGATGATTTAAACCAAAAAGAGAGAAAGTTTGCAGTGCTCCCCACAGAGACACAGTACGTTACATATTCAATGTGAAAGGTCTGGAAGAGGAGCCCTTTTGCTTATTCTTTTTTCATTTTAACTAATACTAATTTGAGCTGCTAGTGTTATGCTATTAAGCCCTACATGACAATATATTTGAAGCTTCCCTTGGCAAATAACTGAGCAGAAATTTAACTCCGCTGACCTCACCTCAGCGGTGCTGGTTTTGCTGACAAAATCAAGAGCTGGTATGCTTTTTTTTCGTTTGTCTCCCCCTCTCCCCCTTCCTTACCCCCTGAAGTCTATTCAAAAAGCTCCCTTTGCAGCAATCTGTTCTCTTCCTCTGGGCCTGATGGTGCTGCTGAGGACCCCTCGGCGCAGTGCTAACTCTTCAGGCCTGCCTTTGCCTTTGGGCACCTGCATTTCTCCTGGGCCCTCCCCAGGTACTCATCTCCCGAGGTTTGCTGTCGGAGCGATGCTACCAGCATCTCCCCATCAGCCAGACTGGCCTTTCTTCAAGCCTAAAGCCTGAAGATGAGTTACCACTTGCTGCTTTTCAATAGTCTCTCCCCAAATATTAAATACTCTCATGCTTGCAGAGAAAACATGTGCAGAAGCTTTACCCTTCCAGGATGCTTAACAACCATCCCTCCAATGCAAAATATGCTCATGATAAAATCGCATTTTCTTACAGCAAATGGGCGCCCCAGTGAGCCTCTCAGACTCGCTTCCCACTACGTGAACTCTCATTAAGTGCAGCCCAGTGGTGCTAGCGTAATGGTGTATCAGTCAACACTTATTTGACTTTAATGTACACAGAAATCACTTGCAGAAGGCTTTTGTCAAAGAGATAAAGCTCCAAATACCAGAACCCTGTCTCTTATATAGTGAGAGACTGCCTAGGAAAGCCATGCGCCGCGTTAGAGCTTGCAAGAGAGATTTGCATGCATTGACTTTTCGTTAATTGAGAATATTAATGCTACAAATACAAGTCTATAAATGTGATGATACACCACAAGAATTTATTCAGGGCAGCACTTAATCTAGATAGCTGTGATAATTCTATTTATTTGTAAGCTGGTCAAATGGAAGCTGATAAGTGTCATGAACATTGTGATGGGTATGGTCCATAAAAATCTAGAGCTGCTTGACAATTCTACAGCTGTCATCTGCTTTGAGCCAGAATAAAAACAAGACCAACACCATAAAAGCAATTTAGCCTATTTCAATATTTAACTTGAATGTCTTAATTTGGATATGCCTGTATTGGCTTCTTCTAGCGTCATTTAGTTACTTTCTTATTTTACATTTACATATAAAAGATCTCTATTTTAAAAAGCAAACATTATCTAATATCTATATATTGACAGAAGAATCAATAAAAATATATGCATTTGGAGCCAGCTCTCTCCTTTCTTTTCTTTCAAAAAAGAAATTTACAAAAATTGAAATAAATGGCCAAGATGATGTGGTAAGAAAAAGTTGACTAAATATCTGCTCAGATAGACTACAGGAAACAAAATTTTTTTTAAAAAAATCCACTTGATTGTTTTTTTCTTTACAAAGGAAAAGAAATTTCTACCTTGTGGAGGAGCATTCGCTGTATGAGGATCTGCCTCTGAAATACCTGTAGATCATAAGTTGCATATGAGCAAGGAGATTTAGGACATGATTCTACCTCCTTTTGCATAAATCAGAATTCTTTTGCTATATTCAGTGTTTCCCAAAAGAAAGTCTTTACTGATATCAGTGACAGTGGCCTAAACTGGCCATGTAAAATTATGATGTCATGTATGAGGATGGGGAGATTATTTTTCTAAAGATGCTTCCCTACTTTCCATGATGTACTCAGGTTTGACTCCAACAATTTCTCATCCAAGACTGACTTAATATATACCCCATGCTCTTTCCTAATTCTTTTAGAGGGAAATTGCTATTTAAAGGGGATGTATTCCAATCAAATGGGGGTTTTTGTGATTCCCTGCATCATGTTTCTCAGACTGTGTTGTCCCTGTACAGAACATCTGGTGCTATCGTTCTAATTTCTCACAGCTACCAGAAGCTAACCATGCATTGCACGCTGGCTGCTCCCTGAATTCATGTCCCGAATTCAAAAAGTATGTCTTTCTCATACTCGGGCTCTCATCCTCTGGGCAGGGGACTGGATCAGTAAATGCAGACACGGACTATTTTCTGCTTTCTTTTAGTTTTGTTTATTTTTCACTATGACAACTTCTCAAACAGAGAACAAGCTGAAATCTTACTGTGTCTTGCCTCATTCCTCCTCTTTTTTTTCATAAAATAATTATGTAATTCATCTGGAACATGGGAATATAAATTACTTGTGTCAACAGATAGATTTAGGAGTGAATTTTAATGGCATTATCTTTGCTTTAGCTTCAGAATTGAAGAGGCAAAAGGCATAGGTCACCGAAGCAGTATATGAAAAAACAGCTTCAGAGATAGGAATGTGTGGAGTGGATGATTAAAAAACCCATAGTTTTGAAATATTATTGTCTAATTCTATCAAGCTCTCATGATTTACAAGATCTCTGGAACTCTTAGTTCTATGTTATTTGTTGTCTGTCATTATTATCACATATGTTGGTTAATGTGTTTTGGTTAAATATGGGCAACTATATTCACAGTCTGTTATTCAAGTCCTGCCTGTGTAATCTTTTCCCCTTTCTTTGTTATGCAAGAAAAATAGACTTTCCTCTTCAAATCAAAACCTGTGCCAAAACCAGTTTAGACCTCTGACAATGTCTAGGTCTAATGATAAGGGTATATTTCTATGAAATGTTGATTTTATTTATTTTCCCAGTTGTTTGTAGGTATTCATTTGATCTGGAAAATCTACAGCACATCTCTACCTGGGTGAGGAAAGATTAGATGGGGAGCATTGAACAACACATAGTGCATTGGCTTGCTCTTTGGTGCTTAATAGGCATTTTCTATTGCATTAAAAGCTGCATCTCCTGGTTTGTTCATCCCCTTTGCAAAACATACCTGGTTCCTCCCTCATTTCTACAAAATAATGTTCTTTCAGACACCTTGTTTTACAGTAATCATTCAGTAGACACACAAACTCTCCCCCGCTCTCCTCCCTGCTTCGGAGTAGGTTTATCTGTGTGCTACTCACTAGGCCAGGAGCAACGATGCAGGGGTGGAAACTCTTCATCAAACACGGGACTACAGTTACGATGATACTGCGGCTTCAACTCCTCCTGCCTTAGGAGCGAGCTGTGCTGTCTCTCTAGGGACCAAGAAAATTAACCTGGCCAGGGACTGCTTTGGGTACTATTTGTTTAGCAGAGTACAGGGCTGTGTGAGGTTTCTCGATAAGGTCTCTTTCATAAAAGAAGGTGTCTTTCTTAAGGACCTCCTTATGTCCTTCAAGCACCACTTTCTTGCTTTCCTCAGGTAAGATACAATGCCTGCACAAAATCTAAAAACAGGGCATTCTCTGCACTTTTGTACCTCCAGAGCACTGACATGGCAAAGGAGCCATTTGTTTCGCTGGTCAGGAATCCGTACAGAAATGTTAGCATGGGAAACGGACTCACAGATCCAACCCTTGGGATACCTCGGAAAAAAAGCAACGAATTCAGAAGGGTCATTGCCTCCCTTTTACAACTAAATTTTTATTTCTCATGCAATATAGAGCATGGTATTTGCCAGCAAAATGTTTTGTAATTATAGCAATTCCCAAAGTCGGTTAGTTCTAATTGCTGCTTTTTGCTGCATTTTTGTATTTGCAGCTTAAGATGGCTGCTGTTGGCTTAATATTTCAGACTTAATGTTTGGTGGGGAAAATTCTTAGCTAAATTTTATGGTAACAGACATGTTTACGTGGAACCTTTAAAAGATTCAGTGGAAAAAGTTTCCTCTGATTCCTCGCAGAATTTGCAACATTACATTGCAGCACAGTTAATGAATTTGAGTTCCAGAGAGTAAAGCTGTTTGGTTTGCTTTCCCTAATGGGGACGTACAGAAATGAACTGAATGATCTAAGTGGTAAGTGGAGCAAAGTAACACTTTTGAAGCCCTAACTAACCGCGAGAGGTTAGTGACACCAGCAAAGCCACCTCCATGTAAAAATATAAAATCCTTATCCTTTGAACAGGTACAATAATGAGCCTATTCTACTCAGTTAGTCCTGACTAACCCACTGAAGTGGGAAGAAAATGAATGAAAAGCTGTTTCTTTCTCCATTGCCAGAGAACAGCTCTCAAAGCAGCGCTTTTCAGCAGTACCCTGATTAGAATGGCTGGCGGCTCGGGGGACTTCCAGTTGCCAGCCTTGGCACCTCGCTGGTTTTCAGCGCTATTTGTTACTTTTTTTAAACCCAAAGCAAGTTGAAACTAATCAAAACACGCTTCTTTAACAGCCAGGGATTTCACAGCCAAGCCCTGCTAAAACTTATTCATGTAAATAGCTTTATCATTTTATAGGGTATGTTCTGAGTAAAATGAACAGACCTTAGCATGAAACTGAATTTTTAAAAAAACCTAGATTTTTTTTTCACCTTCCTCTCTCATATCTTTCCAAATGTGTCCTAAATTTTTGCCTGCATGAGGGTAACCTTATTCATGCAATCTAGTGTTTAATAGCCATATTGAATATTATCCCAAGGATGAGTCAGAGCCTTCCTGAAATTTGCACTGAAGTCATAGAAAAACATAACCCCTGAATCAAGAAGCATTTATGGTCTTTCCTATATCTCCTGTTCCAAGGTACAGATCCAGCCTCTGAAACTATTTGCTCCTCTTTAAAATGAGAAGCAAAATCCTCTGGTGTACGCTGGCATAGTTCCACCTGCACTGAGAAACCCCTACAGTTCCACACCAAGGGAGGGAGCATTCCCCTCATCAGATTTATTTTTAATTGGTTGACTGAAGAACAATGATCACTCTGGACCTAAAGAGACACAAAAATGGACAAATATTATGTCTCTATCTACTTATGCAATTGAGAACAGGGATATTAATGCATTATGAGCTATCCCGAGCATTAATATAATTTGAAAATGTTCTTATTAAGCTGTTTTGATTGAAAATGTTGACTGGTTGAAATACTGTTGAAAATGCATGTATTTTTGATAAAATTCCATATGATTTCCTTTCAGTCTCCCAGGTAGTCAGGCAGCTCCTTCTTACCATGTCTGCTGTTTGCATTAGCTTTGCTGCATAGATTTTGGCTGAAAAAGTGAGTTGTTCCTGTTGTGTAATAGGGAATCCAGCGCCCTGCTCCTCTTCAAACTAACAGAGCTGACATTGACCTTGGTCTTGTAGACTCAGTATCCTTTTGGAAAAAAAGCCCAACCAAACAAAACCAAAACGTCAACAAAAAAATGTGTGTCTGTATATATATGTATACACAGAAATATGTATATACACACATACATTTTTCACATTTTCTCTGGAAAGTTTTCATTCTTAATGACAACACAGCTCCAATAGACTTTGCTCGTCTTTCAGCAGTGTAAAGACTGCCTTTTAATCAGCTCTAATCTTGCATACACTTATGTAGATTTCCCTAATGATATTGTAATTTCATCTCTCTGACACCACAGGACTGACAGTAATAATTGTTTCAGCATTTGTTATTACCTACTGGCCAAAGCCTTTGTCATTTCATAGGATACCAAATGCATTTCCTGGGATACCCTACTTCTAAAATATACAATGGAAAAATTATTGTTGTCATAAAATGTTCTAAATGTATGAAGCATGAAGGGAACAACCCTATTTCTCACAAGCTCTGCAGGATTAAATCACATACTTCGGGAGAACTGTTGCTTATTAAGAAATTATTTATGAGTTGAATTATATCACTTCTAAATATATAAAGAGTTGGGATGGCTTCCAGCAATTACTAAAGAAGCCAGCCGAGTGATGCTTTCCAATTAAATCAGGCTGACTTTATTTTTTTTAAATTCTCCGTGTCCTGTGTTCTTTCTTCTGTCTTTCCATGATTCAAGTAGATAATATATTAACCTTGTACAGCTGAAGTCTCGCATGTCTCCTCTTTGGTATCCTTTCATGTGGTGGTGATGAGTAGGAGTCCCTGTGTAGGTACTCACTACATGAAAGGTTTCTTTCTTGTCCATGTAACTGCTGCTGGTGATGCTTAAGTACTTGCTTTTATTTAGGACCAGTTGTTGTACAGATCTTCAAAGCTTGTAACTTCTGAGGGCTCATTTATATGGGTATTGTTCGTTCTTTGATAATGACCGTGTTAGAAAACCTGCAGAAAACAGTGCAGCACAGAAACCACTGTCTTACATGGTAGTGCCTACGCTGTTCAAGTTATACAATGAGATAGATATAACTCCATGACCTAGTTTATTAGCAGGGGAATAAAGACAGATTACTTAAACCCAAAAATGCCAAACAGGAAAATCGACTAAACCATAAAACAACCTTTCCCCCTCTTCTATTGGATGAAACTCAGGTGTTTACAGAGAGGTTATGCACCACTGCTTATGTGCTATTATCACTTGTACCAGCTCTCTATAGAGTAAAAAACTTCACACCTCTCCACAGAGCTTTGAGTTTATTTCCTAGGTAAACCAGATAGAAAGTAAAGTCTAGGACTCAGCCTAGAGAAGACCTGGGTGGACATACCCAGACTAGAGCAGCCCATGAACATTTTCAAAGATGTCCATGAAAAAGGTAACTAAGAAAACCTAGTCAATTATCTATAAGCTTAAATTTACTATATAAACATGCTTAACTGAAGAAAAGTTAAGTAATCTGCAAAATGAAACAAAATATTGAAAAATCACTGCAGTAGACTATTGGGTGAGTGTTTATTCCTTGGCAGATCAGCCTTCCCGTAGCTGGCTACCGTCATCCTTGCTGCAGAGTTCGCTTTGTTCTATGCTGAAGTAGTATGTCTGCTCCAGAGTACATAGGACCCGCCTTTATTGCTGGGGTTGGAAGTTTGCCACTCCAGGAACTAATTAGAATTATTTACTTTTTCCAGCACTTTGGAGTAGATAGCAAGCTCATTTGGGTATCTGGTATATTTATTTAGCTCTGTTACCAGTTCATGTAGTTACCAATGATCATTTACAAGATTTTAATAAAGGTTTCTCCTCCATTAGTGCTGGAAAATGAAATCAGACTGTGTCACTTGGAAAAATGAATTAAAATGATGGAAGTTATTCTCATACAAGACAGACAGAAATAGCCCAATACAAGTGTATTCCTCCGTTGCCAGTTGAAACAGCAGCCTATTTTATGCTACGCCTTTCACTGATTCATTTTTAGGGTTGCGCTCTAAAAAGAATCTACAGTTAGTGTGTCTGAACTGCTGCTTTCTGTCAAGTGGAAACCGAGTGGCTGTTCCATAGCCTTTTTCCAAATGCTCCTTTTGAAAGCTGAAACACTGGAGCACAGAGATCTGCCAGAGTGCGCCGCTGGGAATGCAGGAATGCAGTCCTTGCCTAGTGTCTGTATGTCCGGCCAGCTCCTCCCTTTCTGCTACGACAATTCAGGAGCTGTAATAGTGGCTATTGCAGCTCATGCCGTACGTAGGAGTTTTAGCCAGAGGATTCGTGAAGCCAAATCCATTTGTCACGGGCCCGCATCTCCACCAGCCTTTACGAGAACTTCGCCAACACAATGCTGAGCAGTCCTCGGACTTGCAGGCACAGCACAGTTTGACACAAACTGCTTTCCTTCCTGCAGAGTGGAATTACCCCGTCATGCCGCTCCACGTGACCATATATTAAGGGGCTGGCACTTACAGAACCATCTACTGTTTTCAATAAAGGCTTCCTTAGGTTGGCTTCAGGACCTCAGGTTTTCTGGGCACAGAACTGCCATCTAAATTGAGGCTTTTAGGACAGTACAACCATCTCCACATGGAAGACAATACATAGGTAGCTCTTGCTGAAACAAGAATTCAAGTAGTGAAAGACGTGCCTTGGGTAGGGGAGTTTCTGACTGGGTGCAGAACACCTCTGCTTCTCCTTTACTCCCAGTGAACACAGTTCTTACTCTACAAGTCCTTAGGAGCAAGCCAGGAGAGATGTAGTCTGTGAGGCGTTAACCAAAAAGCACTCACAAGACAGCGGATGATTCTGTGATTATTCTAGTTGAGCTACTGTAAATCATGGTTAGTTTTATTCACAGATTAAGCTCATAAAAGATAATTTAAAGTCACTGTGCTAGGCTCAGGTAGGGCAGTCAGTCCCTCGGGTAACATTCCTCACAATGAAACGATGCATTAAGATTTGGGAACCAGCAACAAAACTCGCCATCTCATTACATTTTCACAATGACATTCAAAGGGTAATGGCACACTAAAATACATATTTATGTACTTTAAACACATGCCCTTAAACAGATTTTTGTGGAATGTCCACCGTGCTTTTTAAAACTGCATTCTCACAAGCCAGCAAGCTTCTGTAAAACTCTTACCAACCACGACCAGACATGGATAATCTTTTATGGCTAGAATTGAAGATTTTTCTTAATACTATATTATCTTGGGGTAATAGAACATCTAAAGAATCCCTGCAAAACTCTTCAAATTGCTTAAGGCCAACATAAGCTCTTATCAGTATGTGGACCGTAGGTACTTACTGAAATGTATCTTACAGAGCCCTTTTACGGAGATCCATATGAATTTCACAGTCAGAGCTGGGATGGATAGAGAAAGGACTGAGAGAAGGGAAAGCCTTATCACCCTTTCGCCCCCAGTTCTGCTCAATTAATTAATTTCATTATGTGCTGTAATTTCATAAGGCTGTACAACCCGTCTTCCTCCCCTAGGTCAGGGCTGTATCCATCCCTGCTGATTGCACACTTTAACCTTCCTCTGCCCCTTTGACGACAGCTAGTTGTTCAGCTCACTTCCAGAACAGCACTTAGCTGTTCCAAAAATTACCACAGCTTCTCTTTTGGGTCACAGACAATGTGGCCTCCGTCGTACTGTTTATTTACAATACATCTTAAAAGCCCTCTGACATCCCAATCAGTAGTAAAATGGAGTAATTGATTTCTTACAAGATGCATCAATCTTTATACCATTATGGAGAGAAAGGAAAATAGAGGCTTGAGTAATAATCAGAGTATTTCAGTCTGGAAATAGCAGCACACGCACATACACAAATATGTACATACTTTTAACAAATAAGGATTTTAAACATATTTTCTCATTTTTATAATTGGAAAGCTCTCAAAGCACACCGAACACAAACATCATTCAGTTTTGGGTGGCTGAGTATGTCCTGCTTAATAAATCATCACCACGTGGCATGTTGGCTCTTATAAATAACCACTAAAATGACAGCTGTCTAAAGAACGTAGATCTGGCCGGTTATTAATGTTACCACTTAGCACCTGGGCAGTCGATGAGAGTCTCTGCTCAGTGAGAACAGAGAGGTCCATTGCACGTGTGTTAGAAAGGTCTTTCTGTAACATACCTATTTGGAAAAGAAAAAGACACTGAAACAACTACTCCTTTTCCTCTCCAAGCAGCAGTTATGAAAATCCTCTCCATATAAAACTGAACAGAGAAAAAAAGGCTTTCACAGCAATCATTTTTTTGAGGTGTTTAAAATTCCCTTACTTGGCATAGTTAAGAAGTAGTATTACTGCTACCACAAATTTGCTAGAAAGATAATGACAGATCTGTCCTGAGCTTCAAATAGCAGGCACTTGTTCATTGTTCTTTCATAATGAAATACCAAATTTTCACTCATGTTTGGAAATCAAATGACAAAATCCTTTGACTACAGCTCCGTACAGCAAAGGCACTAATTAGAAAATTCCCTGGCAAATGACAAAGCCAAGACTCATTTCTGTTCAAGACCATGATGTTTAAACTTATACAGGTAAATAAGAAATGCACAAGACAAGGATAATCAGATATATTTGTGTAACCTAAACAGTTTTATTCCCAAATAATTTGTACCAGATTCTTTTTTTAAAAAAATTTCCATATAAAAAGTGTACCTTCAAATTTTCTAAAAAAACCCCCAGCAGCATCTTTCATTTCCCACCTTCTCCTAAGCTGTAAACCTCTTCCCGCTGTATCTGCTATCCGTGTCAGAGGACAAATTCCTTGGGTTTTTTAAATTATCCAATCACATCATCTTTATCTTTGTACCCACCAGATTTCACACTCAAGCTGGGAATTTTCATTAAGGTTTGCAAAAGGACAGATTTTGGGACACAGCTAATCATGATTCCTTTATTCTACCCAAGTATTATAAAACATTCTGGGAAATGTAAACTTTCCAAAGCTTTTTGCCATTGGAACATTTTGATTTAGTTCTTCAGTTGTATTGGTTTATGCATTTTAACAGAAACTTTCTCTCTTTCTTCTCATGCTAGGGATCCCACTTCACTCATCGGCTAATTAACTACAATTTAGAATGGCGTAGGAATGATTACTCTACTGTAATGCTGCTGTTTCTTAGCAACCGTGAGAGATATGGTGAAGGATGTGAAAGAGAGACCCAAATAACATCGTTTCCAGACTGAGAACTTCCACCTAGACTAACCTGTTAGTGGTAAATTAATTTTAAATTTCCATTTGCCTTCTTCAATGCTATGTCCCTTGCAGGCTCTAACAGTGTGATTTTCACAGTCCAAGACAACACTTAAGCATTTCATTTCCACAGGGCTGATAATAACTGCTAGGTACTCCAAAAAACTTGTAAAATTTCATTAGAAAAATATTTTCCTGCTTCCTTCCCACATAATGACTTATGTCTAGCACCAACTCCTCACTTCACAGGAGTTTTACCAAAGTAAAACTGCAAGGTAAGGCCTTTCTTCAGTGTTAAACAAGAAAAAAAATTTATTTTATTAATAGCAAAATTGGTAATTATGCTTTTCCCCATAATGCCAGTAAATTATTTTGAGCATTTAAATTGCTTTACTCTACTCTGAAGATACTTATTTCATACATTAACCAATTTTATGCTGCGAGACAAACAATGCTGTCACTGATATTAAAATACTAATAGAATTTTAAAAATAGTCTGACAGCTCAAAGTCCAATTGAAAATCAAACTCCTTTAATACTTGCAGGATCTTTTTATGACTCGCTGTGTAGTCCTACTCCGCAATTGCTACTTGCGTATGACATCAATACTGCAGGTTTAATTTTTACTCTGGACAGGATGGAAGATTGGTCTCTGTGATCCTATTTATATTTTGCTTTTTGAGCACAGGAATATCTGAAATGGAAAACCACATAGCAGACTTCAAAGTACCAAAGTAAGCATATAAATGAATTAATGGCTTAAAATAACATGAACCACATAGTCAGATTTTGGTCTATACATCAGAGACACACAGAATGTGCAGCCATGGGAGATGCTTATGGTAACGCTGCTTCTTCTCACAGCCTCTGGAGCTGGGAAAGCCGCAGCTGGAAGGGATGGAGGTCTGTGTGAGTATTGATAGACTCACGGGTAACCTGAGCATCACAAACACACACACGCACACACCCCCAGAGTACAAAAGTCATAGAATTGCCTAGGTTGGAAGGGACCTTTAAGATCATCGAGCCCAACCAAGTCTTCACCTCCAGCGTGTAAGGAAGTGCTGCAGCCTGTCATGGGAAATACATCTGGCACAAAATGAGGAAAGACCGGTGGTGCCAGGATGCAACATGGTAGTCCCCCAGCCTTTCTGCAGTAGGACCTCCTTAAGAGAGAGGCCAGGCCAAAGTGCTTTGCTGCTGTTTCACCCATAGCACAAGGTGCTCCTCATCAGCAAATCAAGGGCTTCACTGCCCAGCTGCACCTGGGGCTTGAAATGGAGGAGAGAGAGGAGGAGGGTGAGTTCCCCACTGCAGGGGAGTGCAGAGGAGAAGGTGCTTGTGGAAGGCTGAAACGCAGGATGGGCAACTTGCAAGGTGGGTGTGCAGCTCCTTGGTACTATTGGCATGTCTTCTGACTCTTGGGTTGTTACTTGTTGGAGACAGTGGGGAATTTTTGTGCTGGTGTTATAATGTACTTTGTTCTTCTTGGCTGGGTGTTTGCTGCTGTGAGAGGTTGTGTACTGGGTTGGAAGGAGCCTTGGTCTGACTCAGTGGCTGTTCTGTGTTCGGGGGTTGGACTAGATGATCTTTCGAGGTCCCTTCCAACCCTATGATTCTATGATTCTATGATTCTGTGCAGCCTACGATAGCAAGCTGGGGCCTGCATAGAGAATCTTTGCAAAGGACAATAGTTTTTTCACAGTGCTACAAAGTGTGCATAGGGGTTTTGTGGTCCTTCTGTGTTGCTCTGGCAGCAGGTGCAGGTGGAACTTGTGTTTCTCTGGGTGCTTACTACAGTTTTGTTTCACTGTCTCACAGAACTGAGAACGGACCTAACTGCTTGTCTGAGTTGTTGATTTTTTTTGCTGAAAGAAGCCAATGTAAACATATAAAAATCTGAAGCTGTAATTCTTTACTCATAAACTCATAGTGGTGTCTGGCCGGGCATTCTGCTAAGTCCTGTGTGAACCAAGGGGTCACCTCTGAAGGCCCTGTGTGGCAATGCATCCACCAGTCTGTTTGATGATGTATTTAAAGCATTCCTGTTTACTCTGTGACTTTAACATTAAGGTTAGTTTGGCAGTGTTTGAATTTTTGCTTGTTTAGGTTGTGTGGTTATCTGGGTTTTTTTGTTTGTTTGTGTTTTAAAGCAGAAATATTCTTTAACAATCAGGAAGGAAGAGGCTGTTGGATTAACCAATATAAGCAAGTACCTGCTCCATGCCCAACAGTGTTAACAGAAAGTGTTTTGTGGTGTAAGCTCAAATGGTCCTTCAGAATACCATTTTATTATACTTCAACTGTTTTCTGTTGAGGTATTTTATTTTCATCTATGAGGCAGATGAATGTTTAACTCCTTTAATATTCAAATGAATATTATCAAGGCTTGATTAGTTTATTTCTGGCAGCAGAATAGCTGAACACCATGCCAATTGCTTTCCGTAGTAGTCTTGTTCATGCGTTGTATTTCAGTAATTTTGCTCTGATGTGCTTTCCCTGCATAACTCTTTGTAGCACACTCTTTGAGAGGAAAAATGACTCTTCCCTTGTCTCCCCACAAAATAAAACTTAAGAAAACCTTTGTGCTCACAAATTCCAAACTTGTTGCTTGCAGGTAGATGGAAAGTAAGACCATACTTGGTTTGGAGTCTTATTTCCATAAGACAGCCTGCATCTCTCTCTTCTCCTGTAGTCTGGAGCTGAAGAGAGCCTGTGTTCTTGGCCTTGCCATACTGTGAATTAATAAAAAGTGAATGAAAGATTTGGTGTTCCTGGTTGTAGACTCAGCAGAGCAACTCAAGACCCGGTCCTTGCAGTGTTCAGTTGACTGACACCTGGAAGGCATCTCACCTCCCTTACTCTGTATGTAAAGTGAAGTCTGTGGGAGGAAGGTTGAAGTGTCTTAAGTCTTTCCCATGTGGCTTAGGATGAGGCTGGAATCTACAACAGGCCTCTGGAATACTGTCTGTTAAGATATAACCTAAAACCTACCAAACTTTGTTTCTTTCAGCCATTCTTGTAAATGCAAGAGTTATCTCCCATCCTGCCTCCTTCGCCCCCCCGCCGAGTCTGCTTTGATTTTTTTTTTCTATGGGAAAGTTATAACACTATGAAGAAAGGAGTAAGGCTAGCTATAATTCATAGGTTCTAATGTTCCTTTCTTTTTTCTTGTTTTCTGGTTAAAAATCAGATTCCTAAGACAGATGGTCTGTTTAGCCTATCTTAGGTCACTTCAGGAACAGTTCTACTTCTGTAAGACTGCTTTTTCCTTGCTATATATGGCTTTGTTATAACAAGATTAAAATAAAACCCCCAGATGTTCAATGTATAAAACTACTTTGTCAGGTTTGCCAGAAAGTGTACCTGCTCCTCAGCAACCGCACTTGGTATTGATTTGCCTCCTGGCCTCACGCCCTGTTAAGCTGTAAAACAACACGACATCAGTCTATAGGCTGGGAGTACACGGTGTATTTTTAATTGAGCAGAAATCCACCTTCTCTTCCAGGTGTAATTTACACCCACGAAGTGCTCCTAGTGGGCATTAGGCAAGGTGTGTCTACAACTATCTACAGGAGACAGCTATATTTCAGTATTATTTGGGGGGGGAAAGCTTGCCATTAGGTGTCAACAGTGGCTAGTGGCTGCATGATATGTATATAGAAGGTATTCCTGACAGACCTGCAGGTGCAGTGTGCTGGTGACTGTCTCTTTTTCTGCCTTTCAAAGCCAGATGGCACAGAAGGGGGCTGCACCTGGCTCCTAGAGGAACGCCAGCTTCCGAGAGATGAGGGCAGTGCCTGCTGTGGCGATTAGGGATCAGTAACACCTGAGGTGGTGCTGGGAGGGATTCATCTGAATTGAATCTAGGGAGGCAAGAATGGATTGTGAATGTGATCTGATAGCATAAGATACACAGAAGTGCTGCACCCTGATCTCGGGGGTTGTTTGGCTAATGTTAGGATCAGTGGGCAATCCAGCATAGTCTACACGGATATTAACCGAAGTAATGACACTCTCTGGAAAGATCAGTGCTTGTATCTAAAAGACTATCAGTGTAGAAAATGAGATGGAGTCAAGGACAGACCATTAGCAAAGGTTATTCTGTCTGCGTGCAGGCAAAGCAAAGGTGGGGTACCGGTTTGGTGAAGGAAATTGTTTATATCGCCGAAGTAAGCTTCAGTTTGCTGTGTATTGTTTCAGTACCATGGAAACACGAGGATGAAGGAACAAACTTTTTATCAATAATCTAATCCATTCCTTTTTCTGAGATAAGACTAGCAGGCTAGCAGAGATACTTGTCTAATCTGTTCTTAAAGATGAACATCCCTTCATAGCTTAATGCAGTGCTTGACAGTTTGAAAGATTTTCTTAATGTTAGACTAAATCTCCCTGGCTGCAAATATGCTGAGTGCTTCTTGTTCTGTCTCCAGCAGACATCAATCCCTCTGTGCATTAACTAACTTGAACAAACTTCCAGTACGTGTGTGTGGGGAAAATGTTGTCCTGTAGTGATCTCATTCCTAGATTAAATAAACTGACCCTGAGAAGTGAGAGAAGGAAAACAACATTATCTGCTACGGCTGTTTTATAGTAAATCTTCAACCTGTGCTTCTACAGGCAAGATTGCTGTCAGAGCCCTATTAATGGAAGGCTGTGCCTCAGATGGACCTGATTTTGGAGTTTGTTATATTTCAAGCCAGGTTTCATCTGGCTTTCTAGAACTGGAGGTTTAGTGGCAGGTTATCAGATCTTGTCACCTTAGAACTGGATGTATTATTCCTTCCACTAAGGCATTGCCTGAGATGAAGCAAGAGGGCAGATGGTTTTTAAAGCACAAATTCACACCCTAGAAAGCCAGCTTCCTGCAGAAAAATCCTAACAGACAGGATCAGAAATGTCCATATTCCTTGGCCTGCACACAAGAGAGCTTGGCAGCAAGCAACCTCTTGATAAGATTATGGTGTAGGTGGCTGCTATATGTAAAGTCCACACAAACTGTGTTATGTGGAAGAAGTGAAGCTTGGGTTATGAAGAACATGAAGTGACTTCACATGCTGTGGGTAATACTTTCACTCTGTGACTTCCAGTAGGTTTCTTAGAGAGGCTGTGGTCTTCGACCACGGTGTGTATCACAGTCATGGCACAAAGCCTGCATCTATCACTTGATCGGGATCTCTTTTTGTGCTTGATCCCATCCCATATTTTGGAAGGCTTGTATTGGAAAAATATGCCAGCAGTCATGAGCACGTTAATTCTGCCAAACTTCTTTTGTTCTGGTAAATTCTCTTTGGGTGAAAAGCTTTCCTCATTTCAGTAAGAGGCTCATGTATTAAAGGGAAAAGCAAAACAAAGCAACACCCAATAGTTTCAAATTGGGGGTTCTATTTTTATTCCAAACATGCTTTCACTGCCAGAGAGCCAGACAGTTGGAATCGGAAGCAAATGGAAAGATGGGGAGGGGGGCAAACATGAGTGTGTTCTCTCTAGCTGAATTGCTAAAAATATGAATCTTCTGTTTGTAACGTTGCTTTATTGTCTTATATGCAGTATCACTGCTTATTGGAAAAGAAATAATTGCAGTCATCTGTTTAATATGACAGAGTCAAGTGTGGTTAAGATAAATTAGTTCTCAAACTGCAGTCCTTTATGAAAGACTTCTGAAAGACCATGTTGAGTGCAGATGTATCTTTCATATTTAAGATGATGTGTTAACTGCAGAGGTGCAGCTTCTTTCTCAGGGATGGAAGTTCTCTTGTAACATAACTATAAAAGTACCTGCAATGACCATGCACTGCACTGATATTAGTATTTATTGACTGTTAGGTTCTTGCTGCACAAATTTATAGTGAAAGATACTCCTGACCTATAAATAGTAGAGGTAAACAGACAAAGCAGACCAGGAGTGGGAGGAGAAATAGACACAAGTGAAATACTTGCTTAAGGCTGTGATTAAGACCCTGCTGTCAGTCCAGTACTTCATCCATCAGATTTTGAAAGGGTATCGTATGGGAGGTTGCACAAAGAAATTAGACTGTTATCTTAGCAGTGTCCTTAGCTTTCAAATCCTATTTGCTTTGAAATTCAGGGAACTGTTACTTAACAGAAGTCTGGAGTGGCAAAGTTTGTTTTAAAAGATACACAAAGGACAGATGCAATGTATTAAATTGGTGTGCAAACTGTTAACATGGAAGTCCAGGCTTAATATGAATGCAGTATTACTAGTACACACACCTACTGGGATGTTACATGAAGAAAGGAATCCTGCCACTCTGTTTTGTTTGTGTCTTTGTTTTTAGTCACAGAAAAACTGAAAAAAAAAAAAGGGAAAAAAACCCTGGAAAACCTTATTTGGATATTTTCCTTACATCATTTTTCCAAATGAGCATGTGGAAACATGCTGAAGCTTCTTAAATACTGCCACTTTTTGTTACTCTGCATGTGTTTATTGCTGTGTACCCAGAGCAGCTCTGAATTACATAAACCCCAAATCATCTTTCCATCTGTTGAAATTTGACATACTGGGCATATCCTAAGAGTATCCTCCCGATACCCTTTAACTGTAGCCATCTAACGCTTCCTCTGTGATGTCTGCTCTACCTGGGTAGCTGTGCTATTGCAGAATCGGTCGCCCTGCTTTCAGTGGTTGTCCTGAGATTGGTTTTTATTTGCTATTTCACTGTAAATTGTTTGTTTTAGGCAAGCTAGCCTCTGTTTCCCCCTTACCATCATGAAAAGCGTGTATATACATGAGGCCAAGTGAAAGTAACTTTAAAACCAATTTTATGCATGTTTGCATATATAAACTATTTTTTTTTTTGATGGATCTATTAAAAACAAAACAGAAAGCCCCAACAAGAGAACCTACTTCAACTCCTGGCACAATCCAGGGATGCTACTACTCTCAAGGACTGAGAAAGAGCTGCAAAAGGTCAGGATGCAGGTTTTTCCCAGCAAAGCAGCAGCATTGTGTGCAGCTCCCCCTGGGGAGCTGTCCCCAGGGACAACTATAAGGAGGCAGAGATTGATTTACTCCCAATACCCGTCTGCAATTTTGGAGGCGCAAAAATGCGCTGTAACATTCTTTTCTTCCTCAGAGCTGTTATTACCCACTGTACCTCTCAAGAGTTGCAGAGCCTACGCCTTCCATGACTTATTCAAGTCTAGACGTTTGTTAAAAACATTTAAAACTTAGCTTTAAAGTCTTACCTACTGATGTGTGTGTGTGCCTCCCGTTCATGATAACACAGGATGATCATTACTCGAGTGAAAAATGGGAACCAGCAAGATAATGACTTCCATTCTGCAGAACACTGTTCTTTTTACTAAGTTGTTTCGGATGTTCTGTGTATTCTTATGAAGGAAACTGCTTTTATATTGCTTGTTGTGTTTTTTGCCTCTAGGGATGCTGTCAAAAAAACTACTGAAGCCTATGACTTGAAAAGTATTTAGCTTTTCTATATATAGCATTTCCTTACTTAAGGAAAATTACTTGTGTCTGCTTTACCTATGTATAAGGAAGCTTAGTTATATTCAATTGTATGCTGTTAATATAAAAAAAATGTTTTCAGCCCCCAAAAATGTTAGACCAAGGCATTTCAAACCAAATGAACTCAAGTAGATAGCTGTAAAACTTTCAGCAACAAAATTGCTGTGAGTTTTATGAGCTTTATGATGTCATGTGTGTTTTTATCACTTTATCATGGTAAAGAAGCCACGTTGCTTGAAAAGCAAGCTAAGTACTTATTAAAGAGATTGAAAATAAGTTTAAATAACATATGAACTGTAGAGCAGACAGAACTTGTATTTTAGTCATTTATTAAGTGACTAAGCATAGGCATCAACTGTCCCTAAATTATAATCTCTATTAAGAAGTGTAACTACTGCTTTAATGTCTGTGAAAGTGAGGAAAGAAATGAAGTATTCCAGAACTAGTTGTATCATAATGCTGCATGTGGTATGTGAATTTCCATCAAGTGTGGCTATGAGGAAAAAGGAACTTGACAAATATAGAAAAGCTGTTTTGGTAATGAGTATATAATCAAAAAACCTCACAGTCTGTTGTTGCCTGCGTTGGTTATTTAGTATGTGTAGTCATTCTTTATTTCACTGCACAGCCAGAGGTATTTCACATGCACCTTTCTACCCCTTTGTCATTGACTGCAGTAACTTCAAGGAAATGAAATTCTGTTCTATGAAAATATGGAAAACATTGAATAATGGCTCCCCCTCCCCATCACCCTAATTCTCTTCCTACACATCACTTCTCTCTGTCTTAATACTGCTCAGCTGTTGCTAAGGCAATATTTTCCTAGAGAAGTTCTAAAAGGTAAATACAGACGTTTAAGCAGTGCAAGAGGAACTGTTACTCATCTTCTGGACCTGGATGGGCGAGTGTAGACATGGCTCTTGGGGAATTTGAAAGCTGCACAAACATCTCGTCTGCAGAATCATGCAATGCGAGCACGTTTCTGCTGCACCAGGGCAGAGCTGTGCTCGCCCTGTCTCTCTCCCTGGGCAGGACGGTCTGTCCTCTTGCGCTCTGGTAGATGACACACAAGGTGTTGCTGCCTGGGGACAGATGAGGTGGGTCAGGCATTTAGGGTTAGCAATCCAGAGAGATGCTGTGATGAAAAATGGGGGGGCCTGTTTCTAGCCACCCTGGTGATGGAAGATGAAACTTAGGTGTCGGGGTGCTGCAGAGGGCAGACTCAGCTCTGATTAGAGTTTGATTTAGCTAAGCCAGGTCAATGGTGGAGTGGAAAGGTGGATGTGGGTGCTGTGTTGGTGTTCTGGTGAACCAGTACCATCTTGGCAATTCCTCTGCTTCAAGTCCTTTCCCTAAAGCCCCGCCTTGGTGTATTTCTGTACTCTCATCCTTGTGTCACTGGCAGAAGAACACTGAAAGACGTTCTTGTCCTAAGTGAAGAACTTTGTTTCTAGAAGCATCTCTCACCTTCGCTGCCTCTTCACAGCTGTTTAAAGCTGCTTCTTGCTCTCTAGAGGCAACCTTTGTGAATCCTCTTACAACATCTTTTCATTTAAAATTATTAGAACTTTTAAGAAAATATATTGGTAAACTTGGGTTGGGGATATCCGCATGCCATGGGTCATCATGATACTCTGCAAAAAGGGGCTAGGTTCTGTTTTCCTTTATTCCTTGTAATTAAGCAATGTCACTAGAAAGCAGTGTCCTCCCCGACCTCATTTGATCAGTGACAGTCACAGGCTGCTGTGTCTGGAGAGAAATGCAGTTCTCTGGACCTGCTATCCAAGCCCAATGATTTGATCTAACAGGGGTGAGGATATACTGTTTTCCCCAAGCAGGTGTTTGTTCAGGAATGCACTCTGGAAACACCAGGGAGGCTCTGGTTATCTCTGGAGATGCTATTGTGTTCTCTCTTTCTGGCAAATATTGCATCTACCTGTTTCAATGTTTTAAAATCAAATTAACTTTCTTGTTCTCAATGTGCTTTATTAATCAAGATGACATCTATCTCATTTGCAAGCCCACTGTGTGTGGTGTTTGTTTGTCAGAGGAGGCAGGTTAGTTCCTCTGGCAAGGCAAATCTGTTTCTAATATCTCTAGTTACAAAGACAAGAAAATCTCTTACTCCCATCAGTTTTCCCGTTCATGAAATATAACCTTGATAGCACTTACTTTCATAGTGACAGAAATCATAAACCCAAGAATATTTGAGAAGAAATGACTTGAGGAAAAAGAATCGGGCTGATACTGGAAGAATTGAGGCTTGCAAAAGAACAGCATATTGGCTGAGGCACAGGGGAAATGAGATCAGTTATATGCTAGAGAGAGGAGGGTATCTGGAGGGGAAACACAAATTATTAGCGTAAAAGGTGAGGACGGAGTGGAAAGACAAGGAATAGAAAAAGTTTCTACAAGTGAGAAGACGGAGAATGTAGCCAAAATCTTGGTATGTGCATTCGTGGAAGGGATTTAACATCTTTAGCAGCATGTGGCAGTCAAAGGGAGGGTGCATGGAGACTTCTGACCTTCCTTGCCTTCTGCATCCCACAGTAAGCTGCATGTGCTGGGCCTTTTCTCAAAGCGTGAGGTATTTGTGTGTGTCTTCCCAGGGTGCAGTTCCACTCGCTGTTCTTGATGGAGTCAAAACATACATTTTTTTTACCAGCACAAGCTGTTGCATGTAGCAATGTAATATTGAAAGTGGCTATTTTTTTGACTCTTCATAGCTATGCTTTTAAACACCTAGCACAACTTTCTCTTGAACTTGAAGTGAATGGTAACAACTAGTTAAAAAGAACCCTAGTTCACAGTTCAGAAATCAGCCTCAAAATTACAGAAGGCATTGTGGTCTGGAGGCTCCACAGATACCAGCTGATTAACAACTGAGTGTTGGGACTGCTCTAAGCCCTCAGGCATCTGATTTAATCCAAATTTTAAAGTTAAATCATGGAATTATGGAGAACACTGGTATTCATCTGTCCTTAAAATGATTTGTTCTTGGCTTTCCATCAGTTCTGTATGATTTCTGTAAGGGAAAGTGCTTTGTGGAGAAATGCCAGTGGTGACTGTTTTGGATGAATATGCTGCTCTGGTTTTTTTTTTGTGGTGATTTTCTCTTCTGTGTCGTTTTCTTGGTTGTTTTGGGGGGCAGGAGTGCAGGCAAGAGTGAAATCTCAACCATATTTGCCCTAAGGATACAAACTGTTACATCATTCCTTCTTACGCAGTATGATATCTGATACCAACCTTTAAGAATGGATATGGAAATAGACTCTTAAAAACAAATACAGGTAAGACAGAAACCAGAGAGACCTCATAGATGAGGTCAGGTGAGATTTATGAAAGAAGCTGTTTTCTGATACAGATGAGTTTTAATCACTGGACAAAAACATCCTCTTTTAGTTACATAGAGCCTGGTATGTTTAAAGGGCACCAGTTAGTCCAAGTCGGTAAGAATGAGGCGCACTGGCACTCCGCAAAGTTCATGGAAGCAGTCTCTACATATACTTGGTCTTGAACTTTTTATCCCATTCCTAAATCTGTAATTCAAGTCAATGTTTCTCCTCACTGATTCTTTATCACTTTCTGAGAAATCCAGTAGCTGTGCATCATAATGACTGTACTGATTATTTTTGCATCTACTACTAAATGTTTCTCTTAACAGTAGAGATCATGAATGAAATAATGTATCAAAATATTGAGGCACCAACTACAACTGGCTTTGAAATGAACATGAAGGTCACCCTTGATACTTCTAATTTCCCTGACTTCTGGGAGTGAAGGGGAAATGATGTATAAATACACAAAGCTAAAATTAAATGCAAGTAAACAAAACCCACAGACATTCACCTGGCATAACACTATATGGTCCAGAGGTTTTGTTGGAAAAATCATCTGAAGGATGGACATCTAAAAAAAAAAAAAACAAACCTAACAAAAAACAAACAAACAAACCTCACAAAACACCACTAAACCCAAACAACTCAAAACCCTCACTTTGAAAAGTCAAAGAAACTTGTATTTGTTTGATCTGTGTCTGTCAGTAGTTTGACCATGTAAATTACTTGCTCTAAAAGTAAACAGAAAACTACTTGGAAAGGAAACAGTAACACAGTAATAGTCTTAATACATTTCTTCAAAGAGAAAGAGAGAACTTAATTTTTCCTGTAACACCAGCTACTTGGTTAAACAAAGTTAATGCCAGAAATGAGATGCTCTTTGGTGGTAGTGGGGTATTTTGCTAATTTTTACTACTTGTGTTTCATAAGATTACTTTTCATTAAGAAGACCAAAAGGAATGTCTTTATGGTGACGTATTTGTTTCATATCATAGATGGAAATAATCTTCTTGCTCTATTGTCTGCTGTTACATCAACAGACGTTCGCCAAAACCTGTATCTGTACAGAGAGACTGGTCACTGTTCCTCAGTAGGAATGCTAGACAGGACCAACTGATAAAACCTGACTTAAAACAGCATCTGTACCAAAGAGGGATTAATGACCACTCAAAAGGAGAGCAAAGTGACTTTTGCTCTTTCTCAGCCTTTTTCATTAAAGATGGCTGCCGTTAAAGAGCAGGAAAATCGCTGGCTACCAGCCAGCATCTGAGCTTAATCTTGGCTTCTCAAGAAGTTTGAGTCTTAAGTATAAAGTCATAATTATTGCAACAAGTTAGTCTCAGCTTCCTAGGACTAGAGTAGGCTTGTCAGCCTATAAGATGCCCTCCCATAATCAAACTGGCAGGGAGATTTCTGCAGACAAACAGCACATTACAGACTTTCCAAACCCTGGTCTTGGCCTGAGACAACTGACATGATGTCCACCAGCAGTCCAACAGCCTGGGCAGCTGTTAGTGGTGCACCAGAATTCACAGTAATAGTGAAGAATCTCTGCACCCTGCTCTGACCAGAAGGGTTATGTATGTTTTTAAAAAACAACAGAAAAAACCCTGGGACAGAACCTGTAATACATGCATCTTATTGCCATCTGGATGCAAGCTGAATTCTTTCCCACACTCCACATGTTGTTTAATTCATACTGGCCGCTGTTATCCTCTATCTCATGCCAGGACATTTTGTGGGAGGCTATCTGGCATGGGCTGAAACAGTGCCAGGAAGTATATTAATAGATAAACAGAGGATCATGTACCACTGCTTGGGCCCAAAGCTGGATCCTGCTTAGTTTACTAGAAAAGATAGCTGGTGTTCTTAGGAAGTTACAGGGTATCCTATTTTCCTGGGATCTTAGAGGGCCTGTCACCCCAAATTTGGTGCTGTGGGTAAAATGTAAATACAGAAGGCTTCCCGGTCAGGTCACGTACTTCCAGAACTACTTTCTCATCTATCTGGCCAAATGTTTTCCTTTTTACCTGGGGTTCATAACATTGTTTTTCTGTTACCAACAAAATTGAGTGACTTGCCGTTCCTACCATGATTTAGTCTTTGGTGTAGATGAGCTGAAAGGCTAAAAGATTTATTTCTTCATCCAGGAAGTCTGAGGTTTTTAAGGAGATGCAGTCATTGCCTTGTCATCCACTGTTGCCAAAATATCACATCAAATGGAACCCACCCTCATCCCAGGCCTTTGGCAAGCAGACAGGAATGGTGTGTGTCAGGATATTGCTTCATGTTCCTATCAGTGAACTTCATCTGGCATCATAAATTCCTGCACCAAGGCTTTTCCATGTATTAGAGAAAGCAGAGGCTTTCTGTTCACTCACTGCTAGCAGCATCGTAATTTCAGGTGGGAACATCTCCGTTTGGAGCTACAGAGAGCCCCTTACAACTATCATTCACATAAGTAAGTGTAAAATCAACCTCCCTGCCTAAGAAACACCTATCTCTGACCTGGCAAAATTGTGTCTGGCCTCTGCCTGCTATTTGCGTGTCTGGGTGGCACTAGCATACCCCATCCTGAAAGTGAGTAGTTCTGGTCAAGAATATAAAATACTTATGCACTAATACAACTTAACACAACATATTTCGTGTGCCTGCCAGGAGAGTCAGATTCTGCTTCACCTGTGATAAGTCCTTCTGAGGCCACATGTTTTCATATGCCATCCTCTCAAAAGTAGGAAGAAACTATCAAAGCTACTGAAAAGAGTTGTTACATCACACACTATCAGCTATTGTTGCTTAGCTGCCTCATCCACAGACGTTGGTATTGCACAAGCAGGTGAGCTTGGGCTTTAATCCAGTGCTTCATGAAGTTTCTATTTCAGGTTCTGCTTAAAAAAAACAGAAGCCTGAACAAGTTGACCTGTTCAACTAAACTGTCTATTCTGCTTATCCAAGTTGTCTAGTCACCTTGACAAAAGGATTATTTACGATCTTTATTATTGTCACAGTATGATTATATTTTTTTGCCTTTTAAAGTTTTTACGTTTTTTTCCAGTTGGACAAGGCTCACAACCTGACAGTAACTGTGCTAAAGAGGGCTCTCTATGTAAATCAGCAGCCCAGGTGTTTCCTAGAGGCAACAATAAAGAGATCCAAAAAAAATTCACCCAACCAGGCTCTTGGCTCACATGCCTGCCCTAGCTGCTGCTCTTACAGGCAGTTGCTGCCTGCTCATCCTGAAGTGTCTCTTGCCCACTCCATCTTGGCAGAGAAACTTGGACACGTGCTTGCCTCCACTTGCAGTGTAATCAAAAAAAGCCCTGTAACAGAGTTTAGAGCATGGGTTCTCACGACATGCTAGTTCATGTCTGTCATCTGTCCATCTTTTTTCAACTAGCTTTTGTTTTTCCTTTGTTTTCCTGCAGAGGGGAAGGGAGACCCCTTTATTAGACCCGTGTCAGAAAGCACTTTGTTACAGAAGAATCCAGTAGAGTCTGCACCTTCCACTCAAAATAGTTTTTTGCTTGGTTGTTTTGTTGCTTTTTTTCCCTCTTGCTTCCATACTTAGAACATGATGTTATCTACCCCTTCAGCTGGCTTGTCTAAAGTCCAATAAATATTATTGCCTGTCTGACCTAGACCTTCTTATGTAGAATCAAAACAAGGCTTTGTTAAATCAAAACCCTCTTTGTTCAAACACGCAAGTACTCCCTGGGCAAAGTATACCTTTTGTTGTGATGAACATTGTTCAAATGGCCAGTATGATACTGCAAAAAGTTATAAAATGCCTATTTGCACTTTATATCACACAGGCACGTTACTGATGCCTCAAATAATGAATCGCTAAATATCTTACGCTATACTTTCTAATTCTATTACAAGAATATATTAGCTCTCAAATGGCATTTAACTCTGTAAAACAGTGATTAAAATATGTAACAGGCATAAAAGACTAATATTACAAAAGTACAGGCAGTTCACATAGCATGATAAATAACTTGCGGAAAAAATTATTTGCTAAGCATTGCAAATCAAATATTACAGTTCCAGAAAAATTATGTGCATCTGCTACGGCTGTTTTACAACAGTAACTAATGTTTAAACATGTTTTTACTAAGTATATATTTATTGTCCAGAATAGAGTTCAGCTAACTTATCAAATAATTTTAAATGCATTAATGTTTTTGCGTCAGGAGCTGCAGGGAAAGATCTTGGCCCTATTGAACACAATAATAAGCCTCCCACTACTTTTAGGGATGCAAGCCTGGTGATAAGGTTGTCTTAATTTTCTTCTTCCTGGCATCATACAAAGTAGTAGGCTCCGCAGTGTTGATGTTTCAAAAAACTAAAAATAAAAAAACAGTTAAGAGCTCTACCTGGAGTGCAAGCTGCTGCCTTTCCTAGGCCAAATGTCTTTTGACTTCAGTGGGAGGAAAGCCAGAGAAGGGACTAGCAACAGTTTACTCTCCAATTTCATAAAAATAATCCATATTGTTTGAAAGACTATACAGGCAATGTAGCCTGTAGTTACCATATGTTAGTAGTGTAACATAATGGTTACATCAAAATAACATGGAAATCTATGTTCTGACCTAGTAGCTTGTAGAAAGGTTTAAATCAATATTGCATAAAAGCTATATGGCCAAATTCCTGCCTGTTTTAGACAGGGAGCCTAGGACAATGCACACCAAATGAACAACTGGCACTGTCTGTCTGACATGCAGAGTCTCCAAATCCACTGCAAAATCACTGCTGTTGGAGGTGACCTGGGTTTTTGTGAAATGTTACTCTGAAAGACGGCACGTACTTTCATGTGGTGTGCTGCCTATGAAAGAGCTGGGAGAAAGTAGTCCATTGCTTGACTGAGGAATTTTTTAAAAAAACAACCTCTCAATAGGTGGACATTAAAAAATGAGAACAATGCTATATTTTAAGATTACCTGTTCGGATCTCAAAAGCTTGTCTGTAGGACAAGAAATGTGACTAGTCACATGTACAGTGAAACTCAAGAAGTTTCACTGAGGGGAGTGCTAATAAGCATGTAACTTTTTTCTCTTCCGTTACAATGTATCATTTCTTCAGAATTATGAAGAGCTGTTTAATGGTCTTAATAGAGGGCTGTCTCAGGAGTAACTTTTTTTGGGAAACAAAAACCCAAGCCAGAACACTCTCTGACTATATAGACAAATGTGAAGCAGTCATGGATGGGTGTGAGGAGACCGGTGGAAGCCAAGGCCGTGGAGCTGGATGTTCTTGCAGAGGTGCAGTGCTTTTCGTTGTTTCGTTGGTTTCTTTTAAAGCACGGCTAACATATTGCACTACTTGCATATAAAGAGCTTTTTGTTTGCACCAAAGAAATATGAAGATGCTATTGTGACATGTTCAGAATAAATACAGGAAAAAAATACTTCTGCCTCCTTGGAGACTCAGCTTTAAGTGGGCTGTTAAAGGAAACGAGGCTGCTGGGATCTTGGAGTAAGACTCCAGCTGGCTCTTAGAAGCCAAGCATGTGTGGCAGATGGTGGGGGCGTACAAGGTAGCCTCCTGTCCTGTGCACACCCATGTGAGTCCCAGGAATGGCAGGGGTGCTGCTCCACTAGGACAGAGCAAAAGGCTGAATAAGTATTGCAGGAGTAGTACAAACCCTTAAATGGGGTATGTTTTTAAAGACCTGTATTGCATTAGCATCACGGAGCCCTACTGATAAAGTAAACGGTATCAAGCTGGGCTTGAAAAATCAGACAACCTAAGAAGTGGGCATTGGCTGCAAGGAATTTTATCTGTGCAAGTGGAAGTCATTGCTTTACAAAGTTGGAAGTATGAAGACTAGTAATGAAGAGAGTAAGCTAAACACTCAAGTTGGTGTCACTTTCAATATAAAAATCTGAGCTTTTCTACAATCAATGAACAAAACTGGGCCATTACTAGGAGTTTATCCCAAATACTTCCCATGAATTGCTCTGCTTGCCCTATAAACTGCAGGGATAATGTCCCTGGTCACTGGGATCCCCCCTGAACAAGGTGGTGGCTGAATCCCACACTATAACCCCTCAGCTCCTGTGCCTGCAACAGTGACTGACAGCATGACTACGGAGCACCCACATACAGAGAGATACTGCACTGTACATATGGCAGAGTACAGAAAAAAGACCAAATGAAATTGAGCAAAAATGTAATTTTCAGAAGGGGGTGGGGGATACAAACAGCAAGTAATTCTTTAGAGCAGAAAAGATGATTGCAACTGGCTAAGACAAAACCACCAAGTTTTCACAATTCCAATTTTATTCTACTGCATAGGCATCTGCTATGTATAGTGAAAATAGCAGATTTTTCTTCTCTTGGATAGTACAAAGAAGGAATAGAAAAGAGAATGATGAACATCAACTCTTGGCAGCTAGCAAGTGATGACATAAAAAGCACTTATGGCAATCTCTAAGCCTAGATAGTTTTAATTTATTTAAAAGAAAATCCTATTCAGAACACAAGTAAGTTGCTGGCAGGAGCTATATTACAAACATTACATTTATAGACAAATTAATGTAACTTGGGCTTCGTGCACTGCTTTGAGTATTTGGATGAAAAAGTATAGCTGTTGGTGGTCTCTGTTAGTAAATTCAAACTAATGGAGCTTTATGAATCTAAGGAGCTGTATGACCTGTTGCTGGTCTTATTTCATTCTCTAGATCTCCAGCAAGAAAATACAAAGCAAGCATCAAGAGTAAATATCCCTAATATTTGAAAGTTAATTGGATTTAAGGCTATGCTATAAAATCCTGTTCTGCTGGGAGGCTAGAAAAGATAACGCCTATTTATCTTATGAGCTCCTAACATTTTTCCTCACTGCTGTATTAATAAAACAGCCAAAATATTTCACAAAGTATCTGACTTTTTTTTTCCCCCGTTCTATTTAAAATATTGTTTGTTGTTGAAACCTTTCTTTTCAGGGGGAGGGGGGGAATGTGCCAGCTGGCATAAAGATGTCTAAACTGGATAGATCATGGTGAAAAGATTTTTCTCAAAAGATTTTTGTAAGGTAACATGGTAGCCATCTCTAGAACAATTTCAGACATCATGTCAATTGCACTTACTGGTGTCTGATGACAGTTAAATGGCTTCAGAGAAGGTCCCTGTGGCTTCTGCCACGGGAAGCTGGAGGTCGAATAGGTCCCTCCTGTGCCCAGTGTCACTCATCGCCCAGCGCTGTGGTGTGCCAGAGTGTGTGATGCCCCTGCAGCCTGCCCCGCTGATGGCAGGGCGACGCTGACAGTGACCAAGGAAGAGTTAGAGACCCAGAGGTGTGCATGGGGAAAGGGGGTGGCCTTCAGGGGACAGCGGGTCTCTGCAGACGGGCGCTGGGACGCGTGCTGTGCTGGTGGAGCAAACCTACCTCTGTCTATGCTGGATTTCACACAAGTTTATCGTCCCCACTTACTGTTTGTGCGGGTCAGCCTTTGTTTACAGCGAT
This sequence comes from Rhinoptilus africanus, assembly GCA_013400135.1. Lineage (NCBI taxonomy): Eukaryota > Metazoa > Chordata > Aves > Charadriiformes > Glareolidae > Rhinoptilus > Rhinoptilus africanus. The sequence continues at coordinate 152,041 of VXBO01010751.1, read as the reverse complement.
GGCTTGTTTTGTGTAGGACACGGGGATGTGGGGATTTGGAAGTGGCAGGAGAGATTTTTTTTTTAAATGTATTTATTTTCCTTCTGTCTCATTTGAAAACTATGCAGGCCGCAGCAGTTAGCAGCGTTTTTATGGGTTTTTTGGTGACAAGTTAGGACTTGAAAACAAAAGCCCAGTGGCCCGAGGGCCCTGCATGGCGCGGGGCGGGGGGGGGGGCAAACCGCTGTGGTCCTGGAGCGATAGCCAAATCACCCCACCCCAACCCAAGAAACTTTGCAGCCCCTGGATGTAAAGCACCGTGCACCCGCCCGGCGCCGGCGCTGCGCATCCAGCCGGCTGTCACGCCGGGCTCCAGGCAGCCCGGGGCCGGCCCGCGCCCCTCCCGCTCCCGCCGGCAGCCTCTGCCCCCGCGGCCCGTTGCCGCCGGGGGGGCGAGGGGGG
>VXBO01010751.1:92164-151072 GCA_013400135.1 Rhinoptilus africanus | reverse complement strand
CGGGGCGGTGGGTCCCGGGCGCTGCCCGGCCCCGGCCTCCCCGCTCCCCTCCGGCCGCCTGGAGCCCGCTCCGGAGGCAGAACTTCCGAGGACTTAAAGAATCGAAATGACAGACCTCTCACGCTGGCTTCTGTTGTGTGACCCGTTTGCTTTGTCTTTCCCCTCTTGCAGGCACGTCTTCCCCAGTCCCTTTTCACGATCTCTCTTCCCCTTAATGATAATTTTCCTGGAAAATCAGTCATTTGAGCCGTGGGGCCGTCGGGTATGTGCCAGCTCTTAGTGGCTGTTAGTGCCCAGAAGAATATCGAAGGAGTGAGCTTTGCCACTGCCTGGTTTGCACATTGTCCCCGGGCTCAGGGCGACAGTGAAGTGCTTGGTAAATGCAGGCTGTGTCAGAAGACTCTTGAGCCTGAAAACTTTATAGCTTGAACTCTGCAGACTCTGCCTGTGTCCCGTAGGCTGTTATAGTCCTGATCCAAACCTTAATCCAGACACTTGAGGCCACTTGTTCGGCTCTGGTGAGGTCAGGTAGATCTTTCTTTCCCTTTGCTTTTACTCTTTTCTGTTTTCTCTTAACATTACAGGCCAAAGATCACTAATTCTAGCACAAAAAAACCCAGGAAAGTAGTAGCAAGAATACTTTTCTAACTGGGAACAAAATGTCATCGCAAGCCAGACCTCGTAGATTTGTGTCTGATCCATAGGTGTGTCACATCCTCAGAGCGAGCTGGTGCCTTGAACGCTTACCTGCAGTCTCCATCCAGGCGTTTATGCCTGTAGCTGTAGACCAGGTATCTCCTTCTTTGTTCTGTAACTCTCTTCCTTTCCAAACCATGCAGAACCTCACATTGCTGGAGAAAGCAGCGCCTGGACACTGCTCTGAAGCTGCATATATAAAGTTATCTATTGTCATCAGACTATGCCAAACACCCTTGACACATGTGAAGACCTTCTCTGTTACTGTATACAGTGACATCTAAAAAAAAAAAAAGAAAAAAGGATTCTTTATAAAATCAGAGGGCCCCGTCAGATTCTTTTCAGTGATGCCTTATCCTGTGCAATGCTGAGAATTACAATAGTAAAAATGAAGGTGAGTTGCCTTATGTTCTAGGGTGAATCCTAGCATGGTTCCCTGCCTTCAAATCAGGTTAAGCCCAGAGAGATAGAATGTACGTGTTGCTATGTTGAATTTAGACAAAAATTCTTCAATCTCTGATTGAAAAGCTAAGTGTTAATTAATTTGTCTTGTTGCTGTCATACCCTGGGACTGTAGTCTTAAGTCACTTTTGTTTTTTATTCCATGAAAACAAATTCTGACTTTTTCTTGTAATTCTTTTCATTAAATTTAAAATGACATTGCAAATAGCCCTGATTATAGTCCCATAAATTAGTATTATATAAGGAAAAACATTTAAATTTAAGGGATTCTAGGATTCTATTGTGAGGAGCCAATGCAAAATCAGAGTGCAGATGATGTGGGGCATCTACAAGCATGATACAAACAGCGTAGCAATAGAAAAATACTTAGATTAAGTCACAAAAAATAATCCCAGATACCATACCAACAACAGAATCTGACAACTGGAAAGAGTTTAGTCTCTCTCTGTCTCTTTTGTTGTTTGTTTCTTACTAGCATAAATGCAACCTCTCCAATAAAAATTAAATCCTCTCCAATAAGTGTGTAATAGTTTAAGTCTAATAGGAACAGCAAATTTGTATTTGAGTGTAATTAATTAATTTTCTGGACTATAATGCTAGTTTCTAACCTGGAAAAGTTCTGTCTTTCTAATGACAATGAATCTAATTAGGTAAGCAAAAAACAAAGTGTTTTTTGCAGGAACACATGTACAGTGGAGCCCTTCCTGTTCCCCCAGCGGCAAAGGGGACTGCCTGGTACAGTGTATTCTGGGTCATGTAATGAGCTGATATATGCTTCCAAGGTATTTTTACCCTATTTTCTGTGTGGCCTTTTTTGTCTGAGCGCATAACTTATACTATAATTGCAGTTAAATGTTAAACTCTGAATAGTCACACTTCTCTGCTACTGATCATAGTTCAGTTGGTAAAAAAGCAGATTATTTTTCATGAAAGATGGAAGTCTTGGCACAGAATAGTTAATATGAAAACTGAACCCAAATTATTATAATTCTTGACATTTTTTTATCCTTCTATAACCACAATAATAAATGGTGTGATGAAAATGGTGTAACTCAATCAATATTGTGTTGCATCAGACTTGTGATATATACATTGAGTATTCTCACTACTATGCTGTAATTACTTTTTATTCCACAGTAAACGCTGTTTCAAGATTACTTTCCCTCTTTATAGCTGCAAACTGTAAAGCAGTTATTAAAGTTTTCAGCTGTAACAGAATGGGCATATTGTTTCGTTTCAAAACATATGGTTAGAATTCAGGGTTTTTTTCCTTCTTACGGTCTCTGCCCAGCAGAGTCCAGCACTTGGTTTAACATGTGACCTGGAAAATTCCATATGCTTAGAGTTCTGAACTTCATAGTTTCCACTCCTTACAATACTGGTGAAGAGAAAAACACAAGAGGTTTATTAATAGCGATTTATGTGCCAGTTCAATGCATGTTAAAGGAAACTCCACATGAAGAAAGTTGATGTTTCATGACTGACTTATTTTTTGCATTTAGTACAAATAGTGCAATTACATATTCATTGTTACGAGCTAAAGCTCTGTGACTGTTTCTTTTATTACCAGGGTAGATCTAAAGATTGTTGGGATATTTAGAATCTGGAACATTTTTTCTCAAGGCTCAGTTAATACATTTGCCTGCAAATCTCTACAAATATGACTTACCAGGGGAGCTGGTAACACAGCCGCTGGGGACTGCCCCATATATTGGGTGTATTCCCTGTATATGATGTCTGTAGCGGGTACATCGCTGTACGGCTCCTCCATTCACATTTCAGCTGCATCTGGTCTTGATCTTCATTCCATATGGAATTTATCTAAAATCCTCCTGTCTACTCATTGTATCTGCGTGCTGAATGTCTGCCTGTGAGAGTTTCTAGGATTCATGCTTTTTCACTCTTCTACCTGCAAATCATGCTTGCATGTTCACACAAATGTAATTTTATTGTATTCTAAGTACTTAAGTGGCCCAGCTACCGTAGTTTCTATGTCTAGTATATTTGTCCTTACAGAGCTATTGTGAAATGATAATGTATCTGTCTTTCAGAGAGAGGGAAATGAGGTACTGAGAAGCTGTGGTTTAAAGTCAAATGGGAAGCACAGACTTTCACCTGTACCTCTTGATCTGTACCTGAATTGTTAGGTTACCCATTTCTGCTAAATAAAAGATTGGCAAGCTGCCTGTGCTTTGCTTCTTGAGCTTTTCTCCTTCAAACTGAGCCTTCAAACCTCTCCCAGGAAGCAATCTCCTTTTTCTTTCCGTTATTAGATCTAGTAGAACCCCTTCTGCACTGCCATCTTCGTGTCTGACTTTTTATGTTTCAGACTGTAAAGACAAGTGGGTATGATTACATCTTCTTTTTGGTTCTAAATGTAAAAGTGTAGATTATTTTTTTTCTCACAAATAATTTTTTAACATTATTTAAATAAGGTCTACCCTAGGACGCACTGTTTCTAATATAGTTGCCTGATATTTTGCTTCACAATTTATGATACTATATTTCTTATACCCAAGTGCCATTGCACTGAATGTATTAAACAGAGAAACATCTCTCAGACTGATATACTAATGAAATGTACTGTAGCAGATTTTGGATTGTTTTTTTAAAAAATTTCTTTGTGGTGTCAGTTTTCTTCATGAAATATATATGTACGTGCACTGTTTGCACCTTTATTGGCAAAGCATGAATAACCAGTATCAAGGACCAGTAGGTGCTCTGTCAACAACTTTGTCGTGCCAGGAACTTAGATTCTTACTGATGTCTGGAAGCTAGTCAGCATGCATATACACATATATGTTTTGCATGCATTTTTAATTGCAATAATGCATCTAATTGGTGGTCTACAAACACTCTTCATAGTTGATTTAGAATTCCAATAATGAACAAGGTGTCTGAGTTACTTTAATTCTTACTCATGTGCCAGTAGGTATTCAAAGATCTAGATTTTTGTAATGTCTGGTTTAGGCAGCGCATGTACATCGTATGTTGGGAGAATAAACCTGGAAGAGTGCGGTATTTTCTGCCCCTCTCCACTTTTTTTTTTAAGTTGCTGTTAAGAGATGTAGGGCATCAGCCCTGAATACCTACCATAGTATAGGCATATTTTTAGCCATTGGACTTTGCTGACTTGTGTTCTGCCTTTGTCTGGTGTTGACTCTTCTTAAAGAAGAGCTGAGGAAGCTGTTACAGACTGAGACTGCAGCCTGGTACTGGCGCTAACCTACGCTCTGTTGTTTTTGGAATATCAGATTTAAAGCTAGGACTGAGATTTAGCTTCAGTCACCTTGAAGAGCCTTGTAAGGTGTCCTTGTGAGATTTTAATTGAAATGAAATGAAGTAGAACAGAAAAATATTGTACTCTTGTGCAACTTACATCATGATGAACTGCATTACTCTTGGTAGGTTATCAGAAAGGGCAGTTTTGTCAGAAATTGGTATTTTCACCTGGTTAAACAGGCTGGAACTGTGGGTTGACTAGCACAGGAAAAGTTTAATAATGGTAAGCAATTGGTCTGATCTAAATTCTGACTGCTGGTACTAAGAAAGGAAGACTGAACAATAAATATCATTTCCCTTGAGCTGCGTAACACTGAACAAGGGTGGCAACTTTTAATGAAGGAGCAGTCAGTCAGATTGGGAGGCAAGCCTGCAAACATCTATGCTTACAGATGCAGGAGAAAAGCACACCGAGAGTAGTGCTCGCTTTTTGTGGGATTTTTGGTGTTTTTTTCCACCTCAAGCAGTAATTTATCTTGTTTCCTCCTATCTTATAGAAATAAGACTCCTGTGAGAAATGAATGGCATAAATGTTCATGTCCGTTTTTTGTACATGAGGAGGATGTTACTTTTCTGTTCACTTAGAGTAGGGTCTTGCTCATAGAATAAGATTTTCTATACTAAACTATAATTTTAATTTTCTGGTTTTTTAGTTTTGTACTACTTCAGTGATATTTGGGGTTATTTTTTTTTGAAGATACTTTACTACTCTTTTTATTTTTGGGGGTGATGATTGGTCCTGTGCTTAGAAGGACTATGTATGCAATTTGCTGTAGATTAGCAAACTCTTGCATTCATAACCATGCATTCTAAGGAATTAAAGGAATAAAAGCTACCTTCCCAAACTGAAAACGCATCTGTTAATTCTGTTGGTGAAAAATTTCTTTGGAGGAAATTATTTGTGGACATTTTGTTGGTTAGGCCATGACCCTCACTTGTTTTCATGAGCAGGGAGTTAGTCATCTCTATTTTAAAGCTCTAATAAATTATTTATTTATTTTACTTGCTATTTTAAATTTCATTACAGGTGGGGTACTAATAATATTAAAGGATGAGACTAATTAGCCACAACATGAGCTTTGTTTCTGCTTTCTTTATTCTGGGGTTGGGAAAATAAACTTTAAAGAATTTTACTCAAGGGAATCACTATAAAATGCAGGAGATAAAGCGGGGGATTGTCTTTTGTTTTGTCCCCATTCTGATGCTGTAGAGAAAGTTAGGGGACAGCTGCTGGTCAAAACCATTTTCCTGTCTGCCACTGTCTTTGGGAATTATTTTGAATTATTGTGGTGGTCACTGAAGTTATTTTAAAATATGTCACATTCCTTACTTGCCATGTGCTGTTGAGTTATGCGCTTCATCACGAGGGTTGATTTTTCTGAAGGCTGCATTTAAGCCTTTGGCTATGTCTAAAATGCAAGTAAAATACAGTTAAACCAACAACAGATGCTGCTTGTTACTGAGCTGTATTTCACCAAGCTTTGAAACGGTTTTCTGCTTCTAGTGTGGAAGATGGGTCATCCTTGTTTTCATCCCTGATTTCAAATTATGTGTAGGAGGAGGATTCCACAACTTCATGGTACTCTGAGAAAGCAGAGAAAATTTTGTTGCTAGGAAACTATGGAGGACCTATACTGTACCGTCTTTCCAGAATGTTTTATAGTTGGCGTCGGTTACTTCATTAACTTTCGTTCTAATCCTATTCTTTATGCAAACATCCACATTTTTTCCTATAGTTGTGGTGTTTGTTACACACTTATGTGTACTAGAAAATACATTCTTTCTGTGGTTATTTCTGTATTGCTTTCTTCTCTTCTTCAACACACAAAAACCAACCCACCAAACATTTCAGATTATGTTATGTTTTGAAGGCTAATATTTATTTGCACGATATTGTTGCCTAGGCATCCTGAATTATTAGGATATGGTAGATCATGTTTTCCCACAAAAGACAAATGCTGAGATCCACAGAGTTACACAACTTATCTAGAAACTTAATAACGCTTTCCAAATTGGATATGATCAGGAAAAAGTCTTAAAAGCATATGGTGTTTTGCAGCTGACTAGGTCTGGTTGCTCCTTTTCGCTGGATGCGGTGACTCCCATTTTACAGCTGTAAGATATATCTGCACATTGAAGGGCGACTGAATCCCTGCTGTAGATTTCAGTCCATGAGTGATGGACCTGTGACTGAAACAGTGATGCATCATTTGAGATCAGTCTTGGTATAGAGCTTCTGCTAAGAACTGTAGCACCCGTTGGACTAAAGGGAATCATAACCTCCAAGAGGCAATCATAGAGACAGAAAACAATTTTTTGTGGAACGATTCACTAACACTCACTGACTTTGCTCAGAAAGCTGCATGTTAACGTACTTGTTTGTGGTTTCTCTGGAGCTTGATGTGATTTTTAGAACAGTATGGAAACATCATCTTCATCTGACAGTGTGTGGGCATTACTTCATGACCATTTCTAAGAGCATGGCAGAAGGCACTCTGCTACCCACCCATCTATAAATAACTAAATATCATCAACCCAAAAGTAAAATTGCATTTTATAGGTAGCCTTAGGAACATGCAACACAGGCAATTAGATTACTTGTAGTCCTACAACATTCACACTAAAGAGAATGAAATTACTTAGAAATTTGCTGTCCAGACCACTTTCAGGTGAATTATTTCTCTTGCACACACTGAAGGACTTCAAGTACCTGTAAATACAATATATGAATGACCTGAATTAACTTAGACAGTATGAATTTGCTTGTAGATAGGTAGATCCTAGAGCCTTTACTTTTGTATGACTCAATTTTTGGATTGTAGCTCTTGGGTCCTCTTTGCTGTTAAGGTAGCTGGAAGGGCCAGAGAACATATATAAAGGCCATGTTAAATATTGGTGGAATTTTGAAGGCAACACAAAATGTAAAGGACACTGATGATTTTCCATAGTCCTTCAGTGAGCTCTACAAACAGCTTGCCATTGGCAACCGCTAGAGCAAACCTACCTATCCCAATACAAGATGTGGCCTTCAAGCCAGGATTTCTTGAAATAAAGCCCCTCTTGCAATCTTGATGGCTGTGTGTCTTTAGGCAGAATCCTTTGTTCAGCTGGAACCTCCTGTTTTTTCCCCAAAAGAAGAATTTATGGAAAAACTTGGTTCTATCTTCCCCTCAACTCCACCCCTTCAGGGGAAAACACTGTTGATAAACAGCCACTTAACAGAGCATTAGAATTGGTGCAGTCATTCTCAATGTTCTGCAGGAGTGGGGAGGAAGGATACTATCTGGTTGAGAAGGATTTTAACGTTTGGGACTGGGGAAAACCAGAACACAAGCAAGTTTCATTCATAGCCTACTTAGTACTTTCCTATTTGTTCTAGAGAAACATGGATTCACAGTCCTCATTTGCCTGATTGAAAACGAAGACTTGAACCTATCTATTTATCTCACATCATGTGAACTCCCTATGAGTTGTTCTGATTCATTGCATGTATGTATAGTTATTCTAAGTGAATATTTCTAGCAAGAGAGGTTCAGGCTGGGCTACAGATGTAAATCAGTTGTTGTCTTGATAAATAGTACTGAGACTATCTTCCTTTAACGTTTCTGAGGTTGGCAGTGTGGGACGTGTCTGCCTAATGGTGTCTAATCCACGGTTTTGTGTAAATTCTATTTCCAGTGTATACAAGGGAACAGTAATGATGAGAAGTGAAAAAAATACAGTGGGTAAAGCATACCAAAGAGCTAAGAAGGAAAAACTCTTATTAACACACCTGGTACTGTTTAATTTGGAATAAAAACACTTGGGTGCAATGCTTTTTGTGAAAAGTGCTTAATGTCTTAGCAGTATGCTGATGTAGAAATAGCTGTGGCTGCCAAGTCAGAGAGCAGATGTGCTTCTGTCCTTGAAGGTACAGAGTTATGAGGAAAAATGTTGTAAGGTAGAACAGGAGTATTGCATTTGTGTGTCTTTGTACTTTGCTTTAAGAAGACAAGCTCAGGCTGTCTTTCTCTGCCTGAATACAACTAGCCAGTTTCAAAAAGGCAGAAGAGGAAAGCATGCCTCAAAAATTACTCAGTTTCTACAAACTGTGAAAATTGGGTCTCCTTCCTTCACTCAGCAACCAAACTGGTTGGAAAGGAAACTAAAGGAAAAGCAGGGAAAACTCATCTGTTGTTTGTTTGGCAGCAACTGCCTCGATGGTTGTCATGCATTAACTCAGATTTAGGTAGTGTATCACATGCTGTCACTTTGTTGGTAGGCCTTTTGGAAGGTAAATTGCAACTTACTGTGCTGTGGGGAAGAAAATAGGAGTGACTTAGGTGCTAGAGGATCCACATCTACAGGAAAGAAGGTGTGTTAATTTCTGTGTGTGTGGAACGGCATATTTGAAAGTGGAACTACAGTTGTACTAGTGCAGAAAACTGCTGTCGTGACTCACTGTGATCCATTCCATTTTTATTCTGACAAGGAGGCAGTTGTTTGAAAAAAGAAAAAACAATAATATATATACACCAGAAGAAACCCATAATGATGAAAATGGTGGTGAGATAAAATAGCAATATGCTTCGATCATTAAAATGAAGTGTCAGGCAGATGAAAAGAGTTCAAAATGCAGACAAATCTAAAAATTGGGGTGAGTGTGACTAAGTAAAATGTCTTATCTTTGAGATTATTGATTTTTAAGGTAGGTTTATGTTAGAAAATCAAGCTATGAAGTGGTACAAGACATTTGGGGCTCCTGAATTCTGTTGTTGTCAGCTGGTGTAAGAAATTAATGACATGAGGATCAGGAGAAAGGATAGTCAGATTTTTCAAAGCAACATAGCATTCATTCAGCTGAAGCTTGAACTAGTGCAGATATCGTTGAGGATTAAAATATTACATGAATAGGCATATTCTCTGACATATTTGCCTAATGGCAATTGATAGCGTACCTCCAAGCCTTGCTGTGTAAGATTTAAAAAGCCAAGCAGAAACTACTTGGGATTTTTTGAGGATTGTTTTTTTGTGTATCTTGTAAAAAATAGTAGTGTTCATAAATTGTAGTGAGAAATGGTGATAAGGTTATTTCTTATAGAAAAATGAATTCTGAAAATGTAGAAGACATTGAAAGACACATGTAAAGTCTGTGCTGTAATGTGGATTGAATATGAAAAAAATACATTTTTATCAAACTGTAAAGCAAACCTTTAGAACTATTAAGCGTACAGTGAATTGTTTTATGGGTGAAATCCTGGTGTCTAAAGTCAGTGGACATTTTGAGAGTTCAATAAGGCCTCCATTTCATTTCAGAGATGTAGAAGTGATACAAATATTATTTCATGTTGTCCAAGTAGCACAACTGAAGTCCTTTTCCTCACACTTCATGTGCTATTCTGTGAGAGCACTGGGAGAGATGATCTCTTAGTTTTCACAAATATGATCAGCTGAGATAAGAAGGAATGGTCTACTGGGTCAATGGTGGTGAAGCGATAGGGAAAGTCTCAAAACAAGACTTGCTGGGAATTTGCTTGATATCAAGTCTCCTTCAAGAATAGAACTTTATTGCAAAGCCCTCAGTTTGGGAGAAACACTGTGCTGTCTCACATTGGCGTCTTCTTTGCAGTTATCAGTTGCATCTGGTTTAGGAATATTGGAGAGGCAGGCGGATTGAATTGCCTGCATGTGGAATTTACTGGACTACACTCCGAGTGCATTTTGCAAAATGGGACCTGGGAAGGCAGGACACTGAGTCAGTCTCAACTCATCTGCACGTGTTCATAGCAGAACATCCTAGGGAAAGGCACTTGGTTAAAACTCAATGAATTCTCATGGCTTCAATAGGTGAGACTGCTCTTGGGAGGCAGGTATTAGACTAGGATGAGCATTGTAAAATGGGATGTGAAGGATGCTGGTGTGGGATGGTTTGATTAGCAGCATGTGGAGCAAAACCTGAGAAGGAGACAGTACTATGTGTTTCAGACTGTGAGAATCGTACCCTCTTTGTGTGTGGCGAGGAAGCCCAGTTCGTTACTGAGAACAAAAGTAAACCAACAGATTTCAGATAGTGTCCATGGGTTGGTTATATAACAACACTTTCAGCTCTGTATCAACAGTTACCATGAGAAGTGAGCTGAGTCACTGCAGAGATTCATCATGGATATCACAAGCCCAAGGGCAGATCAACTGCTGAAGCAGGTGTTACAATGAAAGAATTTGAAGAATTATAGAAAGCCATCAAAAAGTCTACGAACTGGAATGCTGCAGAGAACATCAGAGTACTAAAGCAAGCATGCTATTTCATTAGATAAAGTAATGAGGTAAGGTTCCCGCTATTTTGAAGGACAATGAACTGTGGCTGCACCAAATCATTAACAGGAAATAACGCACAACAATCACCAATCCTATTAATGAGACCACGTGTCCCTAAACAGAGTGTTCAGAGCTTTGTTAAAGTCAGCCAAGTACCATGAATTTCTAACAGTGTACTGAGAATTTCAGGAGAAGGATCTAAAGTAATTAGCAGCGGATGTCATTCTGGAGATAAAAATATCTTATCTGGGGTAAGACTGGGCCTGTCTACTCATGTTTTTACTGAAGGACAACATTCTCTGTTCTCATGAGTTCTAGGAGAACTCTCTCTAGGAGAGTTCTAACGAGCAGTGTTTAACACCGTGAAGGAGGCATGGAGCCTGCGGTGCTGCTGTCACTTCCTCACAGCATCTTACAGTAGAAATGAGGACTGATTCAAGTATTCACAGTTGAGGCACCATTGAATCAAATTTTGCTAAGACCTACTGGAACTGTTAGGAGAGGTGATCCTTAGTTAACCGATTATGTAACTTCTAAAAACTTTTCCAAGTTAAGGATAGATTTGAGAGGTAGAAATTAAAATAAATATAAGAAGTACAGGGAGATGTACAGTTAGAACTACAGAGTATCACACTGAACACTAGCCAAACCTGCTTTTGGATAACAGGTTCAGTTTCAGAAATGGACTTTTGTTAAAGTTTGATGCTCTTGATATTGAAAAATACTGCATGAAAAGGCAACCTTACAAAGCATTGTGCAAAGCATCTGTGGGTTGGATTCAAGCAAACCATTTGTTGTATCCCTCTCACAAGCTATGATAAAATGAATCCTGAAATACCTTGTGTAATGACTCATCTGGTATTAAGATGTGTCAGTGTTCATAAACAATGCTGTTCATGCTCTGTGTGTATGTGCATGTGTAAGAGGTGTAGGTGGAAGCTGAAGTTTTAGTTGTGGTGACTCAGCCTTTCTTCACTGTTTCTCTTATTCCTGGCTTATGAAGAAATTATCTTCTTTCCTGTGCACTTAGATAGCTGAAGTTCCAGTGTTCAGTGGAGGATGTAATATGTTTGTTTCCTGGATCAGTCCTGAGATTTTTGTGTCTCAGATGTTTGACTGTTAAAAATTCAACCTCCTGTGTCATAGGTAGTGATCTGGGGTTTTTTGGCTCTCATTTCTTCACTCCCTTTCGTGGTAAGCCACTCAAGTTTATGGGGAAGTTTTACCTACTCTCTTCTCTGTCAGATTTTACATGCTATTATTAACGTGGTTTTGGAGGTAAAGCTTATTAAGAGAAATATGCCTTTATGAATTTCATATTCTCAAAGCAAGTGTTCTCATTTTGTTATCTTGCCAGACTATTTGATAAGCCAGTGACCAATTAGAATACAATGCAGAATGTTTATACAAAAATTAGAGGGACAAAAATTAGTTTTGACAGTGATTTAGGTCTTGATTGATTAATAGGTGAAATAGTCTATTCAACTTTCCAGTATGGTTTTTTTCCTATTAGGATTTCTATCACTATAAATTTTAGATTCTGTAATTTGTATAATCTATCAGCTGCTAAAATCTCGAGTGAAGTATGAAAAAGGTGACTTGGTTTTTAATAGGACTAAATTCAGACTGAGAGTTTCCACTGAAATTTTGTACTAGTAACTTGCAAGCCACATACACTAAGTGTAGCCAGCAGATGGAGGGCTGTACCAGCTGCTTAAAATTCTACTTCGTCTGACTATCTCTGGCAGACACATTGCAAACCGTCTGAAAGCTGTCATAATTATGATGCTTCGTATTTCTTACAAAGTGAAAACTTATGTTTTAAAAGATGGACCCTGTATAGTTATTTCTTCACGATGATGTATAGCTCCATTTATGACTTTTAAACCTTTGTGGATGGTCGTGGCACTTAGAAACCAGGTCATCATTGCAAAGCCAAGACATACATACATACATATATACGCAAAAGTGGGAGGAGGATAACTGCATTTCTTTTTAATGTCAGGAAAATTCAAAGGTTCATAATAGAAATGTACCTACCAGTCTTGATACACTGCAATGGTACGTTCCTTTTTTGGTATATGTTGACCAGTGTAATTCACCACACTAAATGAGATTTCCTTACACAGCATATCAGGGCACGAGCTAAACTAACCTCATGTCACTTGAAAAGAGCAGGCCTGCTTCTCCTCCTTCTCCCTCGCTGTAAATGACAGCACTCTACTTTTGCCATTATTGTCACGATGCTGTCCAACTTACCTGCCATCTCCTCCCAAGAGCCAGCAAAGAGAGTTAAATTGGCAGAAAACCAGCTTGCCAAAGTAAGAGTGAATAGGTTTCTACTCGTTTAGTTCCCTGATAAATTTAACATGAAATTATACAAGTGTCAGTGAGAAAGGGGCAGGTATTTGTGATCAGGGTAAGGAAAAGGAAAGCAGGACCTTCTGTTTTAGTTTTCTATATGCATAAAAGGTTCCATCAGTATAGCTCAGAATCAATGATTGTTTATGAGGTTGCAGGAGCAATGTAAGTAAATGTACACCAGTAGTTGCAGTTCTCCCATAATGAAGGGTAACTAGACTGTAGATACTGTTCTGGAACTTCTCAAGAACTTCGTTACACCTCGTCAAATGAACACAATACTTGGTGATATGGTATTTCCTTTTTCTAAGGCATGCTCAACCTCGGACTTTCTCTTATCCCTTTGTTTTGTTACCTACTTACTCATTGAATGGCTAAACAAACCTCAGTACGAAAAGGTATGGAAACTGTGGCAGCCTAAGCAGTGACAATAAGCAAAGAGGAAAGAAGTAGTTTTTGTCAAGTGTTATTGGTATGTGAATTGACCAAGGCTGCAGTTTTCTTTGCCAATATCCACTTTGTTCTGACCCCTTGTACTTCAGGGAATAGGGCAGCAGCAACAGAAGCAAGTTGTGTGGGATTCCCCCCCAAGTTTTCCCCTTCTCTCCTCCACAATGGCTCTGCTGGACCATCTCTCTCTGTTTCTTTTTAGCTGGTCAGCCAACCCAGCATGACTTTTCCCTGGCTGCCTACCATCTGCCTGTAGACTCTCTTCTCCTTTTGTTCCTCTTGAAAGCTCACTCCTGTGAGGCACTAGGAGTCTGCAGTGAAATGCTAAACATGCACACTTGCTACTGATGTTTAGGAGATATGATTGCTCAGAATCAGTTAAGAGAGTATCTAGAGGCAAGGTATCATGACTTGTAAAAAGAACACACCAGCAACAGTAACTCAGTTTGAGACGTGTTTTTCATAGCCTTGTAATGATGTCCTAATGAATATTTATCATTATTTGTGAGACCCTATTTTCAGCAGTTGTGTATTATAGTAACAGCTGACAAAATGTTCATTTTGGTTTGTAATGAAATTGTCTCTGTTTTAGCTGTTTATTATGATGGGGATGTCACTCCCATACCATTGTTTTTGCCATTGTAACACAGCTGGATTATTGGCAGGCTAGCAAGCTTAAAGGCATATCTGATTAGTTTTTCTTGTCCGGATGAGGGTCTCTGAGTGGAAATGTTAACTCTTTGCACTGTCTGTTTATCTTGTAGCAGAAGTGAACAAAGTCCAGTCATGTTTGAACAGGTTTTTTAGTGTAAGAGATCTCTTCCAAAACTTTCCAAGCTTTTGCTTTTCCTAGCAGTCACTAAAATAAAACTCCTTCAGTAAGAAACAATACAAAAGAGTGTTCACTGATAAAGCAAATTCAATTGAGTTAGATTTTTATCAACTTTGAATCAGTTGGAATAGACTATAATCTAAGCATTGCAGTAAGGAATGTTTGTTAGGTATGTTCTACAAGAAAGCTGTGTGTGCTGCTTGGCAAAGTGTAATTAAGTAGTACTTTATTTTGAACAATAACAAAGACCTTGGCTCATATGTCAGACTTTATACTTCACCTTTCTTATATCCTTGCTACACTGAACTGATCCCTGCAGAGATGTTTGTGAGGGAGAGGATTAGTGCTCATTCTGTACGTATGTGGTCCAAAGTTCTCAGTTGTCTTGTACTCTTCTTCCTTCAGCCCAACCAGTGTGTTAATTCAGTGAATTTAAAGGGCCTAGAATACATTCCCTAGTGTTATACTTGTTAAAAAAATGTATTTGGATCAAATAAAAGCTTTAAACTTATTTTGTTCCTAATACTTAAAGTAACATTCTGGCTTTTTTTTCAATCCTATCAGACTTTAAAAAAAAAAAAAAATTAACTCATATTGGGTAAATCTCTATTGCATCAAAATAAATGTCCACAAAGAGTGCTCCTTAGTAACAGGTATTGTACTTAAAAGCCATTCCCACGTTAAGCCATGTACTGCATTGGCTTTGCTGCCACATTTTTATCATATCTGAAGTAATAGCATGAAAGTATTTTTTTATCTTTTGGGGAACTGCTGATAGTTGAGGCTTTACAAGACATAAAACAAGGCCTGACTCCTCAGCCAAAGAGCTGTCAATCTAGTTTAGTAGAATACTGGCCAATTCTGCACTCAGTTTTCTGAAAAAAAGAAAAAAAAGAAACCCAAGCTTTTAAATTTATTTTCTCCTGCAGTTTTTTATTCTTTTGGCCTGAACATAAGACCAAGGCCTCATCAGAAAGTAAAATCTGAAATAATATCACTTGCCTTATTCCTCAGAGTAAAACTCTGAGATGGCAAATGTTTTATCGCCTGGTACCAAATTTGTTTTAACAAGCACCACTACTCATTGGTTTTAGTTCCAGCCCAAAGTTCTGGTGCCTAAGTTGGAATGAGCAGCATTAGTTGGGCACAACCACTTGAAGTCTATCAAGTTTCCTGTAAAAACCACAATGGCTATTCTGGTAAAAAAAGCAGTGTGGGCTTCTCGTGGAGCTGCTCCTGGAATTCAGGAGTTGTTAAAAATATTGGTATGGCAGAAAAGTGGGAAGGTTGTGACCTGCTCAAGGTCCAAAAAGCAGTTAAGAGCTTTCTAGTCCTCTTGATAACCGCTACTGAAGTTCAGAGCCAAAGAAGAACTTCTAAACAATGGTGGCATACTGTGGGAGAAGTAAGCTGTAGGGCAGCAGTGGGTCTGAGGGGTGAGTGGGGTGGTTGGGCAACTTTAGCCTCGAGTCTTAAGCTCACTCCTGTCAGAAGACCTAACGAGAGGTGACCTGCTGATATGGCAAGTCATTTGACTTGGGTGTTGTGTGTACCGTACCTGTAGCACTACGCTCTGCCTGCTCCTCTGCAAGGATCCCAGTCGTTCAGCAGATGACAAAAACAGGGTAACCAGCTAAATCTGGCACTGGGGAGCGGGGCGCTGTAGCAGTGCTATATGAGCAGCAACCAGGGGATTGAGCTGTAGCATGAGCAACCAGAGAAGCGAGTAACACAACGGGAAGGAGTCATCAAGGATTATTGTGGGAATGTGCATGGTGGTGTAGTGGGGAGAAAGATCAGGTTTGGAGCTAGAAAGAGGCTGAGGAAAGCAGTCTGGAGAGCAGGTTCCCTACTGCGTGGGACAGCATGGCATGTCTCATGGTTTTAATGTTGACTTTGTTAGTTTGTTTCAGTTCTAAAACATGGGATCATATTTGTATTTCATGACCTCCTTATTATTAGGCCAACACAGTAATCCAGGGCCTGATTCCTATAACATGGACAGTGCAGGCTTACGTACGTGTTTGCATGTATGTTCTTTCTTTTACTGCATAAGCATATTGGCACAGGAGATGTGTATCTAAGGAATCAAAAGAAAGGCGCTTTGGAAGCTAGGATCTTTATTTTCTTTCCTGCCCTGGTCCATTAACCTAATGGCTTTAGTGAAGTGATTCATTGGTAATAAACCCTGCACCTATTTAATGTGACACACATCCTTGGGTTTTGGCTACCAATGCAGTTCTTCTAGATCTTATCAGTGAAAGGTATTTGTAATCATACACTGATATTTAGGAATATGATCAAAATATTTTGTCATTATTTTCCCTGACTTAAGTTTAGCACAATCCATGTTAGTGTGGAAACCTTTTTACACTGTTATTTTTTTAAACTATGAAACAAAAGAGCATGGAAATGCTCATTAGAGACTTCAATCTAAGCTTCTACCAACAGAGAGAACAGCTTTAAATAAACCAGTTTTACATTGGGGATTACTGACTCCCTTTTCTCAAATAATGCTGCTGTTCTGAAGGTGCTTAGTTTAGGCAAATGACGTTTTCAGATAAAAAGATACTTTGTTAGAAATTGACGACTAGCTCTAACTTAATGCTGTGTAAGACTACCTACATAAAGTAGTCTTTGCAGTGTTAATTTTGAAACTTCAGACAGAAGCTGGTTTGGGTTCAGCCTCAATTATATAAACTGAAATTCCTTGAAATTTGAGTGGAAAAGGAATCTGGATTATTAGTTCCACCTTTGGCCAATCTACCTTTCACTAAAAGTTGAGAACAAATACGGCTTATTTTGCTGTAGAAAAGTGTACTACATTTGGGTTTTGGCTCTTAAAAAAGAACCTGGAATGATTTGGAGCTGGATCCCATTTGTTGTTCATAAATTCCAAGGGCTTGGCAGGGAGGAAGTATCTCTTATTTGTTCTGTAAAACACAGCCCATTAAGTACCTAAGTTTGTCACTGCAGTGCATATTGCACTACATCTGGTTTCTTCTTACATCCTCAATTTAGAAATAGAAATTCAGCTGTTACCATAATGAAAGGAGAGAGCTGCACTGGCATTTTAATTTTTAAAAAGGACGTTCCAGAATACTTAAGTTAAAGCAGAAACATTCTTTCAAAATGATTGTCCATGTTCCCGTAAGGGTATGCAGAAAGTATTAATAATATAACACAGCACACAAGAACAGATGTCCCATGGCAAAGTTTAAATAAAATTGGAAGAAATTAACACCCAGTTTGCTAATACGCAGCAATGGAAACTTTGCTCTACATATAGGGTCTCAAGCTTGGACGCCTACATCCCCTCCCCTTCATTATTGAACAAAGAGGAAAATAGGAACACAATAAAAATAGAAACTGATAAAAAAAAAAGCTCAATCAATGTGTTCATTTTTATCCTGTAGCAAAGTTTCATTTGTTGATACGTTTTCTTTGCATAATTGCTCATGAACTGAGCCCGCCTTTAATCTCTGAAGCACAACTCCTAATTGCATAAATGCAGTATATAAAGGCATGCAATATAATCCCAGTTCCAGAACATTGTTACTTTGATCTTTCCCTGAGCCATTATCTCATTAAATTTTTATCTCTATGACATTGTTTGCATTCAATAAAACTTGGAAAACTAGGAAGTTTAGAAAAATTATTTCAGGTTTGTCCTGTGCTGTTTCAAGTACAGATGAGGAAAAATCATTATGAGGTTGAATAAAGTCCACTGTATCCAGTTCCTGAAAAACTGAGAGTTGTTTTACACATGGTAGCTTTGTAAATTTTACAGGGTTTTGCCTTCCTCACAGGTCAGAAATAAATTCATATACATATTTAGTATCCAAATGTCGTCTTCATTATTTGATATTGAACTGTCTCAGGTCAGTGATATCACAGCACAGTGCTTAAGAGGAGATGCTACAAAAAGCTCTTTTTTTACGTGTAGATCTTTGCTAACTGGCTGGGGCTTTTGTTTTTACACTGTGTGTTATTCTGAAGAGACAATGAGCCAATGACCACTCACAGGTGAAGGCTGTCTTTGAAAGACAGGAAAAATCTCTCACAGAAGTGTTATTCTTTCATGGGAATGAATGAAATGTGTATTGCTAAATTATTCCTGTCTGAGCAATTATTTTGCTGCCCAGTAAAGGCTGACAGTTGAATTACTATTTTTGGCTGCTTCATCAAAATTATTGTTGAATATCAGTCCTTTGTAGGACTTGCAGAGTCAAGGTTGAGTGATTAATTTTGCTCAGCAAAATAAACTTATTTACCTATAACAGTCCAGGATATTGGAATTTTACAGCTTGATCAAGACTTCATAGGTTCTCTTAACTATGTTAGTCTGAGAAGCTGGCATTTCTATGTTTGGTAGGTGGGAAAGTGCTGTGGTAACTGTGTTGTAATGACTGACCAGCAAAAAGAAATTATTTTAAGTACATTATTCAGAATGCAATTTAAAGCTTTTTCCTCCCTTTTAAAAAAAGTTTATTTTAGAAATATTTTGTTCTTTTAACAAGGTTTGTTGGACTCTTACCCTTCAGTCTCTCAAAAATTATGATTTCTTTAATGAGTGTCAAGCATTAGCTATTGTTCTTTCTCATCCAGAAAACAATGGATCAATTTAGTCAATCAATTTAATACTATGCCTCTGCTCCACCATTTCTAAAATCTTAATTATCAAAAGATGCAATACTCCTTTTATAGCAGTTGCATTAATTAGACTTTCTCCTGGATTTAATCATTCTGAGCACTTCAGTGCTTTCAGTTTGATAGTTCATTGCATTCAGGTAGAGACTGTGGAGCTATGTTAACATCATTATGTATATTTTACTTTGTCACAAAGAAGTTTCAAATTTTACCATTTCAGCACTTTTGAACATCTGCCTGAAAAAAAAAATTCTTAGAAAGTTTGACACGTTGAGCATTTGGATTATCTAGTCTTCGTTTGTCCAGAGACTATTTGAAAATTTCTGTGTGAAAATTTTGTGTGTCTGGCTGTAAGAAATAGATTCACGTCCCTCCTTTCGTTATGTCGGAGTGATGGGGCTGTTGAATAGGGCTAGGGAAAGGCCACATTCAGGCGACCTAAAAGATAAGTATTGCAGCACTGACTGCTGTATCTCTCTATCCCCATGCGATTTACATCTTGAGCCTTTGAGGGACAGTGGTACTTTTGGCCATAAGGAAGTAGTATCTGGGATATCGTTGTCTTCTGTACTTTCTACCATAGGTTGAAAATGCTACTCTTTCATTGTTTGTTTCCCCTCCCCTGGCTCCACGACGACTGCCAGAACTTACGGGCAAGTATTGCAGTGCCGCGCTCAAGCTACCAAAACGTGCGGAGAAGCGGGTTCGTTGTGGAGCTCACGGGATTGCGCGGTTCCCGCCGGGTTCAGCACCCTGGACAGAGCCCGCTCACACCTCCCGCGGTACCTTGGCGGTCCGCGGGTGAAGGACAGGCAGGTAAGTTTAAAGACTTTCACCCAGTAATTTAGTGAAGTGAATCCCAAGCCTAGAACAAACCCTTACTGTATAATTCATACTAATGTTTCAAGTCCTGTTCGTTATTATTTTGTACTGATTTTATAGATTCATTTATAAGACAGTTTGAAAGGACCTGCACAAGGAAAAGCCTTATCTTTTTACTTCTAGGAGAACTCCTACTGAAATACTAGTCTACTCGGTGTATCATATGCAAATGTCATTTGCACTGAACACAGCTGCAATATTTTGCCATTTATGGAGCCTTGGAAATACAGCAGGCAACTAAGTATTGATCCGCTGTCTAACCATTAGAGACCACCTTAACATAAGCATAAAATGGCTTAAAGTGTACTGCAATTGTCAGCTTGTTTTTTCTGGAGAGGAAAAAAAAAAGTGCTGAAGCATTATGGAGCAGTATATACATATATGGAGGACTGGGAAGAAAAGAGATATAGTTGATGCAACCTTTAAACTTTGGTAATATCTACACTTGATATTGTTCTACAGGGAACAATAGAAAAGAAAGATAAATTAGCCTGCAAGAGTTTTGGATACTTAGTGTCCTGTTTTCCTAGAATAACTAGAATGTGCTTAAAAAATGAAAATCTTCTCTCTCATTTGGTAACATAAGTTTTGAAAGTAGTATATAGTAGTATAAGTATATACAGTAGTATAAGTTTTGATAGAATTCAGTATCATTTCAATGAGACTTTGATTTCAATGAAAGTGCACAGAACTAATGGTTCAGTTCCTCATCATCGGCAAAACGTGATGAATTTACTAAAGTATGTTTAGTGTTTTGACATTTCTAAAAAAATGCAGCGTGTAGTAATTTATGACAGAAGGTTGATATGCCTCATTATGAAAATTCTCTTTGACTTTAGGGCAAAATACTTCTATGTTATGACAGAAATACATTGACACAGGTAACAAAGAGAGAGAGAAACTTTTGATGGCTATATACTTGTTTCAGCAAGATTTTCTGTTACCTAATGAGTCAGTTCTATTTATTTTACTGGCCTCGTCTACTGGATTGTGTAGAATTTTACATATACTTTGACTGAACCATACCTGAGAATTATGTGAAATATCACTTATTACTGGCTCCTGTGATGGAACAAGTATCTGAGGTTTGGTGTGAGACAAAGATTTTTGAACTGTCAAACAGCAGCTTTGATGAAAAGCAAGGGGAAGGAATAGAATCTGTGTAAACTTATCAAGAGACATACTAGGGCCAGGTGGTCAGGAGAGACTATTCTTTAGATGTTGTTCCAATAGGATGCATAAAAGATATCTTTAATAATTTTGATAAAAGAACCTTTCACAACTTGCTGTGGTGATATAATGGCTCTGAGTGCCATCTGACTTTGAGATCTGTACAATATGTCCTACATAATACCTAGTTTTAAGAACTACAGCGTCTGAAACATCTAAGTAGCAAAAGGGAGAACTTCAATAAGAGGGGAAAGAGAACACTCCACAAGATTTCCTAGTACTGCTGAAAGCCAGCCATTGTCTGTCGGCTGCTAGCTGACCTGAACAAAGCAAAATAATACGTTGTGTTCCAGCTATAGACCCTCAGGTTTCTGTGTGTCAACAGTATGTGTTATGGCAGGAAGAGATCCTGATTTCTGAGACTGTAGGTAGGGAAGACAGAGAGACATACACCTTTATGAAGAAATGCAAGGGCATCTTTATAAGACTTTTTGATAGCAAAAAATATAAGTTACTACTGATTGGTTCCATCATATTGGATAGCTGAAGAATGAATCTCATTTGATTAAGAAGATATTTCTGCTCTTTTTTTATCATTGGCGAGCATGGTAAAGCTGTTAAAAAAAAAAAAACAAAACCAAAAAAACCCCCAAAAAACAAAACCCAAAACAAACCCCATACTCTTTCCAAAGCATATTATTAAAGCTTTATTGATGTGACATTGGGATGGCTTGTGAGGAGGGCCTTGTGTGTCCCTGTGATCCAGAAAGCAGTGCCTTACCATGTTATAACTCTTAGTAAGGGCTACCTTAGACAAGTCAACAGCTAGAGAGGAGATGAAAATTAGACTGCTGGTCGCCAAAACTAACAGCAACAGGAGAGCAACCCATTCCTGAAACAGACTATGCTATGATGTCTGCTCCTGCAAGCAACATGGTAGTTCTAGTGGAACGTTATTCAGGCGTTTCAAGCAGCATTTGGCAGTGTGGGAAATGTCTTTGTTCTGTTATGATTCCATTGTTCCTTCTCCTTGTCACTCATCAGTTTTTCTTATTTTTATAAAATGTACAGAGCTTGAGATAAAGTGCACAAAAGGAAAAGCTTCTTGTGACTTCAGTGGGCTTCATGCAACCCCTGTTGTGAGCAGTATTTGATTATTAAGAACAAAGATCATTAGAGATAGAATTTATGATCTCTGGTTGTTCTAGTAAAGATAATTTCTGGTAAGCTTTTGCTTTTATTCAGGGATGTGTTTCACATAATATTTTTTCTGTTTTCAGCTAAAGAGGATAACTAGTGCTCCTGTCTCTTTGCTGTGAAAGTATTGTGCTCATGTAGGCATGGAGATGAAAAATTAATTTGTACAAGAATTGTATGAAGTGGTCACTTTTTCTGTGTAAATGTTTTCCATTTTGTTTTTGTAAACTATAAGAGCAATTATTTTTTTCCTTAATGGCAAATATTGTGGGAAGCAGGAACATGACATACTTCTCTACTACTGAATGGCTCTCAGTTATCATGCTTGGTGTGTTTAGTGCATCCTAACAGTGAAAGACAAGAAAGCATTTATATCTGCTGATGTTACTACATCTCATCTTCAGCTTGGAAAATTTCTCAAAAATTTTAATGGCTTTAGAATCTCCTGTGGATTTATGCTGGACCACAGTAGTAGAACTATCTATATAAGTCTGGGCTCTACAAAGATGAGAGTAAGAGTACCCTTTTCTAATGTTGTTTTGTAGCAACTGTTGCTACTGATCAACCTGAAATCAGGATGCAGAGTGGCCGAAAGACTGTAATTAAAGAATGTGATTCCAAATATTAGCCAACAAAAAAAAAGTTAGATGTATTTATCCTGCAATGGCATTACCAGACTGACCAGATAAAGTAAAATAAATGAAAAGTCTCATGTACTTCACAGTAGTACACATTAGTGCTGGGGGGAAATGAGCTTCGATGCAAAAAATCTTGCTGTGGTGGACCGTTGCTTCCCAATCTTGGGGGGTGGAAGGGAGAATAATTCAGGACCATATGGGAGTCTAATAAAACTGAGTGTCAACAATCCTCTCACATCCATTCCAGATGGTTTAGACTTTCCTTGGATCTGAATGTCTTGTGTAAAATTAGCTCCCTCTTTATTCTCAGTTAATAACAGTTGCAAAGGTGAAGAGAAGATGAATATAGCAGAAAAGACATGAGAACAGCAAGATGTCTTTCTTGTAAAATAGTTAATATTGAGAGATACGATTCTGGTGTATGAGCAGAAGGATATGACTGAAAATAAGCAGTTTGATTTACTACATGTATTCAAACATACGAATGCACACAAAGGAAAGGAATCTTTCTTAGTAAAGAAAGACTTGTTTTCCTTTCAAAAGGAAGGGGGGGAAAATATTCCGGGGGAAACGGAAAAATTCTGTCTGGAATTGGGAACTCTGTGTGATTTTCCCATATTTTTTCCAGTTCTTGATGTCAGATAAATCTTTATCTTTGTCTTTCCCTCTAACGCCTTTATGAGCAGACTTTGACAATCATGCAGATTTTTTTGTCATAACTGCTAATAACTGAGATTTAGGATAAAATAATTGAACTTAACACAGCAGGCTATGCTAGATATTATGTACCAGTAAAGAAATGGAAATTCATCTAACATTCCATCCTTACAGGCTAAAATGGGATCCTACATGTGTTTTTTCTGTGTGCTGTGCTTATGGTAAATATCGTGGTCTAATGTTACTTTTTGTTTTTTGTTCTAAAATGAGTGTGACTTTCCATTATAATCCATCTAAACACACAAAAAGTGTTCAAAGTATGTTCTATTGGCGGTTAGATCTATGGGTTTGAGTTTGCGTAATGGCTTTTACAACAATAAGTCTTGCCCTGTTCATGGGCTAGTTGAACTTTTGCTGCACAGATCTAAAAAAAAACCAAACCAAACAACAAAACACAGCAAGCAACAACAACAACAAAAAAAAAACCCAACAAAAGTTCTTAATTTCATGCTTTATCCTATTCAAAACCTAGGGATTTTGTTTCTTCTGACAGAGCAGCAACTGGAGCTGAATGAGGTCCAGTATGCAATAATACCACGTTGGAGCAAAGCAAAATCAGTCTTTCTGTGTTTTCTCTCTCTTCCCTCTCACAAAATTTGGCATCAAAACATTTAAAACTTCATATGAAACAATTTTATCTGTTTTGGGTTCTTTTGTATCTGTGCGGCTTGTACTTCAATTACAATTTTAAGGAAACCTAGCTTTTTTGAGATTTTGTTTTGGTTTTGTTGTTGGGTTTTGTGCTTTTTTTTTTGTCCTTATGTATTTATTTAAATCTGCTGGCAACCTTATTTACACAACTCTAGATATCAAATGAAAATTCCAAAGCTTGAAAGCTGATGGTGAATAAAAGACCTGATCAATTATGGCTAAGTATTGGAGTTAAAGGTATATTTAGTTTTTGCACGAGTTAATAAGGCCTCCTTTGGTTCAGGTACAATTACAGTTTCTCCAGTATCTTCTGCCAGAGGCTTAGAACTGCAGAACTAGAGCAAATAAGTGGAGAGTTGCAGTCAGCTTCAATTCTAGCTATGAAAATATCTAAAAGACTCTTCACTGGTGTGAAGGAGAGGTCTATAGGAAGATGTACTTCCCTAATATCATGGATATTGTGAGAAAATATTGCCACAGAGTTGAGTGAGAACATAAGGCTTTCCTGTTGCAAAGAGTAAACCCATCATATCCTTAGTAAAGGCACTGGCAAAACCTCCTTTGGTTGAAATGGGAGCAGGGTGAAGTCTGGTTAGGCTTTTGTATTGCTTTTTACTTACTTTTAAAAATTAAATACAGCCAAGATGTCTTAGATAATCTGGTTTGCCTGTTGTGAGGCGAAAATCTTACTGCATCTTTAAAAACATTTTTGAGACTTTGTGGGGGCTTTTCCCAGTATTTTTGTGCAAAATTGAGTGGGAAAGTTTTGTTTTTCAAAAAATCTTTTTTGTGAGTGTTCTGACCAAGCATCCAGTGAACCCTGATGAGGTTTTGCCATTGACTATAGTGGATAAATAAAAAGCATAGAACCTTTTATATACATGCATACACTTAATATAATCACCACGCTATAATAGCATCATAGAATGGTTTGACTTGGAGATCTAGTTCCATTCCCCTGCCCTGGGCAGGGACACCTCCCACTGGCCCAGGCTGCTCAAAGCCCCATCCAGCCTGGCCTTGGACACCTCCAGGGATGGGGCAGCCACAGCTTCTCTGGGCAACCTGGGCCAGTGCCTCACCACCCTCACAGTAAGGAATTTCTTCCTAATATTGAACCTAAATTTCCACTCTTTTGGTTTCAAACCGTTACCCCTTGTCTTATTGCTACACTCCCTGATAAAGACCTTCCCCATCTCTCCTATAAGCCCCCTTTAGGTACTGGAAGGGGGCTATAAGGTCTCCCCAGAGCCTTCTCTTCTCCAGGCTGAACGACCGCTATTCTCTCAGCCTGTCTGCCTCAGTCCTTTGATATTCTTTAGTAATAACGTAACAGTATAGTTGTCATGGACAACCCTGTTGCTTATCGGCTGTATATCTTGTGCACAAGCATTAGTCTACACAAAAATAATTATAATTATTTTTGTGAGTCATTGTTCTAGGCCCAAAGATACTATGCTCACTTGGCAAAAACAGATTGCTATTAATATATGAAATCTGCTCTGAAAAATAATTTAACCCAGTTTGCAATGATTACTTTGTTCTTGTTTTTTTGTCTTTAAAAGGTGTTTAACTCTAAAGAGATATTGGAGGCTGGGGATTTAGAATAGTTATGACACAGCTTGTTCCCTAATTAATTTTAAAAAGTCTTGATGTCATTCTTTTGTACCATTAATTTTGAATGACCAATTGGCCCTACTTTACAGTCTAGATTTGTTATCTGATATTGTTACTTCTGAGGAATTATTAAGATGAAGATTGTTTGGGAAGTGTGTTGTCGAAGCATGACTCTTGATGGCTGTATTTCATCCAAGTGACACTGTCATCTTCTAAGGGATAACAAATGGGCTCAAGTGTCCATCCAGTTTGTTCTCAATAGAAGCAATTCCTTTTGCTCAGTAAGTTCAGCGGTTTAGATGTAGCTGTCCCATTTCAGTCTTTGCTGCTGTTTGGGGTCTACAAAGCCAGTTTCCCTCCCTGGTAGGTGACTCCCTCAGAGCTGGAAGAAAGACACAAAAGTTCTGTTTGGTGAAACAAAATAGATAGTTCTGTGGCACCAGGACTAGGAAAGTATAGTTTGTTTCTTCAGCTTTGGTTAATGAACTGTGAGCACCAAGGTTGTATCTATGTAAGAAGACTTGATCACATTTCTATTAGACGTGTTCTGTTGTCTAATAAATTAAGAGGATTGGTGTTGTTTTGTTTTTGTTTTTTGTTTGGGGTTTTTTTTTCAGTTATAACATTTCTCTCTTCTATCTTGCTGCATGTTTTAGAGAAGTTGTAGCATTTGAAAATTTTTAAAAAATTGTTTAAATATTATTTTTGAATTTTTTTAGTGCAAAAGTTTTTGCGTAGAGAGTGCACAAATAAAGAGAATGCATGATGGTATAATCTTTATTTCTGCAGTAAATGGGATTAGCAATGTATGTGTCATTCTTTGATTTCCACACTTACCTATGCATATAGTAAGTGGAACAATCCATTTCAATGTCCTGCTAGGTTACATACAAAAGATGTGATGCATCAAATTTCTTTTAATAACCTAGCAGAATCATCATTAGTAAGGGGAAGGCAATTATTTCTCTTCGTTAATCTTCTAAGTGCTTGTTATAAAGTAATCAGGAGACCGTATGCTTTATAGTCTTGCATAGCTAATACATATCCATTTCTGCATCTTCTGTAACACCAAAGCTCAAAATTATACTGAAGGGTTAGAATATATATGTGGTCGCAGGGTGATTTCAGAAATGGCTATTAAGAGGTGTTAATTAAATTCTTAGTTTTTCTAGATATGTTTTAAATTTTAAAAAGAGACTAATTTAGATGTCTGGCTACTCCAGGAGCCTGTAAAAATGTGTCACTTTGTGAATGTTAACCTGAAATTAAATCTCGAAGGGTTGAAAAGGTTTAAATGTTCTTTTTTTTGTTTGTTTTATCCACTGGGAATGGATTTGAAGCCAGTATGAGTGCCTTTTTCTCAAAGGGAGTTCAGAATCTGAACCCATTTAACGTGCTAGTCTTAAATCTACTTTTAACCAAAACTAAAGAAATTTAACTAAGTTTATATAGAAAGGCTTAGGGTTTATTTGGTTTTATTTCTTCTCTCAGCAGGCCATTTACATGTAATTCAGTAGAGAGGGAGGAAAAAATGCTTGGTAAACTATCATGAATTCCATTGGAAAAGGACCTCATTCCAAAGGGCAATGAAACACTTCTAAAATATTTAAAATACATATTTATTACTTATCACATGTTCTTCCTGATGAATTCTACTGTTTCTTATTTTGAAAAGGTATTATAATGACTCTGCATGTTTGGGGATATTTACGTGTGCGCCAGCAACTCCCTGATTTTAGGAGCTGTCTGCTGCTATATGAGAGGGCTAAGGAATGAGCTGGAGCACCAGGCCCCTTGTCTGCTGTGCTGTTAGTCTGTCCCTTGGCTGTATTTTGGAGAGCTTCAACCAGCTCTCTCCAGGACAGTGGAATAGTGCGATGGAAAAATTTCCTCCAGAATCCGAGTATTGTTTTCTCCGTTATACCAACAGGCTTTGCATCTTTCGTGTGATCTCATATTTATCTCAAAGCATGCATTAAAACCTTTGGGGTTTGTGCAGTTTTATGCATAAAAGAATACTGCTTTGGAAGGCTCTAGTACAGCACTTACCTTATTTCAGACATTCATAAGTGGGGAAAAAAAGAGATCAAGGACTAAACGCCGTGTAGTATGTGGCCTAACTCTCTGCTCCGGAAAGTTTCTCCCTTGATAAGCTGTTGTAATTGCATTTTGTCTGTTACTGCAAAATGGATGGATAACTAAATTAAAGGTTTCAGAATGCTACAAAAAAATAATTTATTAGTGTCATGAAATAGCACAATGAAACTGCAAATAGGAATTAGTTATAAAATAGTAAAATAGGTATTGCAATAGAACAATCACTGCCAAAAAATAGAAAATGTTTAGACTTGGTGCACAAAGCCAGGTTGTGGTACAAAGCGCAAACTTAATACTAATTAAAATACTATGAAAACTAATAATGGCAATGCTTTACAGATGAAGTAAAGCATAAAATATCTCGTATGATAGCCTGTAAGAAGACTGTTCCTCTAGGTTTTATGTTCTACATATGTACTGCTGTTTATTGCTAATCAGTTAGAAGAACATGTCATCTTTGCTATTAATTTAAAAATATGTTTATAATTAATTTTTCCCTGCTCTCAGGAGCAATTGTGACACTTAAAATTCTAAATCCCACTGACTTTCCATGACATTTCATTAGGCTGGCTCAGAATACTGAAATGAACCCTTGCAAACCCTTGCAAGTTCTAAAAGCCTTGGTGAATAAATGTCACACTTCAGTTTATTTTTGAACTTTTTGAACTGTGGACAACACCACAAATAATCATTGGACCTGCAAAGGCTCCACTGCAGTAATATTGATTAAGAGTTTTTACTGTGATCCAAGTCCAGTCTGTGGTATTTTGTTTGAAAGACTATGCTGTCACAAAACCACCATGCTAATTAATCGGCCTCTTTAGAAGCCAAATAGTGCAGCAATGTCTTGAATTGGTTTTATCTCCTATTGCTCCTCTCCTACTGCTCCTATTCATACTCTGTCCTGACTCTGTTCTGCAGAGAACTCCTTGTATTCTTGGAGGACAACTGGGAATTTAATCATTTAATGAAAAAAAGATAATGTGGAAATGGATTCACGTTAGCAGACTTCAAAAAGAAAATTCAGTTAATGTTTGAAAATTAAATAGATCCAATATTATGCTTTAAGCTGCTCACAAATTGATGATCTGTAGCATGATAACTTGAAAGAAAGTGGCAAACTTCAGCTTTCAATAGGTTATAAAGTTTGGAGGCTATTCCCGCACATCAGTACTGCATCATTGCCCTCTCTTTCACAAAATATGGTGGGTTGTGGGTTGGTATGTTTGTTTATTTATCTTATTTTTCTTAGGATTACCCAACCTTGGATTCTGTTGTTGGAGGTAGTAGCTAAATTGCAGAGCCTTGGCCTTCTTAAACTTAAGCTTTTCACAGGGCTTTTAAGGATAAGCACAGTTTCCAAAGAGCAGACAGTGCTCAGGGGAGAGAATAGTCACTAGGGAGCATATCGTTTGTGTAGTCCGCATAAACCTCCTCGTCCTGTGAATCGCAAGCCTCACGGTGTCTTTTGCATTTTCTTGTGCACATCTCAGTGTTTTGTACTAGCATGTTGTATGAAAATCTTTTAACCCTGTAAGATGTAGTTCTCCAAGACAATTTATCCTTTGCTGGGTCATGATACAGTTCCCATGGAACTTTTCAGAAATGATTGATGATAAATGACTCTGTGTTTTGAGTCTCTGTCTCTGGAGACATTCAAAACCCGCCTGGATGGGTTCCTGTGCAATCTGCTCTAAGGTGGCCCTGCTCTGGCAGGGGGTTGGACTAGATGATCTACTGAGGTCCCTTCCAACCCTGTGATTCTGTGATTCAAATTTTAGAGAATTTCACAGGCTTTTGTATTTGCTAGGTGACATTCTTCTATTATGGCAGAGAAGTCTAGTGTGTATCTGAATCTAAAAAATGGGGAGTTGTCATTCCTTGATATAATTTTAAGTATCTGTTAAAAAACCCCAACCAATCAACCATAAAAACCTGGAGGTTCTTGCACTTGTTATTTTGAAGCGGAATACTTGCCAGCAATGAAGGAAAATGCATGGTATAGATAATTTACTGGTATACAATAATTTACTGGTAACTTACTTAATAGCAATAAGCAAACAAAAATAAACTGTAGCTGGTGGTTATTAGCAAGCTGTGTATATATCCCTCTTAAAGTGTTCTTTCATTTTCACAGAATCACAAAATGGTAGGAGTTGGAAGGGACCTCTGGAGATCATCTGATCCAACCGCCTGCCAGAGCAGGATCACCTGGTACAGGTCAGACAGGAACCCAGGTGGGTTTTGAATGTTTCCAGAGAAGGAGACTCCACAGTCTCTCTGGGCAGCCTCTTCCAGTGCTCCATTACCCTCAAAGTAAAGTTTTTCCTCATGTTGAGATGGAATTTCCTGTGTTCCAGTTTGTGCCCATTGCCCCTTATCCTGTCGCTGGGCACCACTGAAAAGAGTCTGGCCCATCCTCTTGACATCCGCCCTTTAGATGTTTATTAGCTTCTCTTCTCCAGGCTAAACAGACCCAGGCCTCTCAGCCTTTCTTCGTAAGAGAAATGCTCCAGTCCCCTGATCATCTTTGTAGTCCCCCCGGACTCTCTAGTAGTTTCTTGTCTTGTCCAGGGAACCCAAGACTGGACACAATACTCCAGATGTGGCCACACCAGGGCAGAATAGAGGGGGAGAATGACCTCTGTCAAGGTCATCCTCTTTTTAATGCACCCCAGGAGACCACTGACCAAGAAGGTCAATGGCCACAAGGGCACATCTTGATTATGTGTGGAGTGACAAGGTTGATGGCTATTCTTCCCTAGGTGGAGTTTCACAAGACATTAGTGTCCCCAGTTCTGACAAGGAGGTGTTATTCCTGATGGTGTTTTCATCAGCTTCACCTGAAGGTTCCCTGGGAGCCATACGTACACATTTGTGTTAACAGTTGGCTTACCTTCTAATTTTTCTTTAGTCTGCAATTTTCTGTTATTCCTGAGTTTTACTCTACATTCTAACCAAAGTCTTGTCATACATTTATTATATATTTCCTGCTCTACTAACCTTTGCTTAAATTGTTAGATCATATGATTTTTTTCCTCTATGCATGGGCTTATTTACTCACACCATGCGTACATCCTCATAGGTGCAGACTCTGGCCATATATCCTGGCATCTAAACAAAGGCATTTTAACTGCTTGTGGTCTTGATGTCATGGTGCTTTGACCAAAAGCTGTCACTGGAGTGAAGGAACTCTCAGGCAATTTTTCTGTAGCATTTCTCTGGGGCATGGGATTAGCAAGTCATCTCTGTTTTGAAGATTTAATTGATACTCATAACATGCTTTGGGATCCTTAGGTGAAGTAATATAGTGGATTGATAACATTAGTGTAGTATAAATTTATCTTCTTTGCATTATTCTTTGTGGAAGAAGGAAGACAAGACCAATGAATATAGTTTCATTTGTATTTATACATCTGAGCTGGTGAAATTTCATTTGAAAACATTTCACATCAAACAGAAAAATATCTATTTGCAGCTGCTTTAGCATTCATTCAGTAGCTGGATCTAATCCTTTTGCAAAATTTAATTATGTGCTTTCTGAAATGGAAGTAAGTGGCAATTTGCTTAATGCAGTTAGCACCATACTTAATATTATAATAATACTGATTTATACTCTTCTCATGTCTCTCTTGAACTATTGTTTAACACTGAAAAATATCTTCTAACGTTTGCTGGAATGAAAAAAGATGAATATAAATACAAATACGTGTATAGGTGTTAGAAGGTGCAATTTCTGAATTTAGCTATTTTGATCTATAATTACTTGCCAAGAATCTTTCAATGGCTGCTAAGTGGAGAATGAAATTCAACTCCATCTACATATCATTACAAGGTAAGGATAAGTTTATAAAGCATTGAGTGAAATGCTAATCAGCTCTTCTAAAGCTAAAGAGGAATTAAATGATTGAAATCCGATGGGAGGCATTTTCAGCTCTAATCAGGCAGTTTAATGTAGTTGTGCACATTGTGCCAAACATATCCTTTTTTGCAGCTGAGTTCACTGGTCTTGGTTTTGACCAGCAATTATTTAATGAATAAAGAATTGTTATGAAGACTTGCTCAATTCTTGGACTGATAAATTCATAACTATTCTAGAAGTGCGGTGGGGCTGCATGAAGTATTTGGACCCACATTACTCACTGAAGGATCAATGCACAAAAATCCCCTGAAGGCTAATGTTTCATTAGAGATTCCTGTTCTACTGTGGACTATGGAAGAATGCCATAGTGTCACTAAATTAAGTTAACCAAGCAAGAAGGTAAAATAATCTAAAATGTCATATTAACAGAAAGTGAGTTAGTATCAATAATAAGTTAATTAATTAAGTTAAACTGAATAATACTTAAAATACCAGCAGAGCCTTACAATTTCTCAGAAATCATTTTGAAGCTTACTAAGCAGTGTTCTATTAATCTTGATGCCAAATTCAAGCTGCCACATGGATTCCACTTAGGTAGACTGGGAGAACGCTTTAGTAAAAGGTGGTATTTGAAAATAACATTCTAATGCCAGTACTAAGTGGAATAATGCCAATAAATTCTGTCCATACTATTGGTGCTTAGATTTCTCTCCACTGCTACACTTTCAAGCACTCTAGAATGGCTCCATCTCTTCCTAAAGCAATGTTTAATAACTGAATAAGACTATAGGAGTTTATTGACCTTTAGCTTTTTTTGTATAAACAGGGACTTCAGTAATACATAAGCTGTTCTTGTTGCATGAACAGGTTTTCTGTGTGTGCCATCTGCTGGACCCTGCTCCGAGTGCAATGTTAACTCAGATCTTATCAATTATATTTGTACCTATGTAAAATTATCGGCACCTAAAGAGATGATAGCAAAAATATGAAGGCAGCAGGGTTTATTGAGTGACTGTAGTTCACAATCTATAATTCTAAATAAGACAATTCTGGATGTTTTTGTCTTTATGCATTGATGCATTTGAATGGAATTATTGCTATAGGAGTGTGGATCTGAGGAATCGGGTGCTTGTCTATATTGTAAAATTAAAGGTCTGTGTTTGAAAACATTGGAGTTATAACAGTATGTAAAACTAGCACTTTTATAAATAGATATCATAAAGTTTAAGTCTTACAGTAATAGTAGATAGGTAATGTTGTTTTGAGCCCCAACAGTCTTAACCTCTCAAGTCCTGGGTAACTACCACTTTAAAATGAATATGTCAGCAGCAAATTCCAATCTTAAATTAGAGAAGGATTTATTTCACCATATCAGAATGGGTTTGGCCCGACATATTAACTGTTTTCCTCTATCCATAGTCATACATTCCTTTCTGCTATAAACTTTCAATAGGGATTTTTTTTTAAGTTAAGAATTGAATTTAATGGGATAATAACCGAGGCTATAACACTAGTTCTATTGGAGAATGCAGAAAGCGAACAATCTAATAAAACTGAGAAATATTTATTAGTGTTTAAATATTACTAATAGAGATTGTAAAATTCCATCATAAATGTTTTCACTGGGAGTATCTTGTGATCAGGTTACTGTCTGAAAAATCTATCCATTTGCACTTAAGTTAAAGAGTTCTTGTGATTTTTTTTAAATGTTTTTTTTGAGCTATTTCCTACCTTCCAGTTTTCTGCCACTTAACCAAATACAAGAGTTATTACTCTGAAGGCTTTCATTTGAAAGTGAAATAAATTAGTTATACAGATACAAGCTGAATTTGTTATGCCATCATATGAGTAGGAAAAGAGATGAAATTTACTTTAACTATGTAGTCAGTTGATTTCTTGCTTTGTTTCCTTTTTTGTTAGATACTCTTCAATCAGATAGCTGAGCCCATTGTTTGTATCATCAAGCCAAGCTTTTTTGTTACGTCCACAAATCCCAATTATCTTAAGAATCAATAAAAACTACCTTTTCTCCCTTCTTTTAAAGTTTTGATAAAATGCATTCCTAGGTAAACAATCTTGTATGAACTTAAATTACTTAAACGATTTCTGCTTTCTTACTGTTATTAAATCTTTGCAATAGCATATCCTCTGAAATCAGTGGGAAATCTGAGTTTAGAACATCCCAGATTTCATACTTGTGTCTAATGCTTCTAACAATCAGTTCATGCATGATACACACATGCTCGTACATTTAAATATTTTTTTGTGATTCTTAAATTGAGAAAACACAATGAAACATGATTTAAAACTTGGTTTTGAGCATACAACTTTTATTTCATGATTATTTTATTTTCTAACAACATCCACGTTTATGTGCTGTGAGCAGCCCATAATCACAGTGATGTATAAAACATAGTCTTCAAGTTTGGTCTGTGTTGATGTATTTAGCATGAATAGACTAGTCACTTGATGACAGTAGACTTGGTGCAGTTTAGTCACTTAAATTTTTACAGTACCTGGTAATAAAACGTGATTTAAAATCAGAGCTCTGTTTTGTACAATGGCATATATACATTGAAAAGATTTAAACTGTTTATATCCACATGGTACGCTTTGAAACACTGCTTCACCAACGGCAGTTCTCAAATATATGCAAGTATATGAGGAGGGGAAATGGATCTTATCGTGCAAATATTCATGCAAATAGAGCACTGCATAACAGCCATAATAAAGATAGGGAGAGTGGGGCTCAGATTAGCTAACAGCTGAGATTAATTAACAGGTCTGTTGTCCGCATTTGGACAAAATTAAGTACTGTAGAAATTTGAGGACCAGAAACACTGCGTGCAAAGCATATCAGAAAGAATATAGTTAAAATACAGTGGGAAATAATTCTACAGGCTTGCTTACAAAAAGTAAAAAATGAACCTGCTTTATTTCTTCCATAGAATAATTATGGTAATCATGTTTCTGAAATTCCAGTCTATGCATTCAACAATATATAATACATAAAGGAAATCAGAGCAGCATGCATTTTTCATATATCTACATGATTTTATATAATTATTTCAAAATTTGAATGATAAAAGTAATTTATTAATTCCAACCTCGTGAAGAATTTTACTTGGGGAGAAACCTATAATTATGAGATGGAAAATCAGAGAGTAAATTATCACTATAAAAAATGGTTTTGTGTGTGAAACAAATGAAGATACATACTGTGTATAAAATAGTAGTTTACTCCCAAGAAAAAAAGACCCTTCAGTGAGTTTCTTTTTAAAGTTCTTGTACAAATGAGAAATGTGTATCCACTGCAGTACCCTTTTTGGTGTTTTACAATACAGAATGAGTAAGAATGGGATTTAATAAGGGTTTTTTGGTTTTTTATTTGTTTTTGTTGTTATTTTCTTTTCCCAACAGCTCTAAAAATTTCCTAGTTTAAAGGCTACTGATAATGTAGAAATAGAGGTTACATCAGGTATTCCAAAGGTTCATACCACTGCATCACTTCATGACTTAATAGAAGTCCTGTATGTCTATACATCTTTAAATGCCTGATTCTGTCTGTGTTTACAGGTGGTATGGGATTGCACTTTGCTATTGTCATTTTTGGGTACCATGCAAGCGCTATGGAGAAAGCTTTAAAAGCAACATAGCTGCAATAAATTATTCTGTTTTCAAGTTTGATTATTTTTTTAATTACTCTGAAAAATTTGCATGCTGTTTCCATAAATGACCTAAATGTGCAGCTCGTCTTCTTTGTCAGCAATCCCAGCCTGACCAATCTCATTACCTTTGGCTGGAACACATCTTTATTTGCTTGGCTTATGCAATTTTTATATGCTACTGGATAGAACTTCCTCTGCTGAACCTGCACCTGAGAGCAGTGGTCTGAGGGCCATAGACAATACACAAACAATTTCTCTTTTTTTCTTTTTACAGTTTAAGTGACTTGGAAGGAAAAGGTTAATATAAAGCCTATTGTACATTGGTTGGTTGGCTTTATCAAGGCACTTTATCCAGAAAACCCCTTTGTTTGGGTTACACAGTATGAAAACTCAAGCTTACTGAACATGAAAAGTCTCTGTCAAGGAATGTGATCATTAAGCTAGGAAGGTCTTTTTCTTCTTGACCAAACTAATAACTAATCATTAGGCTAATAGAGATATCAACAAATGTCCAGATGCTACGGATTTCAAGATAGGTCCATTTTTAACATGAAATTTTGGGTAGTTATGTAGTATTCCTGTCAAGGACTAAGTATAAAACTAAGCCTAATTTCTAATTAAAATAAAAAACTGTGTATGCAAAAACCCTTTAAAAAATGTTTTCTAGAAATCTGCTTCTTACTTCAGAACTTCTCTCCTTTGCCACTCTAAAACTCTGAGCGTTTTCCCAATAAGACTTCCATCTTACCTTGAGTAGGTAAGTGAAGCCCATTGAAAAAAGTATTCCACTGACTCCCTTTAAGTCTGTGGGTGTGAAGTAAGATGCTTGAGAGCAAGATGCAGCCCAGTGCTCTCTCAGGAGAAGCAATAAGAGCTATGTCAATAATTAGGGAGGGACTTTTCCCCCTTCTGTGATGTGGGAACATGGGCAATGACTCCAAGTCTTACTCTCTGAAGTAGAATTGAGCAATTAAAACCAGATTGAAACAGGATTTGGTACTGCTTAGGCAGCTTAGAGAGAATTTGAACTGCTTCACCAAACTGAGGTGAGGGGGGAAATTTCTCCAGTTAACCAGATGATGTGGAGCTTTGAGCATTTTCTCCTGCCCCTGCACTGTGTAATACTAGAGGTAATGTTTCATATTCATTACCTTTTTCTCAACTGATCTTTGCTAAGATGTTTCCAGATCCTCTATAGCAGGATGCTGGGTTTTAAGAACATGGAGCAGTTATCTCAATTGCCATATTACCTAGTGCTCTGAAAATTACTACTGTCAGTAAAATCTGTGTGACGCTGTAAGTCTTTGGTATCTCTTTAATACGAAAGCAAAACACGGTAGAGAAAAATGTTTGAATGACTTCTTGTACAAACATGTTTTATAACTTGTATATGTCCTAATTATTTTAAGTTGTTTCATGGTCTTAAAATCAACTTGAATATTATTCAACCAGATAATTAGAGCCTTTGCAGTAGTTAAATACTGCTAGGTTCAACTTCAGGGAGGTGGGGGGGAAG
Organism: Rhinoptilus africanus; assembly: GCA_013400135.1. Classification (NCBI taxonomy): domain Eukaryota; kingdom Metazoa; phylum Chordata; class Aves; order Charadriiformes; family Glareolidae; genus Rhinoptilus; species Rhinoptilus africanus. Next base: position 114,030 of record VXBO01010751.1, on the reverse strand, counting down.
GGGGATACACGTAGTCCCGGAATTAAATACACATCAGGCATGTTCTTTTGCTGACCCCCACGCCTCTGAACTTGCGCTGTTTGAAAAGCAAGGCATTACTTTGTCTGAACTTGAAGGTTTTAAAAAGGAGTCATGAATCAGTGTGGTATCACCTAGCAACTGTTTTATAATTTTAGTTTTACTTTATGGCCACTTGAAGTTGTGGCCAGAGCCTGGTTCTGCTGTGCAGGCAGAACAAGGTGTCATCTGAAGCTGTAGTGATTTAGGGGCAACAAAATATTTCACTTTGTCACTTTACCTAGGAATAATGGGGGTTTCTTAGTGGCCATGGCTGAGAAAGCCCTGGAACTTTAATGCTGGTGCTGATCCATTTTAGTCATCCTGGTTTTTGTTTGTGTTTCTTCTTGGTGTGAAAACCATCTCCAGCAGAGGCTGCCTTTCTATTGGGTGCATGGATAAGTCATTGTTTTTCTGGATGTTGTTAAGGCCTCTTCCTTTCATTGTCTGTACTCTGCACCGCCTCAGAAGAGTCACCAGAATTGCTTTCATCATTACCATAGCAATAAACTTTCCTACACAGCCCCGAGGGCCAAATCCAAATGGCTGGAAGTAGCGGGAAGGAACCTGCACAGAATAACATGAAGAATAAACTTTAAGACAGTTTTTTCTTCATAAAAGTAGACAAAATTATCATGGAAATTGGTAGTAAATCTATTCTGGAAAACTTGTGGAGAGAACCTCTTAGGAGCTCTTACTTCTTTCCTTTACACTGTGAACACGTCTCCCACCCAAGTCAGGCCAAAATACAGAGGGTCCTACAGAAGGTACTCCATTTTAAATGCTAAGAGAGCAGGGGATGTCAAGTTAAGCAGTTGAATTCTGCCCACGTATTTCAGTCTGTTCGTCCTGTGAACCAAAGGGGTTTTATCACAAGCTGTGAAACGGCATGAAGCTTTCACTCTTCAATATATGTTAAAATTCATTAAAAACTTTTTCAGAAAATAATCATTACAAAGCTCATAAATGTCTGAGATACATACTGATGCCCTGTCTAAAGATAATCATAAAGCCACATACCTACTACAATTGTCATTAAGAAATTGGCGTTCCTGAGAATTAATTTGTCATAAAATGTATCATTGAGAATTTTATATATTCTAATAGAGAATTAACACTTATGAAATGATTGTCTCTTGTCCTGTCAACTAAAATGTTAAATGCAGGATTCCCAGAACTGTTGAAGAATGCACAGACACTTTCTGCTACTTTTATTGGCATTGAATAGATCAGTTATCCAAAACAGTCCCAACAGCATGAATAGTACTGCTAATGAGGTACAAAGGTACTTGTTAGCAGTAAGAAAAAGCAAGTCTGGCAAAATAAGTAACTTTTCTTCATCTGTGTAGCTTTCTTTTAAAAAAGTAAGATATCAGCTGTGTTCTGATTTCCTGTTTAACCTAAGAATAGAGGAGAAAGGGCTGCTTTATATTAAATTGTCTATGAAAAAAGTGTCCTTTTTCTCATTTTCAGACTGAGAAAAATGTTTTCTGTTTAATTTTTTTTTTCAAATAAACTGAACTATACTTTTTGAAAAATGATAGGTAAATACAAGTATTCCAATACAGAGCAAGTAGAGCAGCTGGCAGTACATCACAATGGCAAGTGCACAGCCTGGAAAAATGGAAAAATGCTTAGACTCTAACAATGCCGTTTTATCATAAATAATGGTGTGGATTGCTACTCACTTATGAGAACTGTGTGAAAATTGTGCCTGCTGGAATAATTATGTGGCAAACAGAATGCAGCAAGTCAGACAGAAAATGTGTGGTTAAATATCTGGTCAAGGGGAAATATTTTTAGTAGCAAAGTGTACTTATAAATAAATGAGAAATCCATTTTGATAGAAATACTTTAAATGACAATAATGGATGGCAAAATGGGAACCTATTCACAGTGAATAGTTATTTTGATAAACTTAATCACTTACTCTCTTCTTTAATTTTCTACCATGACTTTTTTCTTGATCTGCTGTGTTTAATACGGTGTGCAGAGATTGCTATGGGTAATCAACCAGCAGTTTAGAAATGTTAACCAGGTTGTTTAGTGCTCACTTGTATCTGGCATACATTGTANTGCTCACTTGTATCTGACATACATTGTACCTCCTAGATTTTTGATAGGAAAAATGTTAAAATTTAGAGGCTTTTTTCTGGCTTGAGCATTCATATCTTTTGTTTCTTTATTTTCTTAATTATTTCTTCAGGTGTTTTTACTAGTAATCCCATCTTTGGTGTATCAAAGTGGGTTATCTACTTATTTGTTAAACTGAAATCACTGTCTGTGGAAATTTAGGTGTGCAGCTGCTAATATCTCAAAAGAAAAAAGTTTAGCCAGGGAATAAAATTATTTCCTAACTTTAGTTAGACAAACTGAAAACTTTGACAGCTGTAGAAAACATTAATTGTTTAGCTTCATCCTCATTTAACCTTAGTATTTGACAAGCCACTAGAAAATGCAAGAGAAAGCTTGCATATGAGGAAAATGTGTGCGTCTATGATAGTTAGGCTAACATTTTGTAGTTGAGATTCCTTTCATAGAACTAAGTCGATTATGCTCTCCACTCTTGCTTGGCTATTTATTCCAGTGATCTTTTCTAATTCCCTCATGGAAGTGCTAACCAAACCTTAGTCTTTTGTGATTTGTGCTCTCTGTCACATGGGTAGCAGTATCTTCTGCTTCCAGCTGCACTGGTCAAAAACAAGGAGTCAAACAAGCCATAGAATAAATCTATTTTCTTTCAATACAGATTTCATCTCTCAAGATATGATTATTGCTGAATGAATACAGTTTTGCAAAACACTATTTTTAATCATTAATCAGAAAAGCAGAGGTCTAAATGAAAGTAAATAATCTGAAGGATGATTTTCAGTAATAGGGGATTAAAAGTAGGAAAAATGTTCACATATTGCTTTTGATACAGGAGTTAGTAATGTCAACTAAAGGAAATTCTTATTGTTTTGGGAATTCTAACTTAAATTGAAATGCTGTGCTGAACTGGGACTGAATTACTCAACACCTGCAGTATTTAGTTGGTTAAAACTGAGGATTTCCATTTTTGTCTAGAAAAGGTGTTTACTTTTATTTAGGAATTAAAAAAAGAGGAGAGAATAAAATGGGTGGTAGATTCTCTGTCTCTCAGAAGTTACTATACCACTTCATCTGTCCAGAGAATCCTCACATGGCTTCAGTTCTGTGTTGTGCTGCTTGCGTGGCTCTAGCTCCCTAGGGACTCTTTGTGTTGTCCAACGTCAGAGGATATAACGGGAACTATGTGTGTCTTTGACAAATTCAACCAGAAATTTTTAATCTAAATCAAGATGTCTTGGAAAACTTTGTGTTCAATGTCATGATTATTTTTTAAGAGGCACTTTGACAGGAAAATATCCACCCAGCTTTAGTGATAATAACAGTAATAGGCAGGATGTATAGCTAGCTGGGCACTTAGACGAAGGAAAAACAGTTTTTGGTCACAAAGCTCTTGATCAAAATAAGAGGAAGATACATTGTCAATAAATAATAACCAGTCTCCTGTAAGAAATAAGATGGAAAACTTACATTTTTCTCAAAGTTTTCAAGAGAAAACTCATTTGGCTTTGGGAAGAATTCAAGTTTATGCATCCGTCCAATATTGAGAATAATGTTTGTCCCCTTTTTTACAGGATAGCCATCAATTACATCATCCTGTAAAGCTTTTCGCATGATCAAGTCCACAACTGGCTGGTATCTCATGCTCTCATAAATAAAATTCTCCACGATTTTTAAGTTTGGCATGTCATCACTCTGTATGTCTCTGTCACCTGGAGGAATAAAACAGATGGTGAAGAAGTTGGTTATGAATTTAATAATTTCATCATAAAAATACCAAAATGTTTTTGTAAGATTCTCAGTTTCCAAAATTATAGGAAGGATGAAACAGCTTCTGAGGAGTTTTATGTAATCATAAGTATTTGGGAAATCTGGTATATTTTTCATCAGCATAAAGCCTAGTTTATTGATTTATGATATTCTCACCTTATCTTCTTAATACATTATGAGTCTTTGTTCTGTTTCTTGTCAATGACAGAACTCTGAAAGTCCTTCCTTGACCTTGGTATGGCTGAGAGCAACAAGACACAGCAAATAAATCTTTGGAGAGCTGACAGCAAATGAAACCTGGGAATAGTCTGCAGATGGAAGATAACTTTGTAGGGACCTTAAATTTTCACCATGTGATTGGGTTTGGCTGGATGTACAGCTAGGTCCTACTGTGGCCTGACTGTTTCAGTTACTAGGAGTAACTTCCTTGATTCCATCAGCAGCAATATCAGCCCTGCCAGTGGGAGCCTTACTTCAACTTTCAAGCCACGAGCAGTTCAAGAACTCCAGGCTGACCCACTACAGTAGCAGGTTTTCAAGATAAAAGGCAGCTTTGCTACCTGAGCTGGTCATTTGCAAGGAAAAGGCAACAACATTCTACTACCTTAGAAATCAAGGTTATGAGGAAGAAATAGGCAAGGTGAATAAGTGAGTATTCAACTCTCAGGAGGACAATAACATAACGTTGATTAAAAGTACCTTAGAAAAAGAGTAAAGGACTTATACACTTTCCAGTGTTTAACTGATCAGAAGTAAATGTTGAAAAAGAGTGGATGAAACTAGTTTCTGTATTAGTTCAGTATAAGCCTTTGAATGAAGTCTAGAGAAAGGGAAGAACACAAATTTGGAATATCTTGATTGTGTTTTGAGTAGTTATTAATTAGTACTTAAAGAAGAGACCAATTTGATTTCAAAATGGATGACAGCAGAATGTAATTTTCTTTAATCTTTCCCTTCTGCAGTCATAGTGAAACTGAGATTCCATATATACATAGAGAAATATTAGTGATTAGAAGGATTTGAAATGAGTGTCCCCTTTTGCTCTTTCAAGGTAAATGGAAAATAATTTCAGTGGAACTTATGAGGTGAGTGCTGGTTTGTACTTCCGTTGCTGAGGAGTGAATATAGCACATTCTTTCTAATAGGTTGTCAATTCTGATGTTTCCTATTTGAATTTATCTTACAAATTGCTCATCTTCTTTCATTTGATCTTGAGTAAGATCTTTTAGATATAATGATAGTTCACATATTTTACAGCAAATGCTTCTGTTAGAAGAAAACAGAATTTTCAGCCTTTGAAGAATCAAAATTAGATCACTGCTGAAGCAAAATTATATTCCTACATCACTGATTTTGCAGCTCCTGCTTACCCATAACAGTTTCAATTTCTCTCATCATCTCCTCTTCCACTGTGGGGTGCTCTGCAATCAGTATTAGCATGAAGAAGAGAGTCACAGACAGAGTATCAGGAGCAGCAATCATCATCTCCAGCACACACTGGTTCACGTTCTCGGCAGTCAGATCCCCTCTGTTCTGAAAAAATTGGAAATTTGGGGGAAAATCTTGATTGCTGACCTCTGATCCCAACAAAGGTCCTATAGCAATAGAATGGGAAGGACCTAGAATATCTGCTTTAAACAAAAGTAAAAATCTTGACAGGCTTTCTATCTCATATGCTGAATAGCATTTTTTTTTTTTTCCTTTCAGGGAAAAACAAAAAACTCATGTTTTGGTGGGTATGTATTGTCTTACAGGAAAGCAAGAGTTTGTTCTTAGCTCAGACTCTTACTGACTTATTGCCTTTTCTCGCAGAGTCTGTGAGCTGTCAGAGATTATACAAGATAGAATTTTCCTAGCATTTGAAGCCTTTGCAAGCAAACAGCAATACATCAAGATAAAATACAGGGCTTAGGGAAAGACTGGAGGACATTCAGGGATAGATGCAACAGTTTTAAGGATGTTGTTTAAGCTGTGAAAAAAATTGGGCAAGTGCCTATTCTGGAAAATGCAACTATTCAATGCTTGAATTGCTGTTAGGGACTCCCCAAAACCAACTAATTTGTATCCCTTTCTGATGACATGACTTTGAAATAGATACATGAAGTCTAAGTTGGAAGCCTATGCTGTTAGTGACAGGAGAATGTCGGAAAAGTCAAAGTTAACCGTATTTTGAGTACGTTGCCAATACCTGTGCAAAAATCAACTGGGATGCAAAATCCATGTGCTCATCCAACTTTTCAACAGTGGAAAGCTTTTGTCGTTTCTGTTCTATTAAGGTTTCCATTGCTCCTTTCAGATCCTTGCTGAAAACAGGTGAAATCCAACATATTGATAAATATCTACAGACTTCTAGTATACACTAGCATATGATTAGAAACATAGAGATTATACCAGTAAAAACATCTAAGAATGGCAGAAATTAAGTTTTCCTAAGAGTGGTTATAACGTTCTCTGCATAGCAGTAATGCTAAGGGGAGGTGTATTTTCTCTTGATTTCTTATCAAATAATTGCTTGTTATTTTGGACAGGAATCTTATTCTCTTTTTATAGGTTAGACTGAAAAGGATGAAAATCTATCTGTACATCCTATTAAGTAATGGGATTTTAAAAGATTCATTTACACTTCCAAATAATTTTTTTATTTCCTTCTATTTTGTGCTGTATTTTATGAGTGAATAAAATGAACTTTAAGAACATGAGGGGCAATTCTTAGAAAAATGTAGATAAATATTAGAAAAACTGTACTGTCTTGAAGGTAGAGTTGATCTCATTTTTTCTTATTTAAATAGTCAGTAATACTGTGTTAACAATTTGTATTTAGTGGAAAAAAACCCAAAGTCCAACAGTTTTTTTAATGTTATTTGGGATTTTCAATTATCTATAGATTTGAAGGCAATTCTTTTTGAAAAATATTTTGAAAATCCCTTTGTTTGTTATTGTTGGGCTAGAAAACTTGACTGGGGTAAATACATTTAAATACATTTGTATTGTAGGGGTAAATACATTTAAAACTTCAAACCTGGTACAGTTCTTATTATTTATAACACTTTTTTGTGTATTAGAAATAGCAAATGGTCCTTTTTGCCAACTCTATCAGAAGTCATCATACTCTGGTGGTGCTTTGCATTGCTTTAAGTTCATCAATCTTTATCATTTTTTTGCAGTAGAAATTTATGAATAAGTCCATTTTAATAGGATTGCTTTTGAAACATCAGTATTTGCCTGCAGGGACTTTCTAGTAATAACTGGGCCACCAGAGTTATCTATTATTAGAATCTTAGGATAAAGCACTGATCAATGCCATAATAAAACTGGCAAGCTAATGTTAGAGAAGGTAAATTTAGATCCTAAGAGTTGTCAATTACTTTAGATGAACCTCCATCTTACCCTTAAAGCCTTTATGTTATATAGCACTATCAAAACAATTTATTACACATGCTTCATAAGTAGTAGTTTCTCTCACTAGATGGAATTTAAATCCAAAATGAACAAACTGATTGCCAGTTCTTTTTATAGCCGGTCCTCTTTCGGCAGAAGGCAGCAAATGAGATAATAAACAAAGAAGAGGCATTTTGTATTTTTGTAAAGAGGAAGATGGCAAAATGTATTTGTTCCTTATTTAGGGAAAAAACCCCACCCTTGAAATGGATTATCATGCTGAACACCAAGTTTTAACTCAAAAATGAGTTGTTGACTCAGAAATGCACGTTGGGGGCATCAATAAATAGAATTGTGCTCAGGGGTTCCCTCTTTGGGAACAGTGCCAGGAATGTGGACAGGTTTTCTTGTTTTGATGAACTGTAGCCTACTGTTTGACTGTCCTTAACTAGATGGCAAATGTAACTTCACCCCATCTGATGGCTTTTCCTTGTCTATTTGAACTGAACCAGTGATTTCAGTTTAGATTCACATTTCAGCTGGCATTAACTAATGTTTTGGTGAGTAAACTAGGACTCAATAGACACGTGCTCTAAATCATCCCCCGAGATCAGCCCACTTGTAGCATCAGTGGCAAATCTTGTTCTGTTGCTATCTTGGGCCTGCAGATAGGGGACTTCAGCCAGCCGCCTCTGCAGGTTTCACAATTTATTTTCTAAAAGGCAGAGGAAAATGTCAAGGCAGATCTCCTTCTTAGAAAGAATCTTATGCAGATGATTTGTAACACTGTTAATACTTACACTGCCTCTTCATATTTCTTGCACAGCCAAGAAATCTTAAAAAAGATGTCAGGCTTTAATAAAAGTGCTTGCCAAGCATCAAAGTAGTTCTGGATCTTAAGTACAATGGCACTTTCTGAAAATAAATGTTAACAAAAAGCAGTATAAAATATAAACCTCAATAGTCAAATAACATAAATACTTTGAAAGTATTTCAAAGGCCCTCTTCCCTACTTTGATAAATTCACAGGAATTTGTTGAACAACTGGTTTTCATATATGATAAATAGCATAAGGAAACATTTGTAGCAGAGTGTAGAAAAGGTATAGATCTTTGTAAAAACTCTTGGTAGCTAGCAAAAAGGAGATAATGATGTGTCAACCAGAGCCAAATAGTCTCCCACAGGAAAGGAGAAGCAGAACTCTCACAGCATATTGAAATGGGATAACTTATACATCAGGATAATATTATTTCTGTCATATGGTTTTGAGGATGAAGAAATCACAGAAGAAATAAACTGTCAGGTGAACTTTTCAAGGCAATAACTTAGTTTGGTGGAAAGATTTCTGATTCTTACATGCATATAATATTGGGATTGTACCAACTCAGTGCATAAAAATCTCTTTAAATGGTATTATTTATTAAGGTGAATTAAGGTGACGAGCTAAATGTAAATTTTTGGTCATATAAAATTCTCTTTTAGAACTAAAATCCCTCATAAACCAATTTCAATTAATTTATATGGTGATGTAAGAGTCTGTTCATGCTCTGTTTTCTGAAACAAACGGATGAGTGACGTCAGTGAGTTTTCTTTGAACATGCACTTTAGATCCATCATAACGTATAAAAATAAAACTTTTAGTACCGTCCAAAGGGATCCCGAGAAAAAGCTTGTTAGATGTGTCGAGCATGATCCGTCTCATGAGATTCAATACGTTGATGTTTCCTACTTCAGTGGTTACCTCCCCTAGTTTGTCCAGGTGGTCAATTGTTGATTCAACACAGATTGCTATCATACGCACAAGACCAGGACCAGACAGAGCTGAAATGTATGTGAAAAATGATCAAAAGATTGGTTAACTTTCATACTTATTTACAACTTATCCATTGGTGGTAACGGTGTTGTTAAAATCTAAAGCCTTATTGCATGAGTGACTGGTATAAAATCATTCTGAAACTTACTGATTTTTCATCTTTTGAAAGAAAAATGTAAGCGTCTTGAGTTAAACAGGCAATGAACTCAAAGACCAAACTTTCCTTGCATCTCAGACACATTTTATGTTAGGTTCATAACACGTTAAGGAAAGATATTTGGCATCATTTGTGCTATGTTTCTGCGTGGGAAGGTATCCATCTCCTTATCTCCGTTACAGGCACTGTGGATGTCCTGTCTCATTTCCTTGCAATGACACTGAGCAGAGAAGACAGCCTGGGGATTTGTGTGGTATTTCTGAGAACGTAACTCCTGGGTGCTTTAAACAGCATGGTAGCTTTGCAGGAACCTGCTGGCAACCTGTAACATGGCTCTGGACATACTGAAGCCTTGCCTGGCGGAGTGCTCTGTGTTAGCCTGCCTTAGTTTGCCCACCTATGAACAGTGGAGATAATGTCATGATGGATTTGTTGTATTTTAAGAATTCAAAAGCAACTAAAAGCGGTGGTCAGTTCTGCTGCTATGCAATTCAGTGGGATTTTGATAAGTTCCGGCTGGAAGGGATTCAGATAAGTTTTGAATGACTTAGGAAATCTTGCCCTACGTACTCTATTTGAATTACTTTTCCACACAAGAATTGCTGTAATTGCCTCAAGAACATTTTATCAAATATGCATTGAGAAGGATTGTATGTTTGTAATTGAGAGGAGAGGAGGTCTGTTTTGTAAACAGAACTGGTAGTTCTAGGATTAAGTGGAAAAACATTCCTTTTTTCCTGCAGTCTTCAACCAGTACAAAGTTGCTGATACTTTTCAGTAGCAAAATTGCGTAGGAAAGGCCCAATTGTCATATAGGAGCACAGATATACAAACAAAACAGTATAGACAATTTGAACCAACAGGTAATTAATTTCTTTCAGGTGATGTTTTACTTTCATTTTCAGGCTCCGGAATCACTGTCATAAACTGCGGTCTCAGCTGGTGAGAATCCTTCCTGAGCCATGGACCTTGCAGAACAAGCGTGGTAGTTTTGTTAGGAAGGCTGTAACATATCAGAGTAGCTAATTCTAATGATATGCAAATGCTGAAAATTCTCAATTTGTGGAAAGAAGGTGAATCAAAAACTGCAGACTCATAAATAAACTCCAGTGTTACTATTTTATGTAATTTTCTATTATGATTTCAATCTAGTGATATTAATTACTTCAATCTCTTTCTCTGTTACTACATTGATTCCCAGCATATTAAAGGGATCAATAAATAGTTCTGCTGTGCAGATCTTCAAAATTAATTTTGAAACTAAAACTTTTTTCTTTTTCCAAGTAGAATAAGACAGAAAAGTCTTTGAACACTGTGGAGGCTGGGATAGGAACAGCCAACTACGTTTATGGAAGTGCCAGTTGAGCTAACATAAATGCTGCACTTGAAATGTAAAAACATTTAAAAACATGGCTTGTGGGCATCACTTAATTTTGTTTTGATTGGATGAAATTAAGAATCTTCAAAACTACTTCAGGACCATTTCAAATAACATACTGAGCAGGATAAGCATGAAAGAACATGTGCAATACAATGTTTATATGGGATATAGAGAGAGAACTGATGTCTATAATTTAAGTATGCAAAGGACAAACAGCAACTGAGAAAAGACAGACTGTGTGCTACAGTGATACAAGGTACTAAGGTACACTGATTTACCTTTGGTGAAAAAGGGTCGAATTTCTTTCCAGTGTGCCGGGTTGTTATTAAATATGATCCCATTTTCATACATGCCAATGCACTGTAATCCAAGCTTGCTCCCAAATCGAGACACGTAATGCCAATGTTTCATTACATGGAACACACTTGAGGGTCTGGGAAACAAAGAGAGGGAGAAAAAAGCCCAAAACAAGAATACTGTTTCCTAGACTGTACATAGAATTTTTATTCTGACATTTTGTAGTTGCTCCGTAGTGCTGACTTGCATTTTCAGTTTAGCAGAAAGTACAATGCTTGATATCGTCACTTTTACATAATCAAAAAGTTTGATGATAAATGTGTTCTGAACGTATAACAGAGCAATAATGTATTCTGTTCGGATTTAAAACTGGTTTACAGTTAAAATGGAAATGATTACCGAATGATTTTAATCAGAATAGTGTATATACATAGAAGCATGTGGATATGTTTGGGCAATGATAATGTCAGATATTTCAGAAGATGAGGTGTAAAATTCTTGACAGTTATTTCATCATGATGTGTATTAAATTACAGCCACACCTTTGTAGCTATTTTGCCATTCCCAGGCAGATACAAAAAGCATAAATATACATGCCTTATTTAAACATGCAGTGTCATAATATGATATGTGTGGGATAAATATTCCTAAATAGAAATGTTAGGGAAATTCTTGATATGTACAATTGTTTTTACAGTTGACAAGGTTTATTTTAGATGTGCTAGCAAACAGGTTGTGACCAGCGTTATTGCTTTAAGATATACTTTCCTTTAGAGGGAGCTAGCATTTTAGAAATGCTGACATGATGAAAACCTGAACAAATGAATCCAACAAAAAGAAAGAAAATCAGAACAGAGATTGAAATGAAAAAATACACTACTTTCTGTACCACGTAGCATACGCTATGGACCAAATCCCAGGCTTCTTACATGGGTTACTTTAATTTTTCAGTCAGGGAAAATAAATGTCGCTTTTGCAATTGACTTTGGCAGTGCTGGGTTTTCCTCATAGTTTTGCATGACCAGAGGTAAAGTTAACAGTGAGATGCTATATGGTACAAGTAGACAAATATGGATTAAAGATTGGAGTAAAACCAGGGGGGAGTGTGTCTGCAGGTTCAACCTTCCAAGAAACTCGGGACATTCTTTCCTTCCTACACCTCCCCACATTTGCTCTCTTTTCTAATTTCCTTAAAGGTTTTTTTGCATATCGAGGAACATCATTTGTATTTTCATTAGCATGAAAAGATGGTGTTGAATTATGACAGCTGTCCTGAGGAATGGAAAGGTGCATGAGGCTCAGTTTGCTTCCTTCCATTGCACACATCTACACAGAAGACACATAATAATGCTTTAAGGAAGGATTTTGACATATGACCTTGTATAAGCAGTTTTTCCTTATGAAACTTTTTTATAAAGTCCTCTAAAAGACAACATCTGTTGTATCTAAGCCTGCTAGTCCTTCTCTCTGTGCATTAGCATCTTGGTATGATTACATTTGATGGTAAAAATTCAGAAGACATTGGTGGAAATAGTATACTTTTACAGAATTCAGGGGGTTTTTTTTGCAGTGAATTTATGATCCACTGAAAACTTTATTCTCCATTATTGTGGTTTTTTTTTTAAAAAAAAAAGTTAACTGGTAGTTCTCTATGTACTGTTAATGCTTTTAAGCAAAAAATATGTCTGCAGAAAAGTGCTGTATTGGCTGTAAAGTCTGCTGCAGCTGTGGCATTGTTTATCAGCCCTCCTGATTTGTTTCTGATGAACTGGCAGTACAGAAGGTGGAAGACAGCAATAAGAGTTCATAGCCTTTTACACTGTCAAAACATTGTAGCACATTAGTTGACATTTATAACACCTATGTAGGACTGGAATGTAAATAGTTTTTCTGTCGTGATTACCTCTTTTTACAGGGGTAAAACCAGACAGAGATGAAGCTGACTTGCTTCACGTGGCTAATCCTGTCATAGTCCTCTATACCACGTTGCCTTTCAAAAGCTTTTACATATGAAAGCTGAGTACAGATTGATTGATACTGCTCATAAAAAGGTTGTGATTGTTTATCGATTACACGTTTTACTACATTTTTTTTCAAGGCATTAGCTCATAAGCATCCAGAAGATCCAATGTAAGAAGAAAGCAACCATCCACTGGAGCTAATGAAATGCTACACTATGGCTTAGCTTTATGTTTAATACTGTGTATAATCAAAGTCTATGAGCAATCTCATTAATTGGAGTGGAATTACTCATAACTAGCCAACTGAATTGGAGCCGCAATCTTCAAGCATTACTCCCATTTTAAGAAGAAACTTAAGAACACAGGAAACTAAAATATGGCTTAATCAGTCTAGGTTCCTGTATAGTATGCAATCCTAATATTAAATGGAATAGTAAAAGGAACAGTAAATATTTTTTTAGGATTGAGCCACACTGCTTAATCTTCCTTTCCACAAAGAAAATGCAAGAATTCACGTAGAATTCAATAGTAGAGTCTTTAAAGAAAGAAAAGATTAGGAAAATGTCTGTGAACAGCAGGAAGTAAAAGGTTTACGTTAGGTTAATTTTTGAAAATAAAAACTTCAATTCTACTTTAGAAAAACAAAGTAGCAAAGAGGTTGTTAAGATACAAAAAAGCTGCTCTTACTATTAAGGATAAAAAATAAGGATTTACTTGCTAATTATAAACGTTTCTTCACCGCTGATCCAAACTCTCACAAATTCTCCGTATGTCTTATTGTAGTAGTTGCAGGCATTACCTACTCCCATCCAGAGAAATCTCCCGTGCGAAATGAGGGGCCCGATTCCCATACAGTATCCTGGCCCTAAGAAAGAGGGTAAGAAAAGTTTGGTCTCAGCAGTGCTCACTGACAAGGCTTTATCCTGATCCATCACCCTTTTCAAAGGAGCTTTTTAACATGACAGTCCGGGTCTGCTTTGGGCAGTTCACATATACAATCCCATTCTCAAGTTCTGTCTTAGAGAAACTTGCATCTATGTTGTTGAAAGCTATATTAGCCTATATTATTATCCTATATTTTAAATCTATATTAATATCCATGTAATCCAATAGTCCATTCAATGTACATGCAACAAAAGACACTCACTACTACTTTTTACAACTTTGCATTCCTGCTTTGAGACTGCTTACATTTGGAGGAACAATGGCTAGATATCAGAAAGAAGAAATGATGTAGAAAAACTGCATATGATTTATTAATTTGTGATTTTAAGAAATCCTTTGAGTGATTTTTTGTGTTTAAGTGTCATAGTAACACCTACAAAAGTCAATATCCTTTTGATGTAATTAAATGTAATTAATTACCTTTCTCTTAAAATCATTAATACTTGAGTGAGAAAAGATACTTAAAGGAAAAAGTACTTTGCTGCTGTGAACTTACGAAAACATGCTTAAGCAGGAGCTGAGAATGGATTAGTAAGCCTTTAGTCAACAAAGTTCTCAACTAAATCACTGTAACTCAGCACCAAATTTCCCTCTTAAAACAAAAAGGAGAAAGTGGAGACAGCAGGAGAGAATTTGCCCATAATTACTTTGAAAAGAAAGTTTCCTTTTTCAGGGAAAGCTTAATTTGCCTTTTCTGTCTGTAAAACATAAATCTAACTCTATGAAATGAAACAAATTAAGTACTTATAAAACTTTTGCATACTGTTTAAAATATGTAAAAATTGCTTATGGCTCCACCGTCTACTAATAGGAATCGCAAGAACCTAGATTATTTAAATACCTGTAAACTTAAACTGTATTAATTTGGATCTATCTTCTTGTTAATCAAATCAAGCATTCAAATAGAATACATAACCTTCTGTGAATACTTCCCCCCGTTCTCTAACTTCTGGAGAGTTTTAGCATATTGAAGGATATTTGGCGAGGATCTTTTCTCGGAATTTCATTTAGGTGCTACTGCATTGGTTCAAGATTATTCCTGTCCAACACCTTTGTGAGATATGTATCCTCTTCTCATTCATGCAGTTGGTCATTGCATTGCAGCTAACGAAGAACAGGCTGAATCAGTAACATCTACCATAAGCCCCCAAAACATTACAGAAGGAGCTCTCTGAAAGGAAAACTGTTGGATGTTGTTCTGTTCTGGAGGGTCTTTGGTGCAAACATGGAGAGAAAAATTGATAATCTACTAAAATCTGAATAATTTCATAAATGATATTTTGTTTCTAGTTTAGAAAGCTTCAAAATTAAAACATGTAAAAAGTAGAAGTTTATAATGCACATGCAAACATCAACATCTAGACTTTGTAAAATGGTATATCTTTGTAGCATATATGTAATAAAGCAGAAAACTAAATGTCATATATTTATATAGCCAAGCCAGGTTTATTATGGAAGTTCTGAGGTTAAATAGAGCCTGATTTCTTTTATCAGATATTTTAAAAAGCTGTTTTTTTATACTGACTCAGTAAAATTTGTTGGCCTACAATCATTATCCAGCATTACTTTCCCACTTACATTTGAGAAACAAAAGCTTTTAGCTGATACTAAAGCTAAAGTTAATTTACCTGGTATTGATGAAGTTTCTTCATGATTCCATATTAGAAAGAGAAAGCACATGAGAATGAGTATGGGCACTGTGGCCACAGGCATCGTATCTGGTACTAGGCTGGTGATGTTGTAGTGCATTGGATTCAGAGTTTCCAGTACCATCTTTTCCAAGAGATTCTGCTTTGCTTTAGAGAGAGAGAAATGGGAAAGAGGCAGGTTTTCAGTGATATGTTCAGCTTTAGCCGGTACCTCTCAACCCCTTTGTAGGTCCTGTAAATGAGCAAATTAGCTCTTGAGGTAGCTTTATTTTATAATGAGAGTGACTGCCTGGACTGCTTGCCAGGACAAGCTACATCACAAGTCAAAACAGACATGCAGCAGATGCTCTTTTTGCTTAGAAATAACAAAGCTTTCCTGACCTTGATATTGAAGCATAGTTTTGGATGCTTTGGCTGACAGACGCCTTATCTCTGATATTGACTTGGCTGGCCAATACTGAGGTTTACTCCTTGCAAATTTCTAACCAAAACACAAGAAATTAAACTTTCAGCACATGTGGAATCACTGAATGAGTTCACTCACAAGCTTTTATCTCTGTTACTTAGCCCTTTTCCTTCCTGCATGCCTGTAGTGCCAGAGTCCTTGAATTTCCGGAATAACTATGTTAGCTTTTCATGATGCAGATAGAGTGTACTCCAGGTTTTTGTTTGAAACAATGTATTATGGGGGTGTTTTATTGTCAACCTCTGAGTGTACTGTAATGTATTGCATTTCTTTTATGATTCTTCTGCTAAATACTTTGAAAAATATAGTGCATGCCATAACAAACAGCATCATGGGTTGTCTGTTACCATATTTTTCCTCAGGCAGTAACCAGCACTTGGCACAGGAAAGAAAACCCAGGCAAATGGACAGGTCTGTCCTGTCCATGGATAGGACAGGATCCTATCAGGTCGTACGTCCATGCACAGGGAGAGTGGAAGGACTCCTTCAAATTTGTTTTGCATGTTTTTCACTTTAAGTCATAAAATAAGAGGGGTGATTGTCCCTGAGAAGGAAGATGTTCTATGAATGAGAACTCAGGTAACCACTGAAAGATACTGCTTGCATCTGCACAGTAATTTATTCATACAATACCTTCTTAACGCTGCCCTCACAGTAATTAAGAATAGATTTGCTTCCAGCAACAGTATTTCAAAATTGAAGGATGTATTTATTTAATAGGAAGCTTTTTGTCACTGTTTACTTTCAGTAAGTACCTTCTTGTTGATCTTGTACTTTGGTCTCATATAGCAGAAGACAGTACAGTTTATTTGTAGTAGCTGTCAGTGCTATAGTTAGATTAAACTACACCAAGAATGCGATAGGTGCTTTCTAGATAGTAAGAAGTTTAGTATTTATGGTCCGAGTAGAAAATGTATAGAGTACAGGCAAAATCCTAGGGAAGAGAGGAAGCAGTGGCTCAGAACCTTGCAGGTGCAGTCAGTGCTCTGGTATTTTGGATGGTTGCTATACAAGGCGGCTGGTATTGCTCTGATGCAAAATGACCCTGACAGAATGTGCCAGGTGACCTTTTAGAAACCTGCATGCTATGCTATTCCAATAGCTAGCCGTACATCTCTTACGAGAGTGTTTATGTCCACATCACATCTTGTACACCTTCAACTGTTGTGTTGTCTTGCATGTTGTGAAAAATGTTTTTGTAATCGCAAGCATTTTTTTATCAAGTAATGGTATTTATTAGTTTTGCTAATGTACTGTTGCTCACCAATGATGTTTGTTTAGCACAATAAAAATGCTAGCTTTAAACTTCTTGAGGACTATTTGTTACCACAATAAAAGCATGCCTGCATGTATATGTAAATACTTTTATTAGTTTCAGTCCCTTTCACTATATGAGCTTACAGCATTATAGGAGGAAATAACTACACTTAGGGCATATAGTTTCACTTTTTTATTGCTTTTTCTCTGGATCTGGATGAACTTCATCTTTGTACAGCATTGTCATAGGCTCTGATGTTCATTGTTTTTTGTTGGTTTTTTTTCATCTCCAAGACATTCTGGTGTGGCTGTACAGAAGTTTCTCTGCCTCATATTCCCTATGAAGAGAAGTAGGTAGGTGGTTATGCATTTGGGTGGTAGGAAATAAACACACCTGTATGTACAAACCTGTGTCTGTGAATATTAAATATATAGGTTAAGCTCTGTTAGAGTTCAAGGTGCTGATATGTTTGCCCAGTGTACTTTGCAAGCATTAGCCTCCCCCTTTTATTTTCAGAAAAATCAACCCTGAGTTTTGATCTTGCTCAATTTTTAGTAATCCACAGCTAAAGCTTATCTTTGTATTGACAGAGAAATGGAGGCAAGTTTCTATCTTTTTCAAAATATACAGATTGTAATGGATTAGGTTCTAGATTACCCCAACTTCATAATTTTATAATTTTTTAGTAAAAGAATAAAATCTTTTTTTGTTGTGGTATGACATCCAATACATCAGTGTGCACCTTGCTGTTAGATTTATAATTTTTATATCCTGGATCATGCTCTTACGTAGATAAAGCTATTAAAGGCACTGGATTAAATTTAAATCCTTTTAATACTTGTGAACTGATCTGAGGCAGTCTTATTTTTAGTCAAAGTGTCTCCTCAAGCTCTTAAAACAAACAATTGGCATTTCTTGTATGGAGTTCTTTGCCTCATTTCAAGCATGATCCCAGTAGACTATCAGGTATGGCATTTCTAATGCTTTTTTAATTGCAAAAGCCAACTGAACATTGACAAATTCACCTTAAAATATTTCATCTGAACTCCTAATCCTGCTTGTACCCATTGTATTTTTTAAGAACTGTCCATGAGGTAAACCACTCCTAAGAAAAACTCAACCAAGTAAAGTTTAGAAATGGAACAAAGCTAGAGTGCCCATTGTGCATGAAAAAAGCTTTCACTATTCTTGCTCATTTTGTCTTGAAATCTTCTATAGGTAATTTTCCTTTCCCTGCAATTAGTTGAGATATGTGTCTGATTAGAGGCATTTGTTGGTTCTGATTGTTACTTATATGGCAGAGGGGGGAAAGGAATGGGGCAAAAAAGCTCTTCAAATCAAATAGTGGGAGGAAAGAGACTTATAATAAGGAAGTACTTTTGTGAAAAGAGAGATGGATGTGCACAGGCTGCTTGACCCAGCGGTAATTGTGGATCTTAACGGCTGGGAAAGCATTTGCCAGCAGAGGGCCCTTTAGATTACTTATCTTTAAATCCTGACTATAAAGCACTGTAAGAAAATTCTAGGTTCTGTTAAATGTGTTCTTGCAAAAGATGATATGATGACTGGTGACATAGTCCACAGTAAAGAAAAAAGTCTGTCTCTCTAAAGGATAACTGTGTTGACCCCTTTTATTCCAGTTGGGGCTTTGTACTTAATGACTGTGTCAGTAAAAGAGCAAATTATGAATCATATTATAGAATTGGAGCTGAAAATTTCTGATAATTTTGAGGAGGAGGTCATAAAAGTTCCTGAAATCTCTTGAAGAACTATTCTTGAGTGCTGGAATTCTTTCCTCTGTAGTGGTTCATCTGTCAGGAGAGACTTGGGGAAAAAAATCTGATGCTTGTTATAAATCCTCAAATGTTGGTGACTGATATCAGCAGCATCTGAAGCAACTGACCTAGGTTTAACTAAACAATTCGTAAAAATAAAATTTTAAATAGACTGATTTCAAACAAAAATAAATCTATTGGCTTATATAAGCCCAGTAAGTCTTTATTTTTCCAGATAAAACGTTGTAGCCTTCCTGTCTTTCTAGAAGCCGATTCTACATATTGCCTGTTTTCATGCAATTAAGATTGACGGTTTCATGCAGACTGTAAAGGTTTAGCCTTCTACATGTAAGTGTGTAGATAGCTTTTACCGTGCATTTGACAACTAGAAGGCTAATGTCTACCTAGGTAAGTAGTGATTTTCTTGTATTTGTTCTGTGGATGCTGCCTGAGCATGCAGTAGTCCACGAAGACAGTGGCTCATGGTTTCTGCACTGGTGGTTGAGTTTGTATTAGGATATGCTTTGATAGAAAACCTTCAGATTATTCCCATTGCCTTGCTTCAGTACGTATCATAGAGCATGCACACTGGGGTCTTTTAGGATGAAAATAAATAATGTACTGCAAAGCTGTGTCTCATATATACTAGCTTTTAATGGGGATTCAAATGTCAAAAATAATATTAGCATGTGTCTGAGACTTAAATGGTTGATGCAGATTGAACCCATTGACAGGGTAGCAAGTACATTAAAAATATCTTCTATGAATTCAGGATTCTATGAGAATGTTACTATCTGTTTGGATAACTGTAGTAAAGGCAATGCCTGTTTTCTGTGCCTTTACATGGTGGTTGCAACCCTCATTTTGTGAACTTGCTGTCTTTGTGCCTATCATTCCAGGTCATCTACTGAGATATCTTTCAGGTGAAATCAGAAGCTGTCACTTTTCAAAGCGGGAGTCATGTACACACACATTTAGGTATCATGCGGGAGCCATGTAATGAGCTTGGAACTGTACTTTCTGCAAGCTGATAGTCAAATAGGTATCCTACAGGCTGCTCTTGTGATTTATGTAAATGATTTTTCTGGTAGAATGGAGGTGTAAGTCCTGCCTTTAAACATTCCAAAGAAGTTACTGGATCCTTTTAGTGATCCTTAGTGCCAAAGATCTGATGTTGCTGACATATAAACAAGTACTGATCAAGATGATAAATTGCTGAAATGGCTAAATGAGGTTATGTTGCTATTGATCGTGGAGTTTAGTGAGGTTCCAAAATAGAGTATTTATAATGTAGCCTCAGGTTCGTTCGGATGTTGGTTTTGGGACCAGTGAAAGTTTTCATATTCTGAAAGCCTCGATTCAAATGTTTCCTTCTAGAAATTGCTAGTTACTTTAGATGTCTAAATTGATCGTTAGAGGATGAATATTTGCATCCTGAAAAATCACTTTCCACTAGAATGTTAAGTCTTCAAAGTAATTATCCAGTCATAAAAACATGATTGCTTGTAGTGAGCAAGACTTGGAGTGATAATGTGCTCTGTGTAACTAAAAATTTGGTAGCCATCTCTCTCATCTCTGGCCAGTGTCCATACTATTTTCTTGTAGCTATTTATACAACATGGATGTGTGAGGCAAGGTATGCCATTTGCTTCCCAAGTAACTGTACAATAAGGGTTTCTGCGTTCTGAACAGTCTGTAATTATATAGCAATTTCTCTTTCAGAAGAATAATGATCTGAAATTAGAATTTAGACTATGCCCACTTGTTAGTTTCTAGTTGCAGTCTGATATATGATTTGGAAAAATAACTTGCCAGTTTCAGTACCTTTCACAAAAGGTCTCATTGTTGCTTAGGAACCAACATAATGTCCATGAAAAGTACTATCCACATTAGTTAGTAAAAGGGTTTCATCTGAAACATAGATCTCCTGAAGCAGAATAGGCATGTCATTGCTCGTCAGCCATCAAATGAGCTATGGAGGTATGCAAACTTCTGCAGCACTGGTAAGAATGTATTTTACTGCCTGTCTGCCTCAAAGGTTCCTTGGAACACCATAAGCTCTAATGAGCGCAAAGCTAACCAGAAAATAAGTTGGGATAGACAACTGAAATTTCTCTCTAACACCCCTTTTGTCAGACTTCCTTGTTGTGACTATGTCAAAGCAGACCTATATAAGGAGGGGGTTTCTGTATGTAGCTGCTATCAGGTTCTTATTACTACTGGATGGGTGGGTTTGTTTCAAATTTAGCAAATTGAAGGCAGTTCTCTCTGCCATAATTATGTCTGCTGTAGTACTTTTATTGCTAGTAAATACCTTGACCAACTTAAGCAAAAAGTTAGTTGCCACAGAAGGGACCCCTCTGTAAGAAATGTAAATTAAATTTTTGGCTTTCTTTCTGGCTATAAATACCAAGTATGCTATCAAAGTATGGCGTTTAATCCTGAAGAAAATTTATCTGAGTATTTGAAAAAAACATGACTAAGGAAGGATGTATGACTGTTCTCAGACCATTCTTCCTGCAATCAGACTATATAACATTATAATATGCATTATTAATATATATATTATATAAATAATGAATATACTAATTATTAACTAGGATAATTAATCTTCTAGCTTAAGGAAAGCTAGCACTTTTCCACAGCAAGCACCAACTGAGAGAGGTCAAGCTGGGATAGAATAAACAAATTCTCTGGGTCAGTTCCAGATTTATTCTACCTGATGACCTTTTTTTTGACCTCACTCCATCTGTTTTTTCCCTGCTGTGACAGTGATTCTTGGAAATACCGGTTTGTTCAAATCCACTCACTTTACAACTAATTCTACATTGCTCTGCATCATCAACAGTTGGCAGTGTGCATTCCATGCTG
>VXBO01010751.1:77876-92159 GCA_013400135.1 Rhinoptilus africanus | reverse complement strand
TCTGTGTATTCTACCTTAACTTTGACATGATACAAATCTTTGCATGAAATGTAGCGAATGGAACAAAATCCACATATATATATATATCAGAGTATATATATCAAGCATATCAGAGACCACAGAAACACTGGACAGGTTTGGCTTTTTAATCCGTGGAGCCTGGTGATAGCATCTGTAAAACCTAAAAAGTTTTAGTATTTCTTGGTGTACAATAAACAGTTTGAAAGGTTAAATGAAGTGAACAGTTTTGAAGGATGAATATCACTCAAGAACATCGGGCCATTTTATTTTAAAAGAAACGTTGTAGAATACTTACACAATATATAACATGTTATTGTTATTTTAATACAAGGATTTGGTTTAAGACTTGCCAATTTTCTACTAAAAGAAAAAACTCAATTTAGTGACAACAATAATTTAGACAAAGTTAATTACAGTAACTCAGATCAAAGCAGCCCCAGAAGGCACACTTCCTACTCAAAAACAAAATAAAAAACATTCCTATAATCTCCTACTTTACACAGTTTGAAGAAAAATGATAGAAAATGAATTAAGAATTTACCTGTGTCGTCTTGTTACTTCCTGATTTTTACCAGTGAAGAGCGCTATCTTTGTTACTGATGTGCTCTTTTCAAAGATCTGAATAGGTTTTCTGGTGATCCCTCTCTGTGGCATCTTTTATGCAGGTGCTTCTTGTTGCTAAGAGATCAGTTGCTTAGAGATGGAAGTTTGTTTTTTGTAATAGATCAGGGGCCATTGCTATTGAAAAGAAAATTTTGTAATTTTACCTCTACAGCTCTATGTATCTGCTGCGAAATAGCCAATGGTAGAGTTACACATGCCTAATGCTGATTAGAATTGTAACTGGAGAGTAAAAGACAAAAGTAAACAAAGTTTATAATTATGCTTGATGGCTCTAAATATCAAGGAAATAGATTTGTCATTTAACTGAGGTGCAACTAGCAGAAATTATATTAATGCTTTTCCTAGCGTATCTAAATGTATTTTTAATTTCTGACAGAAAAGGAAGAAAAGTCTGAAAGTTTTATTCTAAAATTGGGATGCACAAAGTTGTTGATAACCTTTTGTAAGATACGATCCTGCGCTGACATTGGAAAGGCTTACTGACTATCCTATATATTTTTGTATATATTGTTTCCTTTATATTCCCACTTGGATTGCTGACTCTTCAGAAATACAAACTAAAGGCTAGTTTCTCTGCTTTGTGATGCTTCTCTTTTTTGCAGTAGCCTTGGTCAACTTGAACAAACTTAACTTAGGAAAACGCAAATGTTTTCAAGAACTGCATTAAGCAATTACAGGAAACATTAAAATAACAACCAAAGATTTATAGGAAAAGGTATGTATGACTAAGGTAGTTGTGCCTGTTACTTACTGTTTTGACACGCCAACAGAAGTCTGAATTTTCTCAGTTTCTGCTCTGGGAAATCCTTAGCTGACTCAGCTGCCTCTTCTATCAATTTACCCCGAAGTGTCCAAATAGACTGTTTTGTGAAATAGGGCAAAATCATCTTTTTTTGCTTAGTGCTCTCAAGTTCAGGAAATCCAGTCACTCGAGTCTGTTTTCAGCAAGGCCGTCTCACGTCCTCTGGCAGTGAGACACTGTGCATCCTTGTCTTTCACTGTCAGGCCACAAATGTAAAAGATTCCCGTAAAATGTTTTCATTCTTCCTTTTCTGGATTCACTTAAGGCTTTAGCATTAGCATTTAAAAGGAATAAATAAAAACAAAATACAACACACTTCATAAGAAAACCCATCTAGTGGGTAAAAGGGTCTTATATCTAAAGGACTGTGATCTCACTTGGAACAAAAGGTATTTAAGAGTTACGCACAATAGTTCTAGTGATGGAATATTTTTAACTCGGGAAAGGATGGAAGAGGCCTAGAATTTTATTGAATGTGAAATCTCTTTTGAGAAGCCTTTCTTAAAGTAAGTAAAGAAATAAATAATGCAGACAGTTTGGGGAGAATAAGGACTGAATTCATGTGGAAATGCTTCCGGCATTACTGCAACCTCATTAAAGATACACAGCTTGCACAAGGAGAAGCCAACATAATTTCAATCTGAGAACTGAACTCTTGTTCTTTTTCCATGTGCACATGCTCTTCTGTATCTATTTGTTATGCAGAGAATTGTTTTTCAGAATAATTTCACTGTATAATTTTCCTGGAATCTAAAAGTACAAGCAGAAATGGGCAGAACTTTAGTGAACAATTCTGTTGTGTCCTGTATTTAGAGCTGGTCACAATAATGATTAAAACCTGTTGTATAGTATCTGATGTTCTGAAAGGGATAAAATTACTTTGTTTTATTTAAAAAAGAGATGATAGCTGGTTTTAATGTTTATGCCTACCTAAAAATTTAGCGGGAAGTCATGCATTAATATTTTTTGTTTTAACAAGCCAACTGTACCATTTACTGCTTGTAGACTAAAGATATCAATGTTCTGGAGGAGCTAGATTTGGAGGCTGGTTTTGGTCTGGTTTATGTTATATTTCTTATAGATTGTTAATGTGGACAAAGTAGTATGAATGATCAGTAATTGTTCCATGGACACCAAATCAAGAAAGCTTTATGTAGCTGCATGAGAAAGTCACCATAGAAAGTTTTTAGCCCTTTCCCATAATTTGAAACTAGTTTACTGCATTTAGTGTTGCTTTCGTTTCAGCTGCTGAGAGGAACAGCTTGTGTTGAACTTTGCTTGCAAGTTTCCTTGCGTTTTTCTTCAAGTATTTGTTGCCGCCACAAACACATCTCATGGATTGTGTGTTCTGTCTAGGTTATAAAGGGAAGTCATGATACCTCAAGCCCTTGTGTGGTTGCAGCTGTCACTCACTGACTTTGGGGATGGTATATTGTTTTATAGGCGTTGAGTCAGGCTGTAGTATTAGACAGTAACATGGCTACTGGAAAAAGAGCTCTGGGAGGTATTACTTTAATTATTGCTGAATTATAATTTAAAAAATATTATCTTAATTTGGAAGCACCTATATCCTTAGGTATTCTTTATTATGCATGCAAATGGTAAGCATAAATTAATTAATTACTCATGTTCTTTTAAAAAACTTCAGAATGAGGAGTTTGGTAAAATAAGAAGTTAATACAAGGAATGCAAAACCAATACAATTTCTTTCTTTGTCAGCATGTGTTGCTTGAGGTTTAGAGGAGTCCCAAGAATGATCTGGCCAATTTCACACACAAACACGTTTTGATTCCTTGCTCCATGATTATTTATTTAATCATAAATCCTGATTTCTAAAAGGAAAAATCTGGTAAAGTTTTTGCTGGGGCTCGATTTCTGTCAGTGCTTTCTATCCGCTCACTGATATGAAGAATTTGTGCATTAATTCAGGGCCAAGAAGCCAGTTGAATTGGTGATGAAGAAGTCACAAAAGGGGTTAAATAACATGAAAATACTTGTTTATAGTTAAACTAGGTTTTGTCAACACTGACTTCTGTGGGATATATCTTTAAATCAAATATTATTTCCATATACCAGATAAAATGTATTTAGGTTCTTTCATGCCAAGGAATTCTTGGAACTTTGTATAATGCAACCCGAATAATTGGACTTGTTGTTCACTACAAAGATCTATGGTTGAATACTACAAATTCTTCAGAGCCTGAGTAGGCATTCACTGAATTAACAAAGTTCTTTTTTATACTATTAAAAATAAGGCGGGGTGGGTTTTTTTTTTCCTAAATATTTTACAATAGACTTTTGAGAAAAAAGGATGCAACTTCATAGTTGAGCAAAGGGTACAAAACCCTGTAGAGACTATGGGGCTCATATGATAAAATTGACTGTTCTGTTCTAGTAACTGTTCTGTCTAGTTCTGTTTTAGTAACAAGGGCTTGAATCTGATCTACTAACTAACTATATAGAAATGAATTAACTTCAGTTAAATCGGTGGAAATGAAAATCATTAATATAAGAATCCTTGCTGTGAAACTAGTAGGGTGGGATCAGGGTCAGATCTTAATTCTTTTTATGTCCTGATGGTTTCACTGCAGTCATTATGAGATGAATGCTCGCCTTACCCCAGGATGTATAGCCACTGGTAAATCTGTCCCTGATATACTCCATGTTGGTTTAGGACAAAAGGAAACAAAGACGCGTATAAACACAGACTCTCAGCACAAGGTCACGCTAAAGATCCATCTAGCTTGGTGCTGCATTGCAGGGGACCAGTGAAAGTTTTAGTGGCCAAAACCAGATGCCAAGTGGTGAGTGTATCGGGCAAATATATATACTTTCCTCTCCCTACCTTCCCTCCACTATTTAAGGATAAAGGAATTTAAAGTGACAGTCTGTCATCCTTATGATTGCAATAATGGTTACCTGTCTTTTCTAGGAAGTTCAAGAAAGACACTGTAGTAATTTAACCAGACGTTTTACTCCTACCTTTTCTCTTAACTTACCATATGTACTCTTTTCTTGTTCTCCTAAACAAATCAATTGTCAAGTACTGAGAGAACTGCAAGTATCTGTATTCAAATACTTCCTGTACTACTTTATAATTTACAAGTGTGTATCAGCCATGGAATAACTAATGTTAAAACCGTCCTGACGAGCAAAATTGTTAAACAAAGTATACAGTGGATATGTCAAAGCTTTATAATTCCCTTAAAATTGTAGTGGGTGAACTGCTTGCAATTTTTGTTTGGTTTGATTCTATTTCAGTCCACTGTTTAAGTAATTATTACTAGTAAAGTGCAAAGTACAGCAGAATGTTTGCAGGCAATCTGCTTTTAGCCATTGTCTTCCGTTTCCCGTCACAACTTGCATCGCTGCCTTGGCAGATGCCTGCGTGCTTCTTCTGAGCAGCTTCTTCATTTGGCCGGCATCCACTGCACTCTGGAACCTGCTTATATCTCTTCCATGACCATTTCTGCAAGTTACTTTTTCATCCTTTTACAATAACATGCCTATTTTCTATTGTCATAAATTCACCCTTTCAAAGAGCAGTGTGTACATATGCAGGTGAATTTTGAGGGAGTTAGTAGCACACAATATTGGAAATAACTCATTTCACATTTTTTGCATAAATTTTTCTTACCCAGTGTCTTGGAAAGAACTGGCCTATTTGGCTGTTCTAACATTGCACTCTCAGAGATGATCTCCTTTTCTGCCTTCCCAGCAAGTTTTTTCTTAGTGCAAATTAAGAGTTTGGCTTCTCTAGTTAACACCATTTTAAAAAGATCACCCAGGGTCTTGACTGAAATCCATTTATACTGCCCACAGTTTTTCTTCAGCACCTAGCTTTAGACTATCTCTATTGTTTGTGGTCCTAACACTGGGCTGATTTGGCAGTTCTGTTTCTCAGATCTTCGCAACTCACTTTCTAGGGTATCTTCCAAACCCTCCAACCTTTAGAGGGTGTTGGAAATTGTTCTATGTGGATGCTCAACATCTGGAGTCATGGCAGCCCATCTGTTTCAGTTAGTACATTAGCTTTTATTCTGGATGTTTAATGCTAGGAAATGAATTTTATTTATTTATGTGGAGGCTTTTATTTATTTTTTTAGTGCTGAGTGAACAGAGTAATAATGGCAGAAAATACACCCACTTCAAAGCAAAATGTGGTTGGGTAGGGAATTCCATTTCTGCAGAAAGTGAGTTTTTCTGGAATTTAATTAAGAAAATACTCACAGGGCGGTAACTTTGACTTGTTATTTGGTGTATCTCAGCTAGATACAATTAGTACATTAAATCAAAATGTCTGTGTGTTTGGTGCAGTGTTTTTAAGTAGACATTCCACATGCTTCCACTAGTTACAGGATGCTTCCCCAGAATCTCTGCTTGCTGAAAATTCTTTAGAAATGTTTAAAGAGTACAAAAAAGAAGGAAAAGCTTTGGGAGAAGCTCATTATACTGTCAGGTACAAAACAGTTGGTAAGTGCCTGTCGAAATCCTTTCTGCCTGTTGTGCCTTGAGATAGGCACAAGTTTTCAGAGATTATCACCTTTGTGGATTTGGAGTTTATGTTTTTGTTGGGGTTTTTTGGTTGCTTCTGTTGTTGATGTGTAAGCTCTGTGTGGGCTTGAGCACTCAGAAAGATCTCTTTGGTAATTGTATCTGTCTGCAACAGATGGAGGAAAAACTGGAAGAGGTATGGCTGAATGCAGCTTCTTTAGGAGACATTTCTGTACGTGTTTTTATTTTCTTAAAACCAGATCTCACTTGGTGTTTGTGTGCTCTGTGCTTCATTACAGCCATTCTTTCCTAAATAATATGTTTGTGTGTAGCTGCACAGGAGCCAGTGGGTTAGTTCAGCTTTTCTTTTGAGGGCCGTTTTCACCCCAAACCTGTATCGCTTAACTTAAAGGAGGGGCTCCACACACCACATTGCAGTTTTTTGCCCATTAAGAGGATTCAAACCTTGTAATAAAATTAAGATGTGATTTTCTTGGTGACTCACCCCCACAAGATCACTCTTCTCACTCTGTCCACATCAGATTGGTAGAACAGCATTAAAAAAACTCCTAATGAAAGTCAAAATGGAAAGAGTTAACAATATGGGTATCTTTCTCCTATTAGTCTGCCTACATAAGTTCAGATCTTCAGACTATGGTAGACTACGCTTGTTAACTCAAGAAGTACTACTTATTTTGAAGATGGGGACAGTGTGTTCTTGTCACAGGCAGAAGTAGCTGTAATGAAGTATTACAGGAACAGGTCACGGATGTGCTGTGTAAAACTAACTCCGTATTAAGTATCTGAGCACCTACAGTTTCAGCTTGTTACCTGTTCAACTTGTTTTCTTTTTTTTTATTCTCCTGAATCTGTATTGCAGCTGGCAAGAAAAAGGAAGAGGTATGTGAAGACTTCTTTGTCCCTGATGTGCAGGAACTAGTGAAGGCTATCTCAGATTTTTCTCTCTTTGTCCATGGATATAAGACTAATTAGGGAGCAGTTTTGGGGGGTTTGGGGAAAGGTGCTTTGAGAGACAGTCCGTTCCCTTGTCAGGGAAAGATGTGCAGCCTATTCAGAGTAGTTTAGGATGAGTGTTCAGATTGCTACAGGTTTCTTTGACAGCTAAATACTCACACCCCTCCTTTATTTTCTTTATTTTCTTTTTTTTTTTTTTTTGGTGAGTAAGCTCTGCTGCCACAGTCGAGTGACTATCTCTGCAAGTCTTGTGCAGCATTCTCATATGTGATGAGGACAATAAAAGTGATACAGAACTTGTACTTGAATGTGCAGCCAGAGGCAGAGTACGTTCTGTTGAACTTTTAAACCACTTCCCCCATTTTTTTCCATTTTAATTTTATTGAAATAATATGTATGCTATTCAAGTATTTCTTATTATTGTTTATGAGAGCTTGGTTTACTCAGGGTTTTATCACACTGATTCAATGTTAATATTGTCTTCTTTACAGCGTAACTGGTTGAATGCCTGAGCAGTTCCTGCCAGTAAATTAATTTCTTTTTTTTTTGCACAACATGAGAGTTAAGATAATTCTTCGTTGCAGTTAGAAAATGTAAAAGTTGAAAAATCTTTTGTGAGAACTTTTGTTTCTTATAGTCAACTTTATCTTTATAAAATGGTGTGCATGTATGTGAGAACATGCATGAATAAAAGCTCATCTGGGTTACTTTAATACAAAAAAGCACATACATGTGGGCCCACTGCAATGGCTGCAGCCTCCTCTTCTGCACTATCTAGTTCCAATGCATTTTTCTCGGCCTGTTGCCAGCCTTCAGTTTCTTCTGTCTGTCTTTGAGGGAAGTTCCCAAAGAGATAATACACAGCGCTGCTAGGTATCTCTTTCTTCCATTGTTAAGGTTTTCCCTTACTTTTGAAGCTTGTCTGTTGCTGCTTGCCTGTTCAAGAGTTTGAATTCCTAAGCACTGTGTTTTTTGCTCCAATTACTCATACTTGATGGACTTGAGAACAAACCTCCTCCCTTCCCTAACTCCTATCAGTTCATCTGACAGAAAACTAGAGAAGGTTGGGGATATCTGCCTCTCTCAACTTTTTTTTGCACTGTAATTCCAGTTTCTTGGCCTGTTTTTAGAGGAAATGTGGATGTTTCTGGAAGGTTTTTAACAAATACGGATACTTCCCACCAAAAGTTCAAATAAAAAATGTTAAACTTTTGCTAAAAGGAAAGTATAGCCAGCCAGTCAAAGCAGTCACTTAATTTAAGAGTGCTTACAGACTAGAACATTTTCAGTGCATTTCCTTAGTAGAATTAAAACACTCGATACAATACTCAAGTTTAGCTTGGAAAGAAGATATGCAATAATCAAATGAAAATGCTACTAACCACTTGTGGTTGCTCTGAATCCTCTAAACGGTTTTTTCAAGTGCTAATGGTTATTTTTTTCCCTGTCAAGACAGCCTTGGCTGCACAAGCTCTGAAATGGACAGGGTTCAGAGAAGCCTCTCCACACCTTCTTCCTAACCACTGTACTGCTTGAAGGCATAGCAACTTTGCACAAGCATTTTCTGTGCAAGGTTCTTGTTGCCTAACTAAAAAGGTTTTTCAGTAAGAGTTTTTTTACTGTTACATAAATTTGCCTGTACATCAGTCCAAATTATGAAGTATTTTGTGACTGATCAGCTTCTCATAAAATGCTGGAGTTTTTCCATTTGTGCTGTTTTGGCAAATACAAGAAGCAAATATTTTGAAGTGGACTATGGATAGGAAAAAAAGACCAGGAATCCAACTTAAAGCTCCGTAGAATTTCAGGTTGAAAATGCTCCTTTAAAATAATTCCCTCTGCGCTGAAATATATTGTTCTAAGCTTCTGTATTACCTTCACCTTGTAAAGGCTGAAAGTCAGTTTCTACAAAACACACGTGTTGTATGTTTAGGCCCTTTCATGTAAGTATGCCATGGAATATTACAACTTCATGCTGTAAAACAGAGTGCAATAGTTATAGTTTTCTGCAGAAGCAACTGCTGTCAAAACCAAAATAGTTACATACGGTTATGTACCAAAACAACCAAAATTGCCCTTTGGTTATGAGCTCAGAAATGAGCTCAGAAAACAAGCTCTGAGGGAATCTAGTATGTGACCCAGAATGTAACCTAAGTGCTGGGATCTATAAATATTAATTTTTACTCTGAAGTTATATGAGGTAAGTATGCTTAGTCGAGGTCCTTTCTGATAAGCTGTGAAATGCAAACAAAGCAGAATTTATCATCGCCTGCACTGGTAAGACTTCTGAATTGTCAAGATTCACCAAGTCACAGAAGGCAAAGGCAGGGACTGGGAGAATGAGGGACTGCCCATTGTAGGAGAAGACCAGGTTCAAGACCATCAGAGGAACCTGAAGGTGCACAAATCCATGGGATCTGATCCACAGGTCCTGAGAGAATTAGCAAGTGAAATTGCTAAGCCAGTCTCTATCACATTTGAGAAGTTGTGGCAGTCTGGTGAAATTCACACTGACTGCAAAAGGGAAAACATAACCCCATTTTTAAAAAGGGGAAAAAAAAGGAAGACACGAGGAACTACAGGCAAGTCAGTCTCACCTCTGTGCCCAGCAAGGTCACAGACCAGATCCTCCTTGAAGCAGGTTATTAGTGACAGCCAACGTGGCTTCACTAAAAGCAAATCATATCTGGACAAATTTATTGGCCTTCTATGATGGCATTACAGCGTTGGTAAGATAAGGGAAGAGCAACTGACATAATCTACCTGGATTTTTGCAAAGCATTTAACACTGTCCTGCATGACATCCTTGTCTCTAAATTGGAGAGACATGGATTTGACGGATGGACCGTTCGACAGACAAGGAGTTGGCTGGATAGCAGCACTCAAAGAGTGGCGGTCAACAACTTGATGTCCAGGTGGCAACCAGTGATGAGTGGCATTCCTCAGGAAACTGGGACTGGGGCTGTTTAACATCTTTGTCAGTGACATGGACAATGGGATTGAGTGCACCCCCAGCAAGTTTGCCAACAACACCAAGCTGTGTGGAGCAGTCAACACGCTGGAGGGATGGGATGCCATCCAGAGGGATTTGGACAGGCTTGAGAGGTGGGCCTGTGTGAACTTCATGAAGTTCAACAAGGCCAAGTGCAAGGTCCTTCACATGGGTCAGGGCAATCCCAAGCACAAATATAGGCTCGGCTGTTCTCAGGTTTCCTAACAGCCCTTTTCATTGTCACAGGTGAACTCTTAAGCTCCTCTCTGAGTATAGCCAACAATTAACTGCAGGGTTCTAAAAAGAAGCTTTCTGTCTGAATAGGCAGTGCTGATTGCTTTCTTTATAAAGTGCAGGATACAAATGCAAGGCCCTGGGTCAGTGTCTGTACTGTTTGCCGTATTCTTGGTAATGCTGCTTCCATAAGACAAAAACATCCTGTGGACATATTTTGTTTAAACCAACAAGAAAAACAAAAAAAAGCAGAGCTTGTGCTCAGGCACACTTTATTGAAATGTGCGCATAAACTAGCTTCTGTGGGAACAATGCAAAATTTTCAAAGTGACAGTGAAAAAATAACCACACAATAAGAAAATGGGGAACAGAGGAAACAAACAGAAGGGCTGAATGTCCTGGGCAACTGTATTTAGCTCTCTGGCTCCTCTTTTAGGGAAACACTGAATAGAATAGTATAGGTTACAGAGCAAAAAAGCGTTAGCTTAAGGCTAAAAGACTATAGAGTAAATAAGGCTGCATAGAGGAAAAGTTTGAGCTCAGCTGCCCAAATATTCTGTTGCTGTTGTCTGTAATATAAAATGTGCCTGCCAATGCAACCTCTTGCTGTTATCGAGAATATTGTTAGATCTGGTTATTACTCCCAACCTCTTCTTATAAGAGGACCTCTGCACCCACAGAAGGTATAGATTCTCAGTGCCTTTGAGTCTGCAGTCCTATTGCATCTCATTCAAAAGTCTGATAAAATTACTCTTTTCTTAAAAGTCTTTCTGACTTGATCTACTTGCTTAGAAAATTCCTATTTTTTTTAAGTCATGATTTGTGGTATTCCTTACCCTTTTGTGGTATCTTCACATCTTTTAATGCAGAGACAAGAAACATGAATTCAGAGAGAGCAATCTGAGGAGGTTCTTCCCAGCTGTGGAATGTGCCACATTGCTTGCTTGTGGACGTGGGCTGGAGCTACAATGCCTGTAAAGGAACTGAGCATTCTGCCAGAGTGCCCCCTCCATCCTGTATTCCCAG
Source organism: Rhinoptilus africanus (assembly GCA_013400135.1). NCBI lineage: Eukaryota > Metazoa > Chordata > Aves > Charadriiformes > Glareolidae > Rhinoptilus > Rhinoptilus africanus. The sequence continues at coordinate 80,991 of VXBO01010751.1, read as the reverse complement.
AACAATTGGAATGTTGTGTCATAGCTGTGTGCCATTTTGAGATCTGCACAGACTTGCACATTTTCTACTCTACAAATTAAGATATACACAGCTCTGAAACAAGGGTGTTTGGGGAAGGGGAGGGAGCGAGTCCCTTCTTCCCCCTGGAAAAACTTCAGTCCCTTCCACACTTTCTCCCTAAATAAGGCAGAATATTCAAAATGCAGTTTTATGTGTGTACATTCTGTTATTGAGTTGTGTGTGCAGCTGTCCTGAAAATTGTCCATCTAGACAATTTATATAAAAAACACAAATTTAAAGTCTAATCTAATAATAGAAAATCTAATGTATAAGGACTCCATCTCTTGTTTCTTCGCTTGGATGCTGTTCCTGTTCTGTGATGACTTGAGAAGAGCTAATAAAAATCTTTGAAATTGAGACAATCTTTTAAGAAATGTGTCTGAATAAGGTCTGTCCTTAGTATCCCCATTTCCCCAGGTGGTAATACTGCTATGGATACAATTCATCTTCCTTAACTTTAGACCTGTAAGTCTAAATCTGTCTTCTGGACTTGCTTTGTTAGCAGTAGAGGAATAGAAGTAATTTCTAGGATGTGATTCCTCTTGTTCCGAGGTAGAAGTCTGGGTGGTCAATGGGTTTCCGTTCCTGTCTGTAAGAGGCGTTAGGAGGTCATTGAGAAGTTTATATAAGGTTCCTCGTTAGTTAATACAGCGTCTGTGACTTTTATCCTGATTATGGATAAATAGGTAGTTGGTAATTATTTGGTTACTAATGGAAACTCTAACTCTTCTCACTGAAGAAGATCCAATTCTAGATTATTAGTAGATGAAAAATGGCAGATTAAATTGTTTTAATTTAGTTGTTTTTAATGCCACTCTAATGCATGATTTCACTGCTGTCTCTAATAGAGTCTTTCAGTTACCTTTCCACTATTCTTCTGGATCTTTAAAATTACAGTATGTTTTACTATCAGGAACTCAGATAATGTGTTCTGTGGTTTTGACTTCAGTTGATATATAGTGCCGATAATAAGAATCTACCCAATACAGCTAGCAGTTCTCTTTTTCTTGGGAATGTTCTGAGCTCACGTTGCCATCTTCTCCATTTTTATAAATTATCCCAGTGCAGCTGGAGCGTTACTTTTGCAGCTGTCTTTGCTGCTATTATTGTGTTCAGTTTTCTGAAAGTTGTAGGTACCTGTAGTAAATTCATTATTTGAAATTTCTTCTGTATGATTTGTTAAACAGATTATGTAGTGCTACAGATTATGTAGTGTTCTCTTGGCTTTATATATAGTCTTGCGATGTGTATTTACGTGTGATTAGCAATATATCAAAATAATACATTAAAAGTGCACAAATAGGCAAAAAATAGTTTTAATTCCCTGTGAATCACATTGGTAAATAAAATGAATGACAGAAAGTTGAGGAGAAAGAAGCTGGACTACTGTTTGTATTCAATACTTTCTGATTGAAAATTACCAAGAGATATAGATAGCTTTAATCGTCTCTTTGCTAGACTGCGCTCTGGGCAATGCTAGCTGTAAGGGGATGGATGCGATGTACACGTGATATAATGTGGAGAGGAGGAGAAGGAGGCATTTCTGAAGTAGAGAGGCAACTGTAATGCTGCTCTACTTTATATCCAGCTGTTTTTCTTCTTTCTTTCAGTCTGGCATCCTTGGGCCACAGACACATCTACACTTTCCCCGTGGACAGATTCCTGGAAGGTGGATGATGTGAGAGGGTTCCCATAGCATACAAACTCCAGACTTTTCCTTTGCTGTTGGGATACTTTTGCACAAAAGAATTTTTGTTATTTTGTCTGCCATTCTCAATACAGAGTCAATTTAGGTTTGCTAATTTGTTTGATAATGAATATTCAGTATTTCATTCCTGGCTGGGTTTTTGGGGTGGTTGAGGAGCGTCCTCTTCTTCCTTTGATTCCTTACTGAACTGCAGGACCCTCTGCAAAAAGCAAAGCCTGTTTTTCAAGGGTAGTTATCCGTGGATTTCTCCAGTTCTGTTAATTGTTTTCAGATTGCAGTGGTGTTACGAAGATGTGCTAGATCTGTTGAGCCGCTTATCGTTTCTCATGTGTTTTGATCAGTTGCTTTTGTTCCCATAGTTTAAATTATGAATGGGAGGTTGTAGCCATGATGTTTGAATTGCTCTGCTTCACTTTGCTCCTTAAGTCATCTTGTCTATGATTCAGCTTTGATTTATTTTTTTTTTTTGTAACATATGTATGTGCGTTGGAGGAATTCTGAGTAGTTTTCTGGGAAAATAATCTTTAGCAGCCAGTGCCCCAGTGATGCATCTCTAAGGCATCTTCCTCCGAGATCACTGAATGTTCATTCAAAGACAATGAAATATTCTGCTGATGCCATTGAATAGTACTATTTGTGCTGTACTACTTGCAGATATTTATGGGTTTTATTTTGAATTTGAAACACTAGCTTGGCTTACCTAGTAAGAAATTGTTTTTCATTGGTTCTTAATTTATGATTTATCATTAAGACCGGATATTCCAAAAAACCACCTGGTACATCATTTGCTCTGCATGAATTTTTTTATTCTTGCAACTCTGTATTACGTAGGGATTTCCTGAAATCAGAGGTGGTACTTAAGGTATATGTTGCTGATTTCTTAAGGAGCTTTACATCCTTGTACCCACTGATATACCAAATGGAAGCTTAAAGGGGTGGGGTATAGGTCCATTTTTTTCAGATAGTAATTTGTTTTGTGGTCTTGTCTTGCATTATCTAGCAATTCTAACCCTTTCCATGCTATTGCTTGAAAGGATGTTACCCTACCTAATTAAATATTCATATCACCAATTTAACTTATTCTGGTACTGTTCAATCTGGTAATAATATATATTTGTTTAGGACCTGCCCATTTTCTGGAACTGAATTAATGATTAAGTCTTCCTGCCTAAGTACTGCAATGAAAAAATAAAACTACTTGCATTAACCTTTCTGCAGTACTGTATAGCAACATCCAAGGCTTCTTCCAAGAAAAAAAGCACCTGCCTCCTCTGATATAAAATGGTCAAAATTATGCTATTTTCTGTATGTTTTATTTCCTCTAATTCTGAAAAAAACCTTTTTTTT
>VXBO01010751.1:62668-72863 GCA_013400135.1 Rhinoptilus africanus | reverse complement strand
AGGACTGGCCCGTTCCTGGTGCTGCGGGGTTTGCGTTGGGCCAAACCCCTGGGGGTGCTGTCAGCAGGTGCCTGCCGAATACGCTGCCTGACAAACTGCGGTTACCGGCTGTCATCTGAGGTCTTGAGAGTCCGTGGGCTGACAGGTTATGATTAAACTTGTAAAACAGTAGTCACATAGGCAATGGGAGTCATTTGTAGTAGCGTGGATTTAATGACACTTCAAAAACTTAGTTACAATAAAAACCCAGCCTCCCAGTTTCCAAGATTTCAGATTATTAAATCTCTGCGCCACTAGCGGATGTCCCCCACTGTGTTTCCTGCTCTTCAGCACCCCAGCGTGAGGTGCTGGCTGTTACTTTACCATCGCGTTTCAGTAAGTGTTAAATTTAAGTCAGAAGAGGAGAGCTGTATGTCCCTTCTCTGGCAAAACTGCGCGGTTGTTTGCACTTCAGTGAAAAGATTAGCCTTGTTCGGGAGGAACTAGGTCACGCAGCTGAAAAATTATACAGGTCATACAGTCGAAAAACTTTGAATAGATTGAAAAGCTTTTAAGTTCTGAGGCAGAAGAAATGCAAGAAAAATATTACCATTGAGGGAAAATTCTGCCCCAGTAAGGATTGGGGGCCTGGGCCCCCCAAAAAGCAGGAAAAGCAGACTCAAGCTCTTACTGATGTAACTAATGTTACTGGTTTAAAAAATTACTGACAGAAAATACCCTTTCAGTGATGTTCTGCTGGCACGTTGGTTAATAAACCATCGCGGTGATGATTTAACAGTGCTAACATCTCCAGTAATACTAGAGGTAATGAGATGGTAGAGCACAGGTGTTGGTAGCATAGAGGTTTGATAATGCAGTTGTTGGCATTTTAGAATAAATAATTATTATTTTTACCTATTTAAGTCCTTGTGCTTTGAGTTGAGAATTTGCAGTACAAGACTTCTGCAATCCAAAGAGTGTTTTTTTATTGAGAGGCAAAACTGAAAGGTACTGGATATTCGGTTCTAGTTTCTAATTACACTTAAATTAGCAACATTTTTCACTGGACTGTGTGCATCTTACGGAAGCATTTAATTTCCCGAAGTCTTAAAATAATATGGTTTTGCACTAAAAATGGTCTTTAAAATAATATCAGTAATACACATTTCAGCTCTTTGTCAATTCAGAAAAAAAATTAGACATCATTTTAGGTCAAAGTGGAATGTAATTCATTATTTTTTGAACCATAATGCTCAAATTACCGAGGAGGGCTATTTCAAATGTGTAAACTTAAATAACTTTCTAGAAACACATACAAAAAAAAAGTTGTAAAGAGCCACTACGTTTTGTTTAGATCTTTTTGGACCAGGTAATGTTGAAAAATTTGCTGCCCCAGTGCAATACTTGTGTGTGCTACCTAAGGTTTTCATCAAAACATTTAGTCAAAGCTTTGTCCTATTTCCTTTAAGAAATGATCTTTGTGTTTGGCAGCCACAGCCCATTATTGGTGTTCCAGCCCATATGAATCCCTTCTTTGAGTCAAAGGGATCCACATATAAATTCATCGGAGAAAAGATTGAGATCCTGACAGGGATTGCGCGCTGTTAATGCCATGTACTGTTCGGTGCTCAGGCTTCAGTGGCAGTTGGCTGGTAGATGATGTTGGCAGCGGCAGTTTGATGCGCTTCTCTGCTGTCATTGGGTAGCACGTATGGATTGAAGGAATTTTATTGCCCTCTCCAAATAGCACTGAGTGACATGGGGTGTATTGTAACAGCATGGGGCAAGACTGTTTGCTTGTGCTGCTCCTCCATCGTCTAAATCACCGCTGTGAATTATCTGAGTAGGGGCCCAAAGTTTAGGTTGCCTTTTTTTCTTTTTTCACCTTCTCTTAGTGAGAAAATTAAGCTTGTAGCATTTAAATAAGATACTTTTATCTGTAGCTTTTCTTCACGGCAAAGGTGATGCTGGCTGGTTGGGTGACTGATGTTCCCATCTTTTGTAGCTAAGCTGGGGGTTCTGCAGTAGGCTGTTTGCTCTAACACTCACCTCTCGAGGGCCGTGTTTTTAAATTGTCACCTGAATTGCACTGATTGGTAAAAACAAGGCTGCTGAGCTAAGGGGAGGGCCCCAAAGCAAGTTGTAATCACTTCAGTCAACCTCGACAAAACCATTTAGATTAAAATGCAGTTTGAATTGGAGCACACATGGACAACATGTATTTTACAAATTACAGGGTAGAAGCAAGTGTTTTTGAGGAGTGTGAGGGGAAAGAGAACAATTAAGTTCTGGTATTCAAAAGCAGTTAGCTCTTCTCAGCCAAGTTAAATTGAGTCTAAAACTTCTAAATGTAAGAGCCGTTCCAGTACAGTCTGCAATCCAGTAAATTCTCAGTATGTATCTGGCAGAATTGAAATCCATAGTCAAATACAGTTTGATTTTGCAGCAAAAGAATACTTGCCATCAAAATAATTGTCCTTTATTTGAGTCTGTAAGATTTGTCACTTGAAGCTAACGATGCATTAATTTTAAAAATAAAGATTGACAGCTGCAAATAACCTTGCTAGGATTAAACATTGGTCTGCCTTTCAGATTAATTTACATTTGTTCTGTCTTTTGGGACTAGTGCATTCCATTATTTGTAAACAGAGTAACTGTACAAATGTGCAAGTACATGTACAACTCTGAGTAAATGTGTTCATAAATTATCATATATTGCACAGCCCTGAAATAATACTCTTTTTCTTTTCTGATTATATAAACATTACATTTTCCCCTAAAGAGTTGAGGCACTTCTAGTGCTCATGTTCGTAATATTCTCGTTTCTGCTGGATGCTTTGATGAGTTGCAAAACATTTTAGCGTGGCCTCTCAGCATGCAGGTTGTGTGACGTGAATGTTTGCCCAGCCAAACCCCATGCATTTCATAAAGATGACTTTTTAATTGATAAATTTTAGTCTACTCTAGATTAAAAGCATCTGTATGAATGTCTCTTCCAGCTTGATTTTTATAAAGTTGGGATTGGGGATTGGGGTTGGGATGAAGTATTTTGAATGGATGAAGGTCCGTTCCAAATTTGCACTTCTTGGTTATTCCAAGATAAGAAGTCACTTGGAACATGGGTCAACTTTCTCACTGGCTATGCTATGTTTGAAAAGTTTCTGTCATTTGATACAAATATAAAATAAAATTGAATGTAGTTTTTATTGGCTGATGTTGGCTCTTAATACCTTCTAGTGATGGAGGCAATGCATGGAGAACCCCACGTTTTACATATGTGAACTTTAATGCCTAGATGATGTATGGGGTTGGCTGCCCAATATTTTCTTCCTATTTCTAGTAAGGTTTAAAATGAGGTCTATTGAACAGGTTCCTATGAGAGAATCACTGCCTGAAGACGTGAATGGCGTCACGACGTTAAAGTAGTTCTAAATAGTTTATTCTTATATGCACAGAGTGGACAGTTGTATCTTTGTTTTTGGAATAATTTCTGTAGGCAAAGTAAACTAGATACTTTTACGGCATGCACTGTTTTCAACTTTACTTTCTTTGCACCATTAGGTCCGAGTGATGGTGGATTTATGTAACAGCACGAAAGGGGTGTGCTTAACAGGTACGCTCATTGCCGTAAGCGGTACGCTTGTGTTACCTTCAGGAACAGAGAACTACAGTGTTTAAAAGAACTGAAGGTCAATAACTATGTCAAAGAACTATGTTTACTCTATTAGAATTTACATATCAATTGAGTTATTTATTTAAAAAAAGATAATAGGTGCTACTCTGGGACTTACCTGTACCTACTTACTGTAAGTGCTGGAGCTCAGCTGATGTTACTTTCTTTTCTGAGCTGTTTCTTTCCCATTTTCGTAAGCAAATCTTATAGACTTGGTGTTTCAAATACTAGTTGAGGTTTAGTCTTGGTGCTTCTGTGTGTCTCCCCACACTTCAAGGTGAACATGGGATGAACGCAGGGGCTGTAGAAACTTGCTTCCATTGTTGTAACTGCTGTGGAGCGGTGGGACTTCCATGAGCAATGGGTTTGTCCCCCCGGCCTTGGATCACGTTACCAGGACGGTGGGTTTCACACGTTACCAGTGGGGAGCTGGGACAGCTGGTGGCTGGGACAGGAGATGATGTGAGACGTTTCTGTGTGATTTGCTGAAGAAAATGTCAGGTATCAGCAATTTTAAGGGCTATGGTCCGGCTTTGAAGTGTATGGCAGGCTGAGTCCTGTGTTCTTTTAGGAAATTAGAAAATAAGAAATAAACCACTTTTTATGAGTTTAAGGAAACGCTTCCATTGCTGTCTGGTTTGTCTTTTCAAATGGCTACAAGGTCCGTTTGGCTCAACTGGCTTCAACGTAAGTGAGAATTACCGCGGTGCACAGAGATGTTAAGCACCACTTCTGAGATGGTGTATCAGCTCCGACTGCAGCTGGGGCTGAACCGCAGACAACCTGAAAGTGTTTCTTTGGGCTCCAGGCTTCTGAATTTGCCCTACTTTGGTGTCTTCTGCACCTTTCTGCTCTCTTGGCACTATTAAATTTTGTCTCTGTTACTGCCTTTCTCTGTTATGTGAGGTTTGCTACTTTTCAAGCACCTTTCTCATTTATTTTATGCTTATGCAAGGAGAATCCAGATCCTCAGTTTTTGAGATGAGGAAGTAATTGAATGCACTAATGGAGGCAACATTGTAGTGTGGAAAAAAAGGTCATTTACTGGAAAATTGGCAGAAAGATGTTAACTGGTGTTACTGCCTGTACTGATTAAAAGGAATAATTGCTGTAATGGTATTATAAAATGGTTTTCACTTTACTCATAATGCTTTCTAATTAATGCTGAAAATTGTCATCTTTAGGGAAATCTGGTAATTACTGTTATTTTCTATTGTAGAGAGTTTTGTTGAAACAAGGCAGTACTTTGTTGGCTGGATAACAAGGTTCACAGAACTAATTTGATTCTTTAATTGCAACTACCACCTTTCTCTGTAGTCTCCTAACCTGCTTTTCCTGTTTGGTTTTTGTGGTGTTCTGGTTTTGTGGGGGTTTTTGTGTTTTTTTTTTGTTTATAAAATGTGTATTGGGGATCACATAAGATAAATGTTATTACAGAAGCATTTTCTGGTTTACTCTTGCTTTACTCTTGCCTGCTATGATCTCCTCTCGTTAAGGCCCTGTCCTTGAACCAAGTCGGAGAGAGCAAGGCAGATTTTATTGTGTTACGTGTTGCTGAATAACTGAAGCAAATCCAATTTCTGTTACACCGCCAGGGTTCCGTGGGGAACTTGGTCAAGTCTGCAGAACAATTACACATGAAAAGCCTGATTGTGGTTTAGATGTAGTTAATGGGGGTGACAAGACTCTTTTTTTTTTTTCTTTTTCCTATTTAAATAGTCTGAATCTTGAACTGCAATGAAATATCCACAAAGCACAGAGAAGTGTAGCGTGTGTTTTTATGTGTATTTTCCACAGGATTTTTAATTGTGACTTTCGTCAGTATTGCAAGGCTAGTCTACTACAGCAGGATCTTGGAGAGTGCTTACATAAAAGAAACGTAATGATTGTTAGGTGCCTTGTTATTTATAATACGAAGCAGTTAAATCTATAGGTGTTAATTTTCAAATTTCAGAGGCTTTCCTCCCCTGTTACTGTTCTGATCTAGTGTTAATTAATTCAATTTGGAGTTGCTTTTTGTTTTCTTGCCAGATTTAACTCATCATTTCTTCTTTCTTTTGCTTGTTCTTGTAGGCCCCCCAGGTCCCCCAGGTAAGATGCTTGGACAATTGCAGTAACATTTTTGGGTAATTGAAACAGCTGCTGGTACAAAATGTTGAAATGTAGAAATGTATGTTTTATGGAATATGCTTCCTTTGCTAATTGGAAGAGGGCGGGGAATGACTGCCTGCCTTTATAATGTTTGTATTTAGGTCAATTTGTGCCCCTTCATAGGCGGGAGGTTTTAGACATTATACTTTTCTAGTGGAAGGAATAGAATAGTTTCACATTTGCTAAAACATAGTTGATCAAAACCAAATAGAATTAAGAGTCTTTAAGGAGCATTTATCTGAAGAAATGAGTGTGTCTGTGTGTGTATATATATATATATATGTAAAAACTCCTGAGTAAACTGATGACATAATTCGACACTAAAAACATCTCTTTAAAAAATGTTGGTTCCTGATTCCACCCTCCCACCTCCCCGTCACTTTTCCTCCTTTCTTAATTCTCTCTCTCTGTTCTCACTCCTGTGGTTGCTAGGCTGTATGAACGGTCACTTCCTTTTTTTTCCTGGGCTTTAGCTGTGGGTCTGCTTAGAATAATTCCCTGAATCAGAAAAGTATCAGGTACTTTTTGTTTGTGAGGTTTCAAATAGCGAGGAGGAGGGAGTGATACCTTCTCTATCAACCAAACGTGGTTTGGCACTGCAGTGTTCTGGCCAAGTAGGTGAATGCTTTTCCTGTTAGATTAGTCTGGCCACATTATAAGCAGCATTAAAGCATATGTGGCTTGTGGAAGGTGTTACAGTCCCTGTCAAATTCAGAAATAGGGTGGGTTCCGCTGTGTTTTTCCTTCAAGTGGAATCCAAAAGGCTGATCTGCACTGGCGGTATGTGCACACTGCATGTGTGCGGTATCATTTCATCCAGTTTTCTTACGCTAAGGCCAGGGCAAACAGGCACCTGACCTGTAAGTTTGGTTTCACAGTTGTTTTTTCGTTTGTTGTGGGCGGGTATTTTTTTGTTTGTTTTTTTTGGTTTGGTTTGGTTTGGCGGTGGGGGTTTTGTTGGTGTTTTGGTTGTAGTGGTGGCTTTTTTGTTGTTGTTTTGTTTTGTTTTAAGGACAATATTCTATTCACATGGAGAACATAATGGCCAGTTAGAGGATTTTGTATGTCTAAGGAATATATATATATAAAAACATACTATATATATAAATATGGTAGATTTAAGGATAAATTGCATTTAACAGTGAAAACCAGTTACGCTGTTTGGCTTGTTCAGGGCCTCCTGGGCTTGATGGGCTGCCTGGCTACAACGGATCAGATGGAGTCCCAGGTATACCAGGACAAAAGGGAGAACCAGGAATAAATGGAAAAAGAGGAAAAATAGGTAATTTTTCTTTTTGGGTGTGTGTATTTAAAAAAGAAATCCTCTCATTGTTTATTCAGATGTAGCTACTTTTAGACCTTTGTACAGGGAGAAGGGTTTCAACCTTTACAAAGTTGCATGTTACAGAATTCTATAGAAGATGGTATATATACACTATAGAATATTTGTATATATACCCCATAGAATGTTGCAAATATCAGAAATAAATTACAGCCACCAAAAAAACCAAGCAGAGTGAATACATTTTGTATTAAAAAATGTGTTGATTGCTACTTAATACTGCAGCAATTGTTCTTGGTACAAAAATGCTTTTTATTTCTAGGTGTTCCAGGGCCAAAAGGTGATCAAGGACAGAAAGGAGAACCTGGAGAAATGGGTTTACCTGGCAAGGATGGGATGCCAGGGGGAAAAGGCGCAAGAGGAGCCAAGGGTGAAAAGGGGGATGCAAACAACGATGTGATATTAGAAGGTAGGAAGAAGAGCTCTTAGGAGCTCTCTTGCAACAGTGTACTTGGCAAAAAATACATACTTTGCTTCTGAGGCATGAATGTGACCTGCAGGAGCAGGACCAACCAGCACAACCATGCTATCCACAGTGAAGTTTGAGTATTGCTCTGCCCAGGAGATTATGTGCTTTTTTTAATGCAAGTCTTCACAGACACTTCTCTGCTTGGGCTATGGGTTGAAGAGTACATGAATTCTGCCCTGTCCAGTACACTTCCAGACAGTTGACCTCCTCCTGCTCTTTCTTGTAGTGTAGTTTTATTTTTGTATTAGAAAATGAGGGGCACATCTCCGCGCAGGAATACATGAAGCAGCCACAAATATAAGCCATGTAAAATTATAGCACTGTAGCATCTGAAGTTGAGGTCTTAGAATACAGTAAGTAAAAGGCAACAGTGCTTTATAGCTCTCTAATAGGCCTGTAATCCAGACGGATAAATTGCATTGATGTCCTTCAACTTGTGAAGTTTCCGTATTGTTCACCTTCTGACAAACAGCCTCCCACTGAGTTTATTGCACCATATTTCTGTACGCAGAAACCTCTTCAGAAGAGAGGCTGTTTTAGCGATCTCTCAAAGTCCATCCCGTGGGCACGTGCGGGTCTCTGCAGGTTGCCTGTTGCCTGCAGGGCCTGCGGCATTGTACTCTGTTTTGTACGTAGGTGCAAAAGGTGAACCTGGACCTCCAGGGCCCCCTGGACCACCTGGACCCCCAGGGCCCCCAGGAAAACGTAAAGGCAAAGGTAAAGCAAAGCTTCAGGAGAAGATGTACAGCAAATGCACAGGTTAGTTCTTTCCAGGGTTCTTTTTAGAATTGTAAACAGGTTCAAGATTAAAGCCATGGCTCCAAGTCTCACAAAACCACATGTTTCATTTTGCTGACGTGAGTGAAACTGCACAAACTTAAAGCTGAGGTGGGCTTAGTTGTTTTGCTGCAATAGAATCTGGGTAAGGCAGCAAGCTATCTCCAGTATATCATTAGTCTTTTAATTGTGCTATGTTAATGCTCAGGCAAAGTATTTATGTATGGTGTTTTCTGTTAGGTGGGGTATATTTGGAAAGTAAGAGAAACGCAATTGTACGTTTTAGCTTTTAAATGCCAAACGTTAATTTTACATGCAAATAGAACATCTTTTAAACAGGCAACATTTCACTGTATTTTACAAAACAAAATTGCCTGGTCGTTGGCAGACCTGAAGCAGGCTTGAACTAGCTAAGACTTTTAAAAGCTGTCAGAATACAAAAGGATTCTCTGAGACTTTGAGTCCATTTGAATATGTAAGTTTGGGAGCAAGGTGATCTTGAGTTCTTTTTCCATTGTTGCTATTTATCGTTATTCTATCCCAAATGACAGGTGGATCGCAAGTCCCTGTTATTTCCTTTACTGTAGCTGTGTTGGTGAGATATATGGCTAACATTAAGAAAGGAAAAACTAAAGACAGAGTAGATTCTCTTCGAACTGGTGCTGCAGATTTCACATCAGCTACTGTTAGATCCAAAATATGGGTGTCCAAACTGACAGGTCATAGGCTGTGTGCTGAAGTGTAGCAGCTGCTATGCTTTTTGTCTTTTATTTTTTAAATTAAATCACTGATGAAAGTGCTGACATAATTAAGAGTTTGTCACGAGATGTCTCTGGTATGATTTTCAGGTGTGCTGGATACCAGTAAATACTCACGGATTGAACTTGATATTGTGGGTTGTTGGAAAAATCATGTCAGTGTTTCATGTCATGACTTCTATCGGTGTTTTAGAGTATCTTTTTCTTAAATAGATTAAAATTGTGCCTCAGTGTGTATGCTTTTTTGTGCGTGCATGTGCCTGTGTGCGTGTTTTAATGAGCAAAACGCTGCCTGTGCTGTGTGGAGCACATCTAGAGGTGGTTAGTTAGCACTTATCTCCTCCTCCCACAGGTGACTGGTTGGAAGTATTCTGCTGTCTTGAACAGTATTTGGTAAATACATTGACAGATACAGTGTACTGAGCATGTTCTTCCATGCCTGAAGTTTATATGGATTTAAATATATTAATAGTAGCTAAATACTTTATGGAAGAAAGTGTTGGTGTCAATGTGGTACCAAAGACTATATTAATATTCTAAACCCCTTCTATAGTAAACACATTTCTTACTGTGTTTTTACAGATGTTTGTGTTTATCATAGAAAAATTTCATTTTAAACTGTATTTTTCAGATAGGCTTGAATTTCTGTTTGCACGTTTGGGTGGGAATAGCTTTGAGAGGTTAAGAGGGACATTGAGACTCTGTGAAAGCATTTGCAACCTTTGTAATCAACTTCAATTTCAACAACATTGAAAAGAAAATGTAATCTCTGTGATCGATGATCCCTCTGATGCTCTAAACAATTCTGGTTTGAATGAGAAGTATTAAATGAGGGTTTGATTTTTCTAATGCTTCTAAGTGCCACTTCGGGCACATTGAGGGGGAAGAGTGGTTGCAGTTGGGAAGGCTGGTGCTGGGAAATCTAGGATGTTCTTGCTCATCTTGTCGTGAAAACCAGCAGACATGTTTTAAAACTATTTCAAGATGAATGTCTGAAGTTGCTGGACTTCTGAAATTTTTGGCCAAAAATGTTGTTATACATTCCT
>VXBO01010751.1:24292-62618 GCA_013400135.1 Rhinoptilus africanus | reverse complement strand
TTTTTCTCCAAACTAGAAAGGGAGGGCCTTTTTTTTTTTTTTTTTTTTTTTGTCCAGTGAAGAATTAGTGGTAAAAGATGAGAGAAGCTGGTGGTTTGGGTGCTCAAGTCATGGGGTTCTACAAACATTGTGGTACAGTGATAAGTGGAAAATTTTGGTTTAAGCTATTAACTGATAATGGAAAGCAAAGAGAAGCTACATCGTATTTCTGGCTTACTCCAGCTTGAGAAAGGAGGCAAACTTTTAGTTTGGGATCTGCATGCTGGGTCGGTCTGTCCTTGTCCTTTGCCCCTGGATGGTGTTGCATTCGAGATGGTTGTGGCTTTCAGTGGCTGTTGCTACCCCTGCAGATCTGGGATGAATTAATAGGATGACAAGTTTTTATGTCACCATCATTCTGCACAGTTTGCAGAGATGAAAAATACTTTTTAATTATTATTATAAATGGCGTTAAGCAGTGGATATTTAATACTGGGTGGAACGTATATCAATTACTTCTGCCTCTAATTTTTAATGTAGCATGTAATTGTAGTAGCATGTAAGAACCTCAGTCAGGAGATGCTGGGTGTTGAAGTGTTAGAACAGAGCCCAGAGAGCCGCCTTACAATGGGGAGTAGAGAGGTGGAGCACAAATTTCATCCTATTTGAAATTCAGAAATGCATCAACCGTTATACAAGATAGAATTGGACCATTTACTCAGGTAGCCTCTTTTCAAGTGTTGAAACAGACTGAAGTGCTTTGGAGGGGAAGGTATCTGATGGATTTTAAATCCCAGCATGCAAATGGGAGTTATACTCAAATAACTCCGCAAAGAGGAGAACTTCCTCACTGAGCATTTATGTTTCATGAGTCAGTAGGCTGTGAGATCTTACCACCAAAATGCAAAGTACAAAGCAGCTTTTGTAATTAAATATTCCTATCCCTTTGAAAAAGAGAGAATACGCATGCTGATTTACAACTGTAATTAACTTATTACATAAGAATATAAGAACGGTTTCTTTAAATTAAATTTTGAATCAGGTAAGACTTTATTTCTTTAAGAGAAAAGAATAATTAGTTGGAATCTCAGGTGTATTTTTTCTCAGTGGTAGTTAGCTAATTCTGAAGGAAACAAAACATCCCTGCTCCACAGTCCCTCACTCCACCCTCCCCAGACAAACCAAACCAATAGTTTTAATGTCTTGTAAACTCCATGAACTCTCAGCCAGGATATTTTATGATCAGAATTAGTAGGTTACTTATCTTTTTTTGATGGAAAAAAAGCAGTGAAAATTCCACATATGAGTCTCTGTATTTTTAATCTTGGTTGCTTTCTGTTTCGTGCACCTGAAGTTGTCAGAAAACATTGCAAATATTCTCAAATCCAAATAGTGCGCTCGGCTTTGTTACAAACACTGACCCGGTCCTTGACTATTCTATAGGCTTAGATAAACGACTGTGTGGGGAACTGCTTATTCAGTTAACTCCGTCTGTTACACTCAGCACAAGAAAATTAACTTGGGTATTGTGCAGCTTATAATTTCTGCTGAGGGGATTCCTTTTTGGAGATATTTTGAGAAGCTGGAAAGGGATCGCTATTGGCTTTCACCTTCCCATGGTTGGATTGACTGTACCTTATTTTGGAGATATGCTGTAACACTTACAAACTTGCAAAGTCCTATCACCAAACGTCCTGGATAAACGGGTGGGAGAAATATGTGTTGTTCTTGCTCTGTCTTGGACTAGTTTCCATCCGTGTGAACAAAGAGAGGATATAACCTAAAGGAGAAAACAGCAATGCAGTATAATCTGCCCTTTTTTCCTGAATGTCACACCACCGTTGCAGCTTTACTTTATTGTTATTTCATATTTTTACTTTCTCATTTAAACTACATCACAACCCTGTAAATCCTAGAAGTATATTGGAAGGCAACAATTAAAATGCATGTCGAAAAGAATTTCCAGCCTGAATGTCAAGCAGTGTGCAACATGCAAGGAGGTGAAAGTTAAGAATGGAATTAGAAAACAAGGCTACAGGGAAATCAGTGTCATTCATTCTAAGCAAAATGAAATGTGTAGCATTGTTTTAAAGGCAGAAGAGGCATCTGGGTTTATAGAAAAAGGTCCATAAATAATTTCATTCCGGCATTGTTTTAACAGTAAATGCTAAGAGAAAACCCAACCAGTTACTCTTTAGATAGTTGAGGGGTGGGGAAAAATGTTTCCAGGTGTTTGTTTCTAATGTGAACCATTTCTCGGTCTGTAAGGAGTACGATGTAATTTCCCTTAGTCTTTCGTATTGCTTCTTTAATGCCATGGATGACTGACCTGCATTCTTAGGCGTTATGTACTAACAATGTTAGTACTTTATTACTGCCTTGGGCATTACCAGTTTAAGGAAAACTTCCATTGTCGCCTGCAGGATGCACCCCCCCTGCTGGGGTATGAGGATTTGGGCATGAAGCTTTTGACTTCAGCCATCACTCCTTCCCAAGAAAGCATTTTTGTTATCACTGCTGAATCAGCCAGCTGCCAGCTATCTCAGCTGTCTCATGTTATCTAAGGAAAGGGACAACCCAGCCTTTCTAAGCAGCTACTCTGAAATTCACGGCTAAGGAATTAAATCTGTTGAGCAAAATCAGTTACTCCTCAAAGCTGACTGTCAGCCTGACAACTTTAAGGAGACAAACCAGCCCGAACACTTCATTTCCTGGGTAGAAGTGAGAGCAAGTTTTTTAAATCTCAATTTTTGACCAGACAAACCTAATAATTTTTCACAGATGAAACACAATCCCAGTTGTCATTCCTTTATTTTAGTGGTGTCACTGATGTGCACATCTGTCACATCAAATATAGAAAAATGACACGTGTTACCCTTTCTCTCTCAACTCTAGGTGACGCGTGTGCTGTACCGAATGATGACACCCTGGCTGGAAAAGCTGAAGACAGAACTCCTGTTGCTTCAAAAAAAGCCGGTAACCTGCTACAGAGCATGACTGACTGCTACTTACTGTTTTAATGTCAGATAATGGACATGTGCTTTTTCTCTACTAGAACGTGTCATAACATCTGTAGGAAGTCCCGTTCACTTTGTCAGCGTACAGGAAACGTTTGGAACTTGGATGCGGGAACCCGCAAATATAAGCGATGAAAGGATTTGGCTCACAATGCATTTTTCAGGTATGCTATTAGTAGTCACTGATCAAACATGAGTTGTTATGGTAACAGTGCCTTCTTAATTCCCTCAACCTAAACTAATATTTCTAATCACGTAGGATTGGTTTTTCACCCACCACTTTTTCAGACTATTTTCCATGTTACTCCACAGTCCCTCACTTATACATATGGTTATAGACATTTGTAGTATCTTTAGACATTTTCAGAGTCAACATCCGATTTTGCAAAAAGTTTGAGGATTTTAGGGTTTTTTTAACTAATCCAGATTTAAATGGCTGTTGTTCCTGCCTTTTTATTCTTTTCTTTCAACAGTTTCCTATGGCTTTACTTCCCTCAACTGTAGCTAGGATTTTTGCCTTTTCATTTAGGTAGGCATGAAAACAAATCAGATGCTGCATGAACTACATTTAGTGCAGGAAAATTTCCAGAACCTAAGTGGAAGAAGGAAATGTTTTCTGTATATTTACCAGCTATGTTCAGAATTAGGGCCCGTCAGGTCAGTGGGAAGCAGGCCCTTGAACACCTCTATAGATGTTTTGGGACGTTTGTGGATTATTTTATCATGTTCCAGCAAGTTGAATCACTATTGAAAACACAAATACAATTGTTGTCTGTCAGATACCCGATTGAGATTGACTTTCAGTAGAGACTAAATTTTAGGGTAGAGATTTCAAAATTAGATGAACCAAATGATAGTCCTTTTTTCATGTTTTCCCCTGCGTTTAGGAAACTCTATAAAAGAATATGAGAATTCCAATGCCTTGCTGAATGACAGCTACAGGATCATTAACATCACAGGATTCTTTTACGGATGTGGTCATGCAGTACAAAACAACCACCTGTACTATCAAAAGGGAGGAACCAATGTCATTCTGAAGTAAGTCAAACACAGCTGGCTTCAGGCAAGGGATGGTGTGGAAGGAGGAGCAATGGGTTTGTCTGACAGAGGTGAACTTGGGAAAAGCAGAGCACTTTCCTTGTACCATTTTATATTTCTTTTTGGTCCTATCTAGAACAGAAAGAATGGAGGAATGGTTCAGAGTTCGTAGAAAACTAATTTTTTTTCCAATCTGTAACTAGAATGTGGGCCACTGGCCTTCCATCTGTGTGTGCAGGTGCTGTGGGAGGAGAGGAGCGGGGAGGGCAGTCGGGTCCATTACTCAGTCAGTTCTTTGAGCAGTGCTCAGCTCTGTGTCCCAGTAGTGACCGTGAGCAGTTTACTACATGATAGGACAACTAGGCCTCCAGATTAACAAGATGCCATGTGCAGAGGTGACAGCAGGTTTTTCTTTTGGTGATCCTGGGGTCCAGCAGGTTTCTGTTATACGGTGTGGGTAGTGTTGCACTCAGATTCTTTGCTGTGTGTTTGTAATTATGAGAAAGAAATGGGAATTGATTAAGGAATTTGGAGGTCAGAAAAAAGTATTTGATTTTAAAAAAAGCTGTGCATCTATCTGCATCAGAATAAGAATTGGTTCAGCTGCATTTTGGGGGACACAGATGAGTGGTTAAATGATTGTAGCCCACGCGTGGAACGTGGCTTTGCAGAGCTGCTTGCTGGGCTGGTGCACGTGCCTTGCTGTCGGACATCACTGTTCGGAGCCGCGGGCGCTGAGTTCGTGCTGCTGGTGCAGAGGAATGCACTCGGGCACCAGCTGAGGACATGGCGACCTGGTGGATTGCACATTCCGTTGTGGAGGGGTGGCTCTGCTGTCTGATTTCCCTGTAATACGAAGCTCCTACAATTCTCCCAGTGTATCTCCCTGAATTGGACCTGGGAATTACATCTCTGTTTCTTCAGTTTCTACTGAGGACGGAGACAGACAATACAAATCAAACCCAAAATCTCATCTTGTGGGAAGAGCCAAAGAAAGACAGTCCAAGGGCAAGTGCAAGATTGCATCTGCTTTCAAGTTCTCTTACACGGCTCTGATGTTAGAGCCAAGAACATTACTGTACTGTACTTTGATGTCTATTCCCAAGCAGGTGTGAGTGCCGCCTTCCTATATTCATTTGGATGCCAAGGAATGTGAGCAAGCTGCTTGGATTCTATAATATTTATTCTGTCAAAGACAAGCCCGCTTTTTGGCAACCTCCTTTAAATGTCTTTGGGGCTTTTTGTTTATACATCTGTAAAAGACCATCTCTGTGTAAGCAGTACACAGTGATAGGACAGAGGTTCCACGCCTTTGCTTGGGTGCTGTTAATTGGGAAATGCCTTCACGTACAGATGAACACAAGTTATTTGTGGAATTTTCAAAACCTGTCTAAAGCTGCTGAGAGATGGCCTTTCTGTTCAGTTATTCACTCTAAGATTATTTAGCTTCAGCACAGAGAGGATGAGGCACTATGAATTCTGTGGCAGTCCTGGGTTTTGGGCTGCAGAAAAGCTTCTGGGAGTTTTGTATTGATTAAATAGAAAGAACAGATGAGGACCTGGTTGTTTTGTTTTTCAAATGTTGAAAAAAATATTTAAAAGGAGTTTCTTGTCATATTTAAAAGCTGGTAAAACTAGGTTTTTCTGACCTTTGGCAGGTTTTCTCATGATGGTCAGGTCCGTGACATTGATTGCTTCATCCTTCCTTTGTTTCGTAACATGCTTTCCCACCTGTTATTTTGGTTGATTTCATTCATCTTGGTAATCAGAGAAGGGTTTGTAGCTCGAGTTCCCTGCAGTTGATGAAAATGTTACACTCCATCTTCTCATTTACCCCAAGGTGCCAAAATTAAGGAATCTCTGAACCATTTGGAGTTGGAGGCTAGACTGTCCTTGACTGGAGGAGCAGAAGAGAACCCTCAGGCGTGAAACTTCACTTTTCTGCTCCCTTCAGGATTTTCAAATAAAAGAGGAAAAGACAGGGTGTTCTGTGTTGCAGATCTTGCATGTTTCTAGTGAATCTTGAGATGCTTTTTATCTTGTTTGCTCTCTGTAGAAAAAAATCGTGAAAAAATCTGCATTTCTCTGTGACTGTTCCTGCTAAGGGCTGTCCTTCTAGCCCTTCCATTGAGGTTATTTACAAACATGAAGCAACTGACCAGATTAACTGGGTTAACACACGTGTTTCTCAGAAACCTTCTCTCCATCCTTGAAGCCGTTCTTTGTTGCACATACGTGCTGCTGGAATAGGGAGTTGCTGCAGACATGAGTTTTACAAAAGCTGAGGGGAATCATCTAGTTAGTCATCCTTGATGTTTCTTAGGATGATTTTTCCAGTATAGGCAATCGACACCTCTTCCACAGAAAAATTACTCTTCCAGTATTTTTTCTTCTATTGTTCCTGGATCTGAAATGTTCCTGTCATTAAGCTTGTTTTGGTTTGTTTTTTTTTTTTCCAGAAAACTTTTGTCACTGTAGCAGATTACTGTATTGAGTAATGTTTTTGCTTTATTTGAGGAACAGAGCTCTACAGGTAGATAAAAGTCAGACAATGAAATGTGCTTCGTTACAGAAGGCATTACTTGAAAGGATAAAGCATCCTCTCTCTGCCTTTGCTAAAGCACTGTGTTTTTCAGTGATTAAATGCTCGCTGCAAAATGTGTCTTGATAGCAGCTGATTACTCTCTTAAACTAGTAGAGGAACTCAGTTTAGATGCTCAATGCCGCTGTCCTAAGATTATCATCCTATTAAGGAATTTCAAGGAATAAAAACAATTTTATACATCAGAGATGAGACATTCAGGCTGTCCTGTTGGAGGCCAGCATGAGGTCACAGTTTTGGCTCTGCAAAAGTACAGTTTTTATTCCTTTGATGTTTGCTTGAGCAAATCACTGCATTATCTGAACTGTTTTCAAAAGAGGAACACCAAGACTAGGTGAACCTGCCCAGAATTCACACTGGTTTGGTGAATCACATTTTCTGCCTTTAGGTCCCACCTAGCAGAAAGCAAACTTCTGTACAGATTTCATTTCCCAAGTTTGGGCCTTCACCTGGTATCTAATTCTTTTTAATACCCATTCCTTTTAGTTGCTTCTTTCATCCCAGTGATAATAAAGCTCATAGACTAAATAAAGTGAAACCTACCAAAGCGAGTTCATGCTCTTGGGCATCTTTTAGACTGGTTATTACTTTGGAATTTTCTCCTGGCGTTTTGGAAAGTGCTTTGAGTGGAATACTTCATTTTAAAAGGCATCAGAATGGTCCTTGGAGTATTTTCAACAATGCTTCTATCAGTAATAACGCATTCTGCCTTGATTCAACCAAGCAGTGTGTATACAACTGAATTTTTAGCGCAGCATACTGAATACTTACTTTATCTCGTTTCAGACTTGGGCTCGATAAAGCATCGTTGGGCACACTGCTAATTGAAAATGCCTTATATCATGGTCGTAACTACCTCTTTTCTAACTCAAAGACGTATTTCAACGTAGCGGTGGATGAGAAGGGTCTTTGGATTATATATGCCTCAAGCACTGACGAAAATATAATAGTAGCACATATCGATGAAGAGACGTTTTCAGTCATTCGGCATATCAATACTACCTATCCTAAGTCCAAGGCTGGTAACGCGTTCATAGCGTGTGGCATTATGTATGTCACTGATACTAAGGATATGACAGTAAGTTTTGCTTTTGATTTATTGAAAGAGCAGCAGATTGGTGCGAGGTTTGAATTGCGGTCTTCACAGTCTGTTCTTGCTATGCTTTCATACAGCCTACGAGATAACAATTTGTATACGTGGGAGAATGGGAGCTTAATGGTATACCCGGTACGTTTTGGCAGATGAATATATTTTAAAACGTCATGTATGTCAGCCATGTTTGACTAAATAGATTAAAGCTATATGCTATACACATGGGGGTCTCCTCACTTGGTATAACTTTCTGTTCACCGGTGGTGGTTTGTGGGCATGCGTAAAAGGGAGATCAGGGGCCTTTGTACAAACACACTTCCATTATGTAGGCCTTTCTCATCTGTTTAAAACAATAGCTGTTGAATATTGCAGCTGGCACACAGTTAGCACAGACTTGCTTTTGTTTTTCCTGTTATCCAGCCAATAATTATATCTAATGTATGTTGATTATTCTATGGTCATGTGCTCAGCAGAGACTATAACTTTCAGTTGCAATCATCTTATCTGCAGTCATTTTCTAGGCAGTGATTATGGTCTAGTATAAATGTCTAAATAATGAACTTTTGTGTACAAATACCTTTGTCATTTTCACTTATACTTTCCACTGATTCTCTGCGAACATTTTTCTGGACAAAGATACTCAGCTGTTAAAAATAGCAGGGATGGAAATACTTGTTTAAATAGAAAAAGAAAAAAGGCAGAAAGCTTCAAATTTGACAAGTCCAGTGAAATAAAATGCAAAATCCAGCCAAAGTACTTGAGAAATGGGAATAATGGCATTATTAAATATTGAATATATATGAAATTGTGTTTAGTGAATGAAGTATGGGAAGAAAAGTAATGAGGTATAAAATTGAAGATGTAAAATTTATGATTAAAAGTCCCAGTTTTTAACAGTGCTTGTGTTGCTTGTGTTGCTGTAGGTGCTTCCTTGCCCCCCACTGCCATGTAAACTATACCACTGCAACTTGCTTATAACTATCTACTTACAGTAAAGGATATTTCTAAAATAATTTTTTCCCACTTTCATCCTTACAAATGGAATCCTAAAATGAAGGGTATACTTTTTTGATGCTATTCTTAGAAAAATGAAATATCTGGAGAAGGAACACCTGTATTCATCATAGTGCTTGGTGACTTCATTTGTTGTTAATCTTAATTCAGAGATCGCCCACTCACATTCCAATTTTTGAGAGGAATAATAGGAGTTTTTTGATTTTAATTTTGTTCTGATTTTTATTTCAGTTTTCTAAATTCAATGTTGAAACATAAATCCCTACTGTTGGTTTGTGTATCTGTATCCAAAATCACGCTCTCAGAAAACCCCGACCTGAATTTCTAAGTGATATGGGTAAAGTTCACGGAACTCATCCAAATGTTTAGAAGCAAAGTATCACTTAAACCCTGAACTGCACTGAGCTGTTTAATACCTCTGTGACATCCAGGCACCATCACGGGGATTAGTGAGTTTGAGAATGTCTGTGCCTGCAGAAACTTGTCTAGCAAATGTGCTGGAAAAATCCCTGGGCTGCATCTTCTCTTCTCAGCATATACTTGCTGCCTTCACTAAGGCCAGGATTCAGGCCTTGTGTGCTACGGAGAGAGATGTAGAGGGAAACAAAAATGTGTAATTAATACTTTGAACCAGTATATACGTCAAAACTCATATACCAAGAATTCTGTCTATACCCGTGCAAAACTTCAAAGTCCAGAGCTACAGTTTGTGTACTTGGGGTTTCTTTTGGTTGGTAGGCTTTTTCCTGGGGTTTTTGGTTGCTGGTTTCTTTTTTAAATTGAATTAGGGTACTAATACAGTAGACTTGGTGGTTAAAAAAAAAAGTTTTGCTATATACTTGGGCAAATAAGAGTTCAAACCAGATGTGACAGGTTCTAGATCACATGCCTACCTTAAATCACGTTAAATTTCTGACTGTCACTGTTGAGCCACTTGGTTCAACCTCTTGGAGAAGGCAGGCCACCAACTTCTGCCTCTTTTCTCAGTGACAGAACCAGGCTGTTTCTTGCAGCTGCCTTTGTTGGAGAAGAACTAAATTCTGTTAACCTTACACTTTTCTAGGACAGCTGAAAATAAAATGCAAACAGCTAATCTCTTTTATCTCAATACAGTCTGAGGACAAGTTAAAGCTAGCTCAGGCACCATCCAGTCAATCTACTGGAGGTTTAGTAAAATCTCTTTAAATATAAGGAAGAGTTCTGGAACGGGCTGTTCCATGAAATAAAAGTAATTTATTTAACTTACAAAGGGAAAACTAAACAATGACATTTACTCTTCTTTCTTTTCATACTTCCCACACTTCACAGCCTGCAATTTAAAATCACCTTCGGAGAAAGGTGCTTTTTATTCTAGTATATTTTACAATACAGCACAAACATCAAAATTTTCATTGGAGGAATAAGACAGTTTTTAAACATTTAAATACGCAGACATCTGTTCCAGTCTCTTAAGAACATGTTTTTTGTTTACAACAGAAAAATACATCTGACAACAGTAGCTAGTTATATTACAAGCAAACAATATTGAACTCTGCATAGTTTATACAATATACTGTGGTAATAATTTAATTACCAGTTTTATCCACTATTTACTAGCTGGCCACATAAAGCCTGACATTCATCTGAAATGTGGCATTATACGTTCCATTGGTATTCTCTCAACAGCTTCATTTAATGAAGTATTTCCTGGACAGATGAATTTCAAAACTAAAAGCTGACTAGAATCATGGATGTCTTCACTACAAACATTTAGTGCTTACGATACATTCCTAAAGTAAAGGCAGGTGTCCAATAGAAAACATAGCTGTCAGAAAGAAAGGAAAATAGTGTGCAAATTAAAAAACATCGCATTTAAAAATGTGTTGATGTGCAAGTTACAGTATCAACTGTGTATTAATACTAACTGGGAAAAAAAATCTCAGCATAAAACAATACATGTCTCAGTACGTTCTTGATTGCACATGTTCCACGGCATTTGCATCCATTACACTTTCTTGCGAAAATCAAATACACTGAGTACCCTTAATTAAAACTAAACTATTTTACAATGAGAAGTTGTACACATGCTTCAATTAGTGGGAAAAGGTGGAATAAAAATAATCAGAGTCACATCAGGAATGCTTACTGACTTGTAGAGCCACAGTGCTTGTTAAGTGACTGAAAACTGTCAGAATCTTTACAACACACCTACTAAATGCAGCTCGGGGGCTACTGAGCAATAAACCCACTGGGGACTGACTGCACTGGGTTTAATTCTTTGCTTTTACAATACCGTACATGCATTTCCACCCCAGTGATCCCTAGGGGCATACGCAAAATATACCTGTTGTAAAAGTATTTTTATTTTTTTGTTAATCTTTTTCCCCATAATACTTAATGCTGCAGTAACTGCTTTGAAATGAAACAGAATGTTTCCTTTCCACAGTTGCATATCTCCGTGACTTTAGCTACTTAAAGGGACATTATAGAAAACCAGGATTAGCTCCCAAAATGCTACAGAATGTCAAAAATGCCCGAAGGTACGTTGAAAGCATTGGGAAGAACCCTCATTTTCAGCGTGCCATCTGCTCCACAGGAGAAGATACGATTCCCTTGCACCGTTTCAATCTGGGTGACACCAGCACCAATATTTCTGAAAATGGACTGCTTAGCATGTTCATTTTTAAATGAATGAATTAAATTATAGCCAGTCAGCCTCCACACCTGTATCAAAAGAATGACAAATAACAAAAGGAGATTAAAATTAGGATTTGTATTTTTTCCTAGCGTTTCAGATTCTTGCCTGTTGTAAACCCTATTCAGCAAAGATAAAAGGGTATTTTTTGTTGTCTACTAATAACAATTACAAGTCCGAGAGTCTTGAGAGGCTCCTGACAAAGCATAAGGCTACCTTAACATGGGCCAGCTGGCTACCCGGCAGGCTGAAGCCCCTCCCAGCTTCCCCCCAGCAACCTGCAGGAATGGCCGGGTTGCATTTTTATCCAAGATAGCTATTGTCAGCTTTCCAGCAGGTGGAAAAGCTTCTCTGCTAAGAAACGCTGCAGAGAATAAGCTGCATAATTAGAAAGCCTGCAGAGCGGTGGTCCGGCTGGCTGAGCTCTCTGCTCTGTCCTCATCAAGACCAGGCCATGAAGCGTGCGGAGGCACAGAAAGCGCCTATTAAACAGTCACAGCCCAGGTGAAAGGAAAGAAACTGTATTCTCCTTCTCTTTACCATATTCTCATATTTCCTTCCTTTCGTATTCAGGAAACACACCCTTTAAAACTGTATTTCTGGGGGGTTTCCTTGTTTGTTTTTGTTGGGTTTTTTTGTTGTTGTTTTTGTTGTTTGTTTCTTAATACCTATGACATCTCAGTATCTGTCTGGGGCTCCAGCATCAAGCGAAAAACCAATCTGGTGCTACAGAAACTTTGCACTATGTGGAACTACACGATGTATAAGTTACTGAGCGCCCCCTGTATTACAAAGAGAAATATCCAAAGGCAAAACCAGAACATTTTAAGAGAAAAAAATAAAGTTAAGATTTCAGAATCATGCACTTGCTTTATGCACTTAAAATTCAGTCACACAACTTTAAAAAGACTGTTTAATGTACTTTAGCAAAGAACAAAACCTTCTTGCTTTAGGAAAGATACTAAGATTTAAGTTTACATTATAAACGTAAGGCAAGCACCCTGCATGTCAAGTGTAGGTTTGGGCTTTTGGGTGTTTGCTTTGTTACTGCATTCATCTGGCTATTTACAGCATGCTGATCAACGTATGTCAATGCATTACTCCAGCTAAATACTCTCCTGTACACCTTGGCTCCTCCGATACCTTACCTTCATGTTACCTTCCGCTGAGCCTGTAACAAAATAGTCCTCAGAAGGATCCAGTGCAAGGGCCTTAACGGCTGATTCATGTGCTTGGAAGGTGTAAAGGATTTGCCTCTGTCTGATGTCAAAGATGCAGATATATCCCTTCCTACCTCCAGAAATGAGCAGCTGATGTTTAGGTGCATACTGAAGTACTGTGGCCCCGTGATCGTGACAAGTGAAGGCTGAAGAAGGAGGATGTCAGAATTTAATAGACTTGAAACTGTAAGTACCTTTTGATCTTAAAATGCATTTCTTCTAGAAATTGTTACCTGAATATCTTCTAACTTGACAGATACATTCATTTGTATGGGCAATGTCATATCAGCTGACAGCTTTTTGCTCTTGTAAGAGCTATATAGATCTAATGCTCAAGAAAGCATGATATGCAGTATAATTTATTTTAGAATACAGGCACATAGCTGAATTTAAAAAATTGAGAAAATACAAAGTTCACCATATTAAGTTCAATTAAATTCCTGAGTTGAAAAGAAAACAATATAGCTGAACTAGAAAAATCAAAGTAAATATTAATGACCTTATAGTTATGTAGTAGTATTTTCTAATTTCCTAGCCTGTTTTTCCTAGGCGCTGTGACTCAATTTCTTTACAATAAGGCTGAACTTCTGTGCAATCTGCTAGTTTTAAAATAGGGATCTCGGAATGTACTTGTTGCTTATTCAAGTACTGCAGTTGTTTGCAGATGTTTACAATCTTTTAATAGCCCAGGTTATTATATTTGGATTTGTACATATTTTTCTTTCATAGTGCAACACGATAGACTTTAGTTTGTTACGTAAAGATTAAATTATTGAACTTGGTCAAATAGACACAAACATCTTTTTAAGAATCCAGTCCAAGTGCTGAAAGACAAGTGCAGGAGACAGAAGGAGCAGCTTCTACTACCTGCAGTTGTCCTTCCCTCCGTGCTTCAGCAGAGTACTGGATATATTAAGTCAGTGCTAGTTTAAGTGAAAGCCTGCATACACATAAGAGTTCAATAATGCAGCCTTAATTAGTTACTGTTAATTTTTTTTTTAAGGATTGCATTAAAATATTTCAGACTTTATTAATGGTGACAGACCTAGCTTTGTGCAGGACATTCATTCTTCATACTTTTCTCTACAGAGCAGATTAACGTCATGCCAGAGACAGTATAGTCCCCGCTGTGGTGCATGCATTAATGGGCAAACACGTATTTATACCTGTTCCCCACTGCAAATTCTTCCCCTTGCCCCAAACGCACACACATGCTATATTGCCTTAGTCAGTAAGAAGTGGAAGTTTAATTTTCACTGCAGCACTTACCATGTATAAGACTGTTACCAGATGAAACCAAAGTGTCCCAGAGGCACACGTTTCTGAGGGGGGGAAAAAAGACATTATGGCCTGTTGCTAAGTGGTTCCTGAGGTGATGTGACTCAGGCAGTGATCACATTATGTCAAAGCCTGGAAAGTAGAACCGAGTTCTTGACTCTCTGCAGTCATTGGAGAGCATGTGCAAAGAGTTCAAAGCTTTAATTCTTTCTATGCTTTTTTATGCTTCTTAGTGAAACTGTGTCCTAAAGCCCAGGTTGTACCAAGATATTACAGAAGTTGTTCTTTTCAAAGGAAAGGAATTACCTTGCCTTTGCTCAACCCATTTCTCCCCCCAGCAACAGCATTTTGTCAAACTAGTTTCATTAGGAATACACCCTGGAAAAAACCTGTTTAACTGTTGACCACTGCCTCACAAAAAATGAATTTGGGAAACAAGCGGCTGAAGGAAGGATGGTCAAAGAAAGACATCATCTGGCAAGTTCAAGCTGTAACAGAGCCTTAAAACAGCAGCCACACATTAACGCACAAGAGCCAGCAAGTTAATGGAGATGAATAGGTAGCTTTGGTGAAATTCCTTGTTTCTTTAAACACACCTGTTATCATTGGACTGTCCCGATGTTGCAACTAGACTTGAAGAGGTAATAAATGCAAAGTCACTTGTGGTTTTACTGTGGCACTGCCAACTCTATTAAAAACAAAACAAACAAAAAAGATGCAATCTTACCAGTTGTAGTCTGCATCAAAAGTTACTATCAGCCTGACGTCACTGATAGCGTAACACAAGCAGTCTTTTAAACAAAGTTTAAAAACTGACGGGCAATGCTGTTTGAAACCTCAGAGAATGGAGCGATGGATTAAAAATCCAGTATAAAATAAAAGGATACTGGAATAAATGAACTATAACAAATCCATAATATAGTGTATCACAATAGCGTGAATTTCAAATTTAGCACGGTCTTCATGTACTGTTAAGCAGCAGTGAAAAGAACTGAAAAGTGTTTTTTACTAAGTTTTTGGGTTGTAAAGTCATTACTGTCAGCTCTGATTTTTAATTTATTCAAGGGTAAGGCTCTGAAGCAGTATTTGTAATTACAGTACAGCGTATGATTATTGTACAATTAGTTTTCCAAAGATGTATCATTGAAACGCTACCATTGTTTTGATAAAGTACACCAATTAAAAAGCAGCAAAATGTTTCAGTGAAACTCTTATGCTCTTTGTCTGAAGTCTCAGAGCAGAGTCTTAACTTTCCTCTATAAAAAGAAAAAAAAAATAAATCTCTGTTTACTTACCAGATAGGGCTTTGGATTTGAGGTGGTTTGGTTTACTTGCCAAATACTTAGAAATCCTTCACCATCAGCAACACCGCACTGCAAGGGATGAACTGCATTTATTAACATAACATACTCGGTTACTGGATGCTTACTTCATGGCAGTAAACAGCTGACTGCAGGAAAAAACCCAGCTAATCCACCAAACCATTGCCAGCACTTTAAATATCAACAACAATGATTGTCAGGTACAAAAAAAAAAAGTAATTTAGAAGCCAAGTGAGTTCAGTGCTGATTATTTAATGATTGTTCTCTCCTACCTACGTAGCTCTTCTCTGGAAATGGTGGCTTTTTAAGTGCAAAAGCTTACCTTTCAAATCCTCATTTTAAATGCTCAAACTTACGGAGGCATAATTATTCTAGGACTCTACTTGAAAATGGGTAGTAAGGTAAGATGCATGCCAGCATGCCGTGAAAGCATGATAAAAACAATTAGGGAACAATGGCACTACATCATGAATGCGTAACAATTAATACTGTATGTTCTATACAGCATATTCTATACCTGTAAACATTTTCAAAAATGTTTTTAGAAGTCTTAAGTTTAAATGAGATTTTATGCTACCTGAAAATTGGTATGCTAGAAGATACTTTATATTTCCAGCTATTTCTAAATGTTGTGCTTTTGCTGTTAATAGTTGTCTTAGTCACGCCCCAATTCCTTTAATCCACTTTTAATGGCTTTTAAGTATAATGAATTTAAACATTTTGTCAGTAAAATGCAGACAAGACCTGCTAAAATAACAGAATGGGCAATGTGAAAAACTGAAGAGATGGGGTATTCCTCCCAGTTTCTTTCTTTGAACACTCGGTATCTTGTATACCTCACGGAATCATTTCTGGCCAAAGTGTATGGCTCTCTTGTACTCTCTGCTCTCCACTGGAGTATACTTAATTCTTCAACTCATAGGCTGCATTACAGGTATCCTCTCAGTAATGCATTCTGTCAAAACTTTATCTTGGCCATAATGCAAAACATGAAGCACTTCTTGAAGACCTGTGCCCAGATTGTACAAGTCTGTTTCTACAAAATAAGTAAGCTCAATATTTTTTCTTAAATGTTTCATTTAAAAAGGTCACCACATGGGAACACAGATGTCAGAACAGGGAGAACAAAAAGTCTGAAAATGCGGCAAATGGGATATAGGTTAGCAGTGTGAAGTTCATAGAAGAGAGAGGAGAATAAGGCTCAGGGTTTATTACAAAGCTTCCATACACAGCCAGAATGAACGCTATGATACTGCTTATCCCATCATTCTAGGATATAACAGTTTTGTGTGTCATCAGTTAAAACTGTTTTAGAGGTCACAGCACAACCAAATGTTTCCTCAAGTATGAAAAAAGGAAAAGTCTTAAATGTTGTACTTGCCTTATTGCCCTGGGAATTGAAATACATTCTTGTAACCCTGGCATTCCCAGCCTGCCGGAAGCATACCAGCTGCTGCGGCCTTGTCCACTCAAACATTCGAACACTACCATCTTGTGCTCCTGTAAGATCTAAGATTAAAAGATAGATCTTCATTAATACTACAGTATTTTATAGAAAACTATATACTCCGTATTAGTAAGCGTGATTCACTTACAATACTGGTGGACTGGATGTGAAGCCATTCTCTTGACGTTATTCAGATTCCTTTTAATAAGCTTTATACAAAAAAAAAATTGAAAAAAGACAAAAAACAGTCTTCAATTTTGTTTATGCTACTACATAGTGAGTGTCCCCCAGTTAAAAAAAACCCTGTTAAGCTAACATTATCTGCACCTAGTTACGTTTAGTTGCAGTATGGTAGTTAAAGCCTGTTTATGACAGCTTTTATAAACATGGAAGTTCAAACAGTACAAATATTATCTTCTATTATACAAAGAACTTAAGCACATGCTGATGTGTATGCTTTTGATAATAGTCCAATGCAAGAATTTAAAGTTTGGGATTGTTCTGGTTTTGGTTGGCTTTGTTTTGTTTTGTCCCCAGAAACTCCAGGTCCTGCCTGAAATTTCCCATAAGAAAGAGAAATTGCCCTGTTATTCTCTATGTCACAATAACTGTGCCACAATATGCAAGAAAATGCTTACTTTGGCCGCCTTTTTGGAGAGGTCTAGGCCTTTTATGTCAACATTGAATTACTACTAAATAGTACGCTTAAAAAAGCAGCAGTGTCCTGAGCTGCACGTGACAGCAGTACTTACCACACCAGCTCCAGTGCTGGTCTGGCCACTGCCCAGCCACGGCATAGATGGGGATGGTTGTATCTGATTCACTCCAAAAGATGGTGCAGTTGACTGAGTTAGTGTTGTGGTAGAACCACGGAAGTCAATATCATCGGAACTGTAAAAGAATAGCAGTGTTCTGCTTTAAACAAATGTTGCTTTGCTACCAATTCTGTTTGCTTATCTCACTGTCAGGAGCCTAATGGCAGTGGGTAGAGGAAGTGATTATAATGAGACTATAAATTGATAACTTCTGCACTTACAGTGTACAAATGCTTTCCATGTGTTCCAAAGCTATCGCTGTTCAGCCTCAACAGTTGATCCTAACTGTGGTAGGTAGATGTTGAGAAGATAAGCCCTCTTGAGAAGAATATTGTTGGAATATTCCTGACCTGCACGTCTGTACGTGTATGCGATCTGTGCAATGGAGTGTGGTACAGGTGAGAGCTTGCTGCAGCTGATGCAGTTGCAGTTCTCAGCACAGTAACAGAGGAGACTGCAATTCAGGCCGTTGCATTACACAACTACCATCAGCTACCACAACTTGCCTCAACACTGCGATGATGCAACCGACGTGTTTCTGAAGTAGCACTTCCTTTATTAGCTTATGCACCATGAGATTTTACTGTGCTGTGTGGTGCAGGCATGCCCAAAATACTCAAACCCCTCAAAACCTTAGTTTCTCCATGTGTAAAACAAAGACAGTAATTGTAATTATTCTTTTACCTTCCTCCACTCCTTTGTAAAGCAATCTGAAACCTACTGAAGAAGAGTAATTGACTTTTCTTGTATGATCCACTTGTGCTTAGACAGGTATTGTAAAGCAGCCTCACAGAAAGCCAGTACTTTTAATGTAACTACAAAGAAACAATCCTACCTTTTAGACTCTCTGTCGTATTCTTCCCCAATCCATATAAATGACTGAGCGGCCAGTAGAGCTGAAATATCAAGTTCCTGAACATCATGTGTAGATGCCAAAACAATTTCATTGCTGTTTGCCTATGCAGCACAAATAGAAAATTAATACTAACTATAATTAATATCTTTTAATTACACTTATTATAGTACTTGAGGCTTACCTTATTAACTGCAAATGCCATTATCATATCTGATTCTTTGTGAATGATTTTTGCTTTTCCTCCAGGGTAGCCAAGATCTGCTTCAACCTACAAAACATTTGTAAGAAATCTCAATTAGCATGAAAATCCATTTTGTAGTGGTACATTCAGACTGCAGAAATCTATACAAAATTCATGCAAGAAAAGTTCAGTGGCCTCAGCGTTGTTTAGGAAGCTAAACTTTAGACTTCTTATACTCTTTGGTGTTCTAGAAGCCAAAAGTTATATTTGAATGAAATAAACACAAAGTTGTGTGTGCAACACTATTTACAAGGTGTTCACTCATCCCAGTTATCAGGACATCCAAAGTTAATTCGCTGATTAAAAGCCTGCCACACAGACTACACAGAACATAGAGCTTCTGTTAGTCACATTAGAGAAAGAAAAGCCAGTTCCACAGAACTTTTAAGAATGTGCTCGAGGTTTGGGAGAAGAGATACTACCTTGTTTTTGTGATCTTCTGCTACGCAGTTTTGTTTGACCTGCTCCACACGATCTTCTACAGACTACATAACATCACACAGTCACAAACACAAAACACATGCACAAACAAATATAAAAAAAGAATGAAACATTCCAAACTAGATTTTAAAGGCCACTCTGTCAGTAAATGATGACAAATGTATTTTTAACTTTTATAAAAGGCACAGAAACTAAGACAGGAATCTAAACAAACTCACTTAAAATGTAATGCCTCCCAGATGAACACAAAATGTATGATATAGTAAATGGAGGAGTAATACACACACAAACTCCATACTTACAGGAATTCCTAAAGATATTTAGTGTACTTATTTCCTATAGTTTTTATGTGTTGGTTTAAATTTTCAGTTAGAACTCATTACAGTTGTAACTGGTACAATTCATAAAGCCCCATATTATTTATTACTATATACTATTACTTTTATATGTATATATTACTCATGCATATATACATATACACAAAGTAATAGCTCATTTAAATTTCTTTTTCAATATGATACACACAAAATATTATGTGAATACTGAAATTTCTTTACTTACTACCGTTTGCAAACATTCTGTTTCTTTATTAGGACAGTATTCAAATACATAAAGGTAAGTTGAGATATGAATTGTCTAAAAATATTTGGTTCAGTTGGTATTTCAATAAACAACATGACAGTCATGTTGATTTAAAAAAATCCAAATGGCGTTAAATGAAAGAAAGGAAATAACAACAAAAAGATAAGAAGAAAAATTAAAAGAAATAATGAAGAGACTGAGGAACAGTTATAACTGAGCTGTCCTTTAAAAAGAAAGTTACATCCTTTGTTTACCTCACTTTGCTTTCTTTTTTTTGTGAATATGTATCTTATGAAAGTCTCCTGAAGAAGCTCTTGCTTCACAAGAAAATGCCAGAGTCTTTTTGCTGGAAGAGCTGAATAATCCTTTGATCTGGATAAAACAGATGAGGGGGAGGGGGCAGTGGGAAAAGGGAAAAAACTTCAATGTAATTAAAGGTGGACAAAAAAAATTAAAGAAAACTCTGAGCAAAATTTCAATTTGAAGAATAAAAAAGAAAAACAACCAAAGTTTAAGCTCTAATTTGTTCAAGGCGAATACTGAGATGCTTTCTTGCAATTTTTTTAAAATCCACAATATGTCACTAACTTCCAAGTACTACAGTTTAATCTGCTGACTTGCATTTATGTTTGTATTTGCATTCCACTAAAACTGCTTTTATGTTGGAATTATGCTGGCTGTACAGAATTTCCTTACGTATTTTTTTCAGTATTCAAAAGAATTCAGAAGTAGTTAGCTCAGATGCGAGCCAAATAAAATTCATTGCCTCAGCTTTGAGGACAAGTATTTCTAAAGCAGCAGTGTATGTTTGTAAGAATATTTTAATAAAATCCTATAGTGGTATCAAGCATGCAAATCCAAAGTCATATATAGCAAGCAAACCTCAAGCTGTAATTTAGTATATTGAGAAAAGCAAGCTATTTTTGAGTTGAAAACATGGTTCCCTATCTGTATTTAAAGGTACCTGCAAGCATGACATTGGTCTGAACACAGGAGGATTGGCTTTACAAGGACCCTACTACAATTTTTTTTTTTTCTCTCCTCCTGATATCTGCCTTATTGTATAACTTCTTTCTTTTGTTGCTGAGGTAGGGTGGGAGACAGCTGCTAGTGGAGGAACAGTGAAAGACGTTGAATAGGGTCTTCCCAGCAGCAGCCACTGCCCTTGATTTGTAGTCCCCCAAGCTCTGCTCTTCCCTTCTTCTTTTCCTTTCTTGCTGCAGTTATGAAAGGTGCAGCAGAATAGGTGCAAGCTGCTACAGGAGACAGCTGCATAAGAAGGAACAAAGGGACATGCGAAAGTGGTTCCTGTAAAGTATCAGCTAGAACTAAGATCTAACCAACCTTCCTTTGGCTGTTTAACTTTCACTGGAAATACTCCTTAGTATTTCTATGATCAAAGAACGTGTTTTTGTTAGGAAAAAAATACTTACTTGAATGGTGTGTTTTCAGGTTCAATCATTGCTTTATTGCGGAGAATGGATGGTCCTGCACCTACACCAAGGTCAGTAGGATAAGTATTGATATAGTTTGGTGGTGGGCCTTCAAACTGGTCCATTCTGTCTTGAAGAATCTGTTCCCAGTGTTCCAAATTTTTTATTACAGCAATGCCCAATGGTGATGTTACAGTCAGATCTAAACAGAAACGTTAATAAAGTAAGGCTTACAGGAAAAAAAAATCCTGTATAAAAATCCAGAATAATACAGCCATCCAAAAAAACCCTTGAAAGGACATGTACTTATTGGCAATTGTAAAAAATAATGTACTAAATTATTTAAATTTTAAAAGTAAAATTAAAAAGCAAAGTTTGACAGAAAGCCACTTACACAGAAAACTAAAACGTAAAGCACAATTTAACGTACCAGTGAATTCGAGACCGGCAATGGGAAAGAAGTTCTTAACATTGTGCAGAACTAATTTTACCATTGTCAGATGCAGAAGAGCCCAGCTGTATAAAAAGAATAGGTTTAGTTGTGTTAAAAGAACATTAACACAGTTATCTGCAAATTATTTTTCTCCTTCTACCAAATGCATAGATTAGAAAAACAGCGTAGATGGTTCACTGAGGTTTACCAGGGGACTAGAGAAAGCTACTTATATGTCAACTATGCAGCATAAGGATACCTCTGAGGGTGCCTCGCATCCCCTTCTCTTTTACAAAATCCTTATTATTGTACTCTTCCCTTAGATAAAAGAGTGTGTGTGCATGAGCCTCTGTAAGGCCAAGAATTAAGTACAAGCCCCCTGAAACATCTCCATGAAATTCTCCATGAAATCACATTGAATACAGACATTACTTGAGTTTGGCATTCATGGCAGAAACTTTCACACTGAAAGAATCCCGCAGATACTAAAGATACAAATCCTTTACAGCAGAGATGTAAGAACTAATGAGAGACTTGAAGAACACATAAAGGAGCCATCATTTTTTATATCATTATTATAAAGCTGAGGTCATATGTGTTATTTCATTTTAACTCGCAGCATTTTCTCTTCTGGGTGTTGTATTTAATCTGCCCCTCATTCAAAAACTAAAGGTCACGCTTGAATCAGCAGTCTAAAACATCATTCTCGAGCTGACGTCGTGGTACCACATGTTCTTTGTGTCTTAAAAATGACCACAGGGAGGTTTATTTGTTTTTTCCTCTCCCCCCAAGAAGGCAAATCACACAGCTTTGACTTCCTATTCTCATTGTTTTAGGCCAGCAAACGGGGAACTGTTACTGTGATAAGAATTTGTCACTGTGGCATCCCATTGCCACAGAGAAGTCTAGTCACAATACTAAAATTTGTTTAACTTAAACTGGATGGTGCAGAAGACCTGTATTTTCTTTAATTTGGAAGGAAAGGTAAGTACACAATAGGATTTTTCTAAACCAGTGGCAGTTTCTGCTAACCTGTATGAATTGGCATCTTTGTGCTCCTGGATCTGTACATCAGAGAGAAAAGCATCATCCTCTTCCTCATCACTGTGAATGCTTTCATCGGAATCGTATATAACACCGCTGTCTGATAAAGGAAGAAATGGCTGCAATGCAAAATAAAAGTCTACTATAAAATCAATTTTCTGATCTCTTAATATTGAAGTCTTACTTTAGTATAAACAAGTAGCAAGGGGAAAAGTGTTAATCTATTATTGGTAAGAGACGTGTTTTGAAGCTTAAGTAACAAACTTGTAAATTCTTCATCTTTTATTACGAGGATAATATTTTGCAGCTTACTATGAAGAGCACTATTTTTGTCCTTTAAAACTTAGCAGAGAAGAAATAATGCTTTTATGAACTGTAACTTATATTTTCCATTTTAAGATACCTTTGCCATAAAATAGTCCCACATGCTGAGTTCTGGAGGAATAAACTTTTCTTTGTAAGAGGGTCTTTCTGCAGGTACAGGTGGTGGTACAGTGCTATCTTTTACTGGTCTTCCTGGCACTAGCATTCTCATATTAAACCGACGGCGATGTTTATCCATTTCTTCTGATGGAAGAGGTGGCGCTAAATTCAGGTAATATGAAAAGCTGATATTAATATTGCATCTTTAGAAATGTCTGTATTTTATAATTGAAGCAACTAAATCCACTGTTATTAGAACTAATCTCTACTGTTCCAGAAATCAAAGCTAGCCTAAATAAAGTAAGTGTAATCATACAAAAAGTTCACTTACGATAAATTCAGTAACTGTGTGCATTGGATGTATCATGAG
The DNA here is from genome assembly GCA_013400135.1 of Rhinoptilus africanus. NCBI lineage: Eukaryota > Metazoa > Chordata > Aves > Charadriiformes > Glareolidae > Rhinoptilus > Rhinoptilus africanus. The sequence continues at coordinate 39,296 of VXBO01010751.1, read as the reverse complement.
AAATTCATTTTATTATCTGGATTAAGTTCTTGGGGGGGTAGCTTTTAAGTAAAAACCTTTTAGCTGAAAAATTTCCCAAGAAAGAAATAAAGAAATTTTGTTGAGAAATAAAAGTAATACATAAACTTTCACGAAACTGTAAACTGCAGAAGTAGCAGCAGGCATTCAAAATACAGCCAAGAAACTCTCTTAAGAGAGTGAAGAAAATCTGAATAGAGAGACAGGCTTTTTGACAACTGAGGTCTATTTTAAAGTGTTACAATTTAAAATGTCTTAATAGTTACCAAAATATTAACGTGGAATTTGTTTTTTGAAGTGTTATTGGCCAGGCAATATTGAAGATCACACTTACTTTATTACAATGGAGCTACATATTTAAAGACTTTTTTTTAAAAAAAGCCACTACGAACATTCATCTACACTGCAAGTTTTTACAAACCTTCATTACCATCCTCTGAAACATCAGAAGCTGTAGCAGCTTGTAGGTTAAAGGAAAACAGAATACATCTCAAATGAAGACATGACTTTATGTAAGTTATTCAAATGAACATCTTATGAAAATAGCTGCCCTAAATGAGTTTAAGTTACTCCATGAATGACAAGTATCTGTCGTGCATGCTTAGAATGGTGCATGGCCTTACTACTGTTACGTATTTCAGATATGGACCATGTAATTTTTGAATAATTTTCAAGCCTGTTTTTGTTTTGAAAGTCTATGTGACATGATTTGCAGTATTGTTGCAGAGTGAAGTCTATGACAAATGGTTTTATTTGCATTTGTCTCCAGAGCCTGAATTCAGTTCTCCACTTTTGCTTTTCCTCACAGAGCATATTAAGACATGCTCATCTCTCCTTCCGAAACTCCCAGTTTTAGTTGGAGCTTACATATGCCTTAACTATTTTTCTGACAGATTAAATTGATATTTCTTCTTTGTGGTCTTGTGCAAGTTGAAATTATAGCCATAGGTATAGCATTGATTTATACGATCTATTTTTTTCACTTAAAAATAATGACCGAAAGTCCCGAGTCGTATTATGAGTAAGCATCTAATAGCAATATTAGCAATATACTAGGTGTACAGGTTTTATGACAAATTCAAGATGTGCTGGGTACCATTACAAATGACAACTGCAAGACTAATATTTTTTCTGCTTTTAATTAATACAAGATTTTTCTTGCTAGTAGATACTTAAATTCCGCCTGCTTGGTTTAGTAACTCCTACTGGGTTACTAAAAGGTATAAAATGCAAATCATTAGTATAACCTTTAGAGAACAAAAGTACCTGGAATATTTTCTGACTGCCTTCGAGGTTTTACGAGCAGTTTCACTCCTCCACCAAAAACAGCAGCCCACATTCGACTGTTCAAGGGGTGGGCTGCCAGTCGAAATAATTCATTACATGAATTGGTTGCAAGGGCATGTATAAGGAGACTCAGGTAGACAGCAACAACAGCTTCACAAAGCAGGATGTTCAACTTTGGTTGATCTTCATCCTGAGCTGAACTTAAGAGATTTATAAGTGAACTCACACCTGCAAAAAAAAAAAAAAAAAGAGGAAGAGTTCTACATTAAAAGAGTATGAGTACAAATGGGAAAAAAAAAGGAAATGTTTCACCTCTACATTTTACGTTAAACATATACCAATAGCCACACGATGCTTTTATTCAGATGAAACATACTATTAATATTTTTCTTAAAATCATAAAGATCAAAATTTAAAAAAGACTTCTGGGATTTCTGGATTGTATCTCTCTGCAAATACTATGGGCAGTTCAGCTTGCCTGTGACATTCCTGCACTGTTTCCACAGTTGACCTGAAATTACTAAATTTATGCTCGTGCATTGGGAGTAGTTGTCTTGATAGCTACACCAAATAAAGCATAGATGTAACACAGTACTGCAGAAATAGCTTTGCTAGAGGGTGAGGCATATGGGAGGAAAATATTTTAGGATGACAAATTATCAGCTTATTAAGCTTATCCTAAAGATTGTGGTTTCTTCTTCAAGCAAGATGTTTGCCATATAGAAAGTTTGTTTTCATATGTAAAAACATTAAAGGCTGTTATTAATTTGAGAACTAAGTTAGACTTAAGAACACTTATCCATCATTGATCATCCATCATATTACAACAGAACAGTGAAATAATTTTTAAATATGAAGCTAGTCCAGTGGTGCTAAAAATAACCTTATTTTTGTCTTACCAGGCCACTGAGCAGGGGATGAGTTTGGAGTTGCATGCTCTTCAATGCTTTCTGTCCTCAGCCTGCGTCGATCACTCAAAAGCAGTCCTTGATAAACCATCCCTGTAAACTGATTCGCATCTGTTTGACTGCTAAATACAAATTATTTTTCTGATGAGAAAGGATTTTAGAATATTTTTGTAATGAAGTATAGTATATATACATGCTGCTTATTTTAATCAGAAAACTCAACCTTTAAAATTCTATAGGACTAAGTCAAGAATTCTATAATTTTGTGGTATACAAAATAAATTTGTAATTAAAATTTGATTTGTTTCCATGTGGCATTATCAATTTTAATATGTTATTATTAACATATTATTATGTGCATTGCTACAGATATGAAAAAGGCTTCTAAAAAATTTTAATATAATATTTGTTCCGAATATTTTTTTTAGTGTTTTTACCACATTGTCTTTCAGTTCCAGTTTGGAATATAAACTGCCTGAAACCTCACTTCTGTTAGTGTCAAACGTTTCCCCTGCACCCCTATTCAGCAATGAATGTGCTGTGGAAAACTGCATTCAAATATTTTTCAGAAGCATCCCAAGTGAGAGTGACACCAGATTTTCCTATTATTTACTGGAAAAAATCTGAATGATAGGTGTTATTTTCTCTATGTATAACTGATCTGGCATATCAAAGCTAGCAGCGTGTAAACTGTGTAAGTATCTATACCCATACACAGATATTTAATCTTTTTTAGACACATGCATGAAGAATTTCCATTTTGGATACACAAAGCGTATACTCCAAATAAGAAAACTTCTGTTTTACCTGTAGCTGTGGCTGTCACATAGTGCTTGATAAATGGATGCAGAAAGTGAAGCTGCTAAAGAATGAAGTGTGTACACCTAAAATATAAAGAGCCAATAAGCTATACAGAAGTTTATATAAAGGTGAGTAAACTACAATTCTTTCTAAACGGCACTGAAAAGGTGTTATGCAGGAATGTCCTAGTTTTAAACCTAGTGGAGGAAACAGTAACTGAATGTTACTTTTAAGTTTACAGTACAGTACTTTGAAAATCGCAACTGCTTGGTCATTTGATTGCAGTCAAAACTTTCCAATCTTATGTCAAGATAATTAATTTTATTCTAATATAGAAGTGCCACACTGAATAAGTATACCGAAGGAGTGATTAAGTATGTCCTGTTATGATAATGAATTTGGCAGAATGGTACCTGGAAGCCATATTATATAGTATCACAGTTCAATGTAGTAGTAGTAGTTGTTCAATAGGCGTAAAATACAAAAGTTTGTCTAATCGTTGTATGATTGTTTTGTCTATGATCTCATTTTTATCTCAGTTATGTGCTTACAAATTTCCCAAAGTCTCTAGGACTAACAAGAATAATACTCTGTGACTGCCTCACAATGCAACAGAACCATTACAGCTCTTAAACAGAAGAAATCCAAGGATTTCTTGGGAAGTCTGCTGAAATCCACAGTGTGAAGAAAATGGTACTGTCAAACTGTTAAAAATGTAAACTTTTAAAAACCCATCATGTGTTCATTTCCACCTTTTCCTACCATCTTTCCATTTAATTAAATGCTAGACCTTAGATTAAAGCTATGAATTATCTAAGTAGTTGTTTTGCAGTTAGAAAGTGTCAGCTTTTCTTTCTGAATTCTCTTCTATAAGAAAATGCATGCGAGTTTTTAGAGTAAGAAAAATGCTTGCTGTAGCACAGAAGGAAATGTATGTAGCAGGATGCAAAAGGAGTCAACTGATATAAGACAGAAAATGAGATGTCAGTGAGCTTGGGTTACAGTTTTAGAAACTTAACTGCCTTGCAGTGGGACAATCCATTTGGTTTCCTAATTCTTCCCTACTTTCACGTAGTCAATAGAAATTCAAATTAAATTAATGCATATAAACACTGGTCTAAACATACGAAATAATGATTTAGCTTCTTACTAATTAACCATGTCGTAGTCTCAGGTTCTTTGGCTTCCCCACCCCCAGTTACTGAATGTGAACAGAATTTATTCACCTCCGAGTATGAAGTCCGATAAAGTAATTCACCACAATTCCTTAAAAATGAGTACACTTGAGGAAATTCTTACCAGAATGGTAACAATTACTTAACTTATATGATTGTATTTTAAGAGGATTTCATTTGGATGAAAGGTAACTAACCAGATTCCAAAAGACATCAGAAAGCAAGTGGTTAACTAGCATTTTCAGTTCAGCAGACTTACGGGAGAAGTCAGTATTGTGAAAGGGTACCTGTTGAAAAGTTAACTCAAACACCATGTTTTACTTTTCGCATGCTCACTCCTCATTTTATAAAAAAAAAAAAATAATTCAGCATTTCCTAAAAGCTTTTCATTACCTTGACATCTTCAACATTAGGATGCGGTGGCGATTTCATCTGCACAATAGTGTAAAGAATATCATGGATGTGGTTGTTTAAATACAGCACAGGATTAGCTATCACTGTTTTTGTGGATGCTATGCTTGCAGAAAGCAACGGTAGTGTTGTGGGTAACGGAAGTGGAGACTGAAGTTGTTTTACAGTAGTTTCCTGTTTAAAAGAAAAGACTGTATTTAAAATTATTGCTCTGAGGAAGAAAGGTTTTAATAAAATGATAATTTTACATCTTAAATGTTTTTACAGGGTTATTTATCCTCTTCCACTGCTGTCTACTCAGTACAGACAAGATTTTACTGTGAAAAATGTCAAAAGTAAGTTCTCATTTACTATAATAACATGGATCAGACCTGATAGCCAAGTTTGCTGGAATGCTTTTTGAATTAGTGCAGAAAGAGTATTTTTATGTAGTTCATTAGGAAGTGTTGGGATTGTTTACTACAAAACACTAACTAAAAATGCACTTGCAGTAGTGTAAGTTGACATAATACTCATTGTTCCGAGTTTAACAACAGAAGTCAAATTTGCACTAATCTGAGTTTCTCTAGTGGAAATGAACAGGTTTTCTTTATTCTTTTCTTTTCTTCTTAAAAGCATGTGCTAAGTCTAGTTCCTCCAAGACAGCTGTCTACTGCTCCTATTTGAAATCTGAGAAATCTAGGACTAGAGCAAGTTAAATGACTTGCCCAGTATCAGACTATCTGCTGTAGCTCAGGTTAGACATTAACATTTGCTGGAAAATATATCTTTTTGTATGAAATTAATGTAGAAAATGCCATAATATAGCAAAAGGGAGCACTACCCTGTCTGACTTGGTATTATTTGTTGAGCCTTGTGGCTAAAATCCCATTCCTTGTAACTCCCTTGCATGATCTGCAGTGGTGTAAGCAATGATATTTTGTCATATTTCTGCAACTGTGAATTTAATTTAATACATAGGTATCCAGAATGTTGTGATCAAAATTACCATTTCATTGGAACACTCATATAATGCTACAGCTATAATAGAAAAAGCAATATTTATATTCCATAGTTATTGGTAGCCTAATTTTCAGTGTCATGTAACAGATTCCTAAGAACCAAGTAATCAGGATGTGGAAATGCAGCACACCTAAATACCAGGTTCTTTCTCTAAAAGCATTAACATTATCTTGACCATTAGACTTGCAGAACATAAGAAGCATCGATCTAGACACAAACTTAAGCATTTGACAAAACTGACAGTCCAGAACTGTTCACGCTTGTGAATATAAATTAGTTGAATTTGCTTTACCTGCTGTGACTCTTGCAGCAAGAACTTGAGCTCCATTCTTACCGATGCTAAACCACCACCTTGTGCCCCATGAAGACTACAATAACTTAGAAAAACTCTTAGAAGAGCTTGGTTCTTCTGCAGCCACCACTTTCGTCTTTCAGCATGTTCTCGTTTTGCTTGTAACCTACGTCTTTCTATCTGGTGCCGTTCATACGAACCAATATCTGGCTTATCCGTAATATCATCGTGATCAAGTAGATCGCCATTTACTTTGGTATAAGTTTTACAATAGTCTTTGCCCCCTGCGTCATGGTTGCATATTTCATGCATAGCAGCAATCTCTTTTTCAAGCCAGTTGTACAGCTGAAATCTGAGCTTTCCTCCATCTACTTCATAACCTGTAGCCAAAGTCCTCAGTTCAGTCATAAGGATCTTCAGACAGGCTCTGAACTTCAGTTGTTCAGCAATAACATCAACTTCAGTGTCTGCTGCATCCGAAATGTCCCCAAGTGGTGTTTGTGGGATGTTGGTGTCTGAGGTTCTCTCATCATCTTCTCCATTCTTAAAATCAGATTTTGAGGTTTTCATCATTATACCAACATCCTTGTCCTCTTCGTCTGACCCAGTTTTGTCTTCACCCCAATCAAGAGTAAGGGGCTCATCATCAAATTTTACTGCTGGTTGACTCCAGTCGAATTGTGCTGAAGACTCAACAGTGCTCTCCAAAGCAAAGGAAGTTGAAACTGGCTTTGACCAGTCTATGTCACCACTTCCAGCACCATCCCTTAAAGCTTTGGAATCTGAAACACCAGCCTGTAGTGGGGGACTAGATGAATCTTTCTCTGCAGCTACAGTAGCCTTTTTTCTTACTTTTGGAATTTTGGAAAGGACTTCAAGAGCTAGTACAGGGCAGCCCACTTTAAAATGAGCATTTGCAGTAGTGAAGAATAACTTTCTTTCTATAAGATTAATTTTATCAACAAAGCTTTTCTCAGTTTTTAGACCTAAGGTGGCCAAAGTCCCTTCTGGTGAACTGAAGTATCTTCGGATGAGCAAAGGGTGGGTCCGAAGATAATTGTAAAAACTGAATACCACAGGATTGCATGACTTGACGATAACTGAGGAAAGAAACAGATATGACATCTATTGAAAATGGCTTTAAAATGGTATTACTCTGTTCTGCAGTATTTCCTACGTTACAGAGATTTGTCAAAACACAAAACTAAAGACAGTTTTGGGTCTAGCTGCCAAAACAAAAGGAAAGAATTACTTATTCCCCACAAAAAGATTAATGGTGTGAGCTGGATGAGTAGAAGGATACTTTCTCATTTGCGTCACTGTTATATTCCACTCAGCTAAGCCTTAAAAAAAAACCAACAAGGCGCCAAGATGATCAGCCCGATAGAAATTTCCAAGGGAGGGAATATGCCACAGAAACTTAGGTAGCCACAGTGTCACTTAACGTTAATCTCAACAGAGACAGGATAGGAAATCCTGCTAGAACACTGCTAATTCCTAAAAGTAAGAATGAGAATTTAAGTCCATTGGAATAGAGTAGCCAGAATTCACTAGTAGAGAGGTATTGCAGGGAAGTACCAAACAAAGAACTGCTTTGGCTTATTTAAGAGTAGAACTAAGTTCAGTATGGGGGTTCGGAGACAAGTCCTTGGAAGAAACTGGAAAAAGATTTTATATATATTTTTTTTAATAAAAAGTAGAAATTGAGCAGGCCAGTACATAAGCCAATTAATGATTTCAGCATAATGGCATCTCAGGAGAAGGGAGTGCATGCATACACTCTACTTTGTCTTAATAGGTTTGTCCCATCAGACTAATGTTTCTCCCTCACCTGGGTTCTCATCATCATCTCTCGGTGTTTGTTCCAATAACGTGTCCAGTGCTCTTGTGTAATCTTTCATTATCCAGTATGCAATGCTTCTCAGAAATGGATCAGGATGCAATTTAGTACAGCTGAACCCAGTCCCATCCTTACAGCAACCCAAAATCTTTTCATAAAGAATGGAGGTGTATGTGACAGAAGTTTCAAACTCTGATTCATATAAACGAGCAATAACCATAGCCAACTGGATATCTTCCATTTTCTCAAGACACACCTATGATAAGTAGTGGGGAAAAGGTTGTTTTATGAGGGAGAGGTAGTTCTTCAAAATAACAAAGTAAATAGCAATATATTTTGAGAGAACAGATAATTTTTTTCTCATCATACCTGTTCTTTACAGTATATATTAATCTATGGGTCAAAAATGTGGTGATACATAGCTAATTAACATATTTACTTCAGAGGAGAGAAGTGTACTTTCTATTTCAGGAATTATGATATGCATAGCAGTACATCAGCATGTCAAAAATTATTACGACAGAAGTACAGATAAAGATGTTTATTCTACCTAGTAGAATAAACAAAACTTCCAACTTTAATGTTAATACATCACTGGTAAGATATTCTTCACACTGTCATATCTACAGAATTACATCTCTAATGAAAATTCTTTATGTTCTCAGGTAAAGACAAACGTACTGCATATAAATAGGCAGGATAACTAAAGGTTCTCTCGTTCCCATTCTCTCCTGAGAGGTAGTGCTTAGGTTATGATCCTGCTTACAGCTCTCGCCTCCCTTGTCACAGGCAACATCACAGCTCCTCTAAAAAGGGATTCTAGAGCTGCTTTAGAAGAGAACTCTAACTTATTTTTTAAACTAATGTTGTGACAATAGGTCATGCAGAATAGTTGGAGGCTGAACAGAGTGCTACAACTTGACTGTGCTGATCAAACAGAAAGTTTTGCTGGAAGGATTATGACTGGTATTCCCAAGGGTGCTTTTACTCGGGACTGATGTATCTGAACAATTATTCTGGCCTTCTTCCAGGCTGGCAGCTTCCAAGCTGCTTTTCACAGTAGCGTGGAGGTAAATGGCACATCTGCAGGGCAAAAGGGGGTCATGTGTGGGCATACCATACCATTTGTGCTGCCACAATTTGTGAACTAATAAGCAGAGAACAGCTTGTAAGGATGCAGTTACATAGGTCAAATAAGAAACTGAAATTTAATTTCTCAAAAGTGCATACCTCTATAGCATCTTTCAGTGAACCTGCCAGCAAGAAAAATGCAGCTGATTGTTCAAAGCGCTGTTTTCCTAACAAAGCAAAAGCATTTTTTAGAGCAGCTTTGCGCCATCTATCTTCACTGAAGTTGTGGCTGAAAAAGGCAGTCATCTTTTCATCATGCTGGGACCTGCATAAAAAAATGCAATGCACACAATTACTTATATAACCTTAGCATACAATCGCTTGAACAACATCACTTTAAATTCAACTCTAATCTTGAATGAGTTCTGCTTTGCACTCCTGGTACAATTAGGATGTAATCAAACTTACAGTTAGCAGAACTCACCTAAACAGACCCCACACCACTGCCTTTTTCTTCATAGCAAGGTAAAAAAGTGCAGCATCTAAGGCATCATTGTTCCTCTGGAATGAAGCTTTTGCAACCTGTGGTATACAAAGCCTACTATTATTACTGAAAATATAAAGGCTGCTTTTAGCTAAATAACATATGTTCTCTGTCAGGGAGGATGGTCGAGGTGACTGTATTATTACTACAAAGCAATGGTAATTTCTGTCAGAATGTTTTATTCAATGTGACAGCTCTCGTTACACTGTAAATGTTCTTAAGAGTCAGAAAACCAGCACTACTGCAGACATTAATCCCTCTCAACCAGTGGGACATTACCAGTGTGCAAATAAAAATCTTTTCTTTGGAAGTGTCACAGTAACTCACACAATTAGGTGAAATTCCTCTTGCAACCCCTTATTTACATGTACTTAAGCTAATACAAGTATTTCTTTAATGAACAATATTTGGTTTTCATATAGGACTCAAAGATGTAATTGCATTTGATTTGGAGTATTAGGATGGTTAAGTTTTGCTCCTAGATTCTTTGAGTATCCTGTAACTTTTAAAAATGTATTTTTACAGCAGGTGACTTGGAAATTTAGTAAACTGGTAAGTACTTCTGTTCCACAGACACTTCAGAGATTGCATTATTTGTTGTAATTCAAAGCAAAAGTTAGTCATTACTCAAATCCATCAAACTTCAAGTTATAAGCAAGCTGAAATTCTTATTAAAGCAAGAATTTAAATCTCATTTGTAGCTGTGGGAGACGGTTTTAGATGTTATCTCAAAACCATATTGCATTTTATCTATTATTATACTTCCCATAAGAAAACTCTGCATACAAATGAGATTTGGTGTTATTTTGGTTTTACATATTTGTGTATTTCTATAAAACAGTGATTTTGCAACTCTTCAGAGTAAAACCTGTATTTATCTGCTGTTCAGATCTTTTATGTTCTACAGTGCTCCATTATAAAACATACAAAATTTGCAAAACCACCCTTTTATATAGTTTTTATTAACTAATATTTTTTAGATATATTGATTTCTTAAATAAAACCACCTGCTTAACTCAAAGCATAATTCCCTGTTTAATCTACAGATATACATTGTCTCATATATCCAAAACCAAGATTCTTCTTAAGATAAGAGTATTTAATATGATCTTTATCATACTGTAAAACATGGAGGGGGAATTACGTGCTTCAGAAATAGCTTTTCCCAACATCAACTTTATTATATTTTGCTATTGAATAACAACATATGTGAAAGCCAGGACACCGACATCAGTTGGCATAGAAAAAAACTAGTTACACAGTCTCTTGTCTGGGCTGGAGTACAAAGGAATCTGCTATGTACAAGTCACTGTGTGCATCTGTTAAGGCATATCTAAGCGCATGTAACTATAAGTTGTAAACAATAGAAAGTACCTTCTCAATGCACCTTCGGAGCGTGTTGATATTCCTGACCCACCAGCCAATACCCATAGCTCTTAATTCAGACCACTGTGGGTCTCCCTTCTGGATGGCAGGAATCATGTTGATCAACTCCTCCTCAGCCTCAGAGTGAAAAGCCCATGCGAAATGGCAAGTCGATAGGCCTAAACGATAACATAATAAAATTCAGAAAATTAAGACTTGTCAATAAGCAAATGGCATATGGTAGAGATGCAAAGTGGGATCTCCAGGTAGATCTGAGAGAGTCCTTTTCCCTCTACAGGAAGTAGAGCTGCTAAAGGAACAGCTGAAATATCTTTTTGCTCACTAGGGATATCCACTCCTCTGTGCTTCTTCCATCATTTTCTAGTACCCATTTCGTACATGTACTAGAATTATACAGCGAAAGACTGAAGAAAAAGTATTCCGTTATTGCTATTCACAATATACGTAGGGAAGCCTATACTAAGCCTTTGCATGATAAAGGCCTTAATGGAATAGATATAATCTAAAATAAATATGCAGATAATAAAAATATCACAATATTATAAATCAAACATAACCAGATCCTGTCAGCTCAAGTAGATCAAATGAAAGCAATAGTTTGCTCTAAGAATTACCTTGGTGAAGCAGCTGAACTCGATACAGAGGTGGGAGTGATGTCAGAAGGCAGGTGTGCAAGCGCATAGCCAACAAATATCGTAAGCCACATTCATCCAGGGTATCTCTTCCTGTGAAATATAAAATGCTGACTTTTGAACATGCAGGTGCCAACAAGAGGCATACATACAAGTTAGCACATGCAGTGTGGGAGGAACGTACGTTTCTAAACTTGCTGAGAACCTGAACTACAAATTATTTATTACATATGAAATATAAGTAGAAATTTATATTTAAGTGTTTTTCTTTCTTACTGTATCTAATCCGAATAACTGATGCTAGCTTTCAGCTTTGTTACCCCAAAATACCCCAGAACTAAGTTTACCTTTGCTGAGAACAAGAAGAACATTAATTCAATAATATGCAATCTACTAACCTGAGTAATTCTTATCTCTGTTCTCATCAAGTTCAGTGCTTGTCGTGGCCACAGTGTCTGCCAAAGCTACAAGGAACATCTGCTCCAGTCGAGTGAGGCCTGGCAGACTTGAGTGCATCAGGTGGCTTGAAAGGACACTAGCATGTTCTCGGCCAAAGTAAGTTGGGCCATACTGTGACAGATTAATAACTTTGGATTTACTCTCCCTCTTTTCAGGCTCAAAATCAATAAAGTCTTCAGTTGTAACAGGCTGAATCTGGAATAGATCTGAATATTGATCCTCTGCTTTTCTCTTAGCATGATCTTCAGAGCCCTGAGGTATTTTAGAAGTTTCTTCAGAAACATAAGTGGCATCTTGATCTGCAGCAAGCAGTGCATACAGTGGCAGTGGGGGAATTGAGTCTATCTCTGTGTAGTCTCGAGTACCATCTTTTCCAGCTGTGATGGTATCCTTTGCAGTACTACCACTTACACTAATGGTGCGAGAAAGGTGGCGTTTAGGACCGGTTCCTTCTCCAGCTTCTGTGTCTTTAACTATTGCAACTTCTCCTGCAATACATTTAACTAAATGCGATAGAATGGCTTTGGCTCGTCGAACTTTACCCAGATCCATAAGTTCTAATAACTGGGTTGGATGATACTGGGGTAGAGTAGGTGAAAGAACATGAGCAGCTTCAAAAAGGCCACCATCCTGAATTACAGTTGGAGTGCCAAAAACATCATCCACAATACCTGCCCCATCAATTACACTGGTCTTCTTTGCTATCAAGCTTGTTTTGAGCGGATCTTGTGTTGTTGAGTCTTCAGTAGTAAAAACATCACTTTCTCCATCACCAAACTTGACAGCATGTTTCCACTGGGCATAAACGTGCATTTCACAGTCCATTCCCACTACCAGTATACCATCCCTCACCCAGGACAGAGAAACAGGCAGTGAAGGAGTGCCATCTACAGATGATACCAAATCAATTGATCTAAGCAGCACCCACTTTGACTTTATACCTTGTTTTATGCTACCACCTAGTGGTAAAGTAATGACAGCTACTCCCTCTTTGCTGCTAGTTTGATCTGTTACAATTCCCGAAAGTCTTCCGTACATGAAGATGTTGGCACCAACTCCAACCGTCAATATATGGGAGCCATCTTCTTTTGATACCCAGTCCAAGTGCACCAAATGCTTGATACTAGGCACCAGGTATTTGTCTTTATTCAAACAAGCATCTGATTTACTGTAAACAAATAAATTACTATCTACACTGACTCTTGAATCAAGTACACTTCCAACCTTAACTAAATCATCCAGATGAATTGTCTGTTCCAAAACCCATTCTGATCCTCCTGTAGACTCACATTCAAGTATGCAGACATGCATGGAAAATTCTTTGGAAACAAAACCATTATGCTGCATGGGCTGTTTATATGCTACTGCAAGACGCCCTGTGTAAGAACAGCTAACAGCAACTGGCCTTCCTACTATGCTCACTGTACTGCTGTTGTCTTCTCCTTCATCGTTCATCAGAGGCCATTTTCTCCAGTGATATGTTTCCCTTTCTTCGTTTTTGCTGTTTAGTTCTGTCTCTACAGTACATCTCCAGAACCGCACTCTGTTATCTGAACATGATGTTACTATCAAATAAGGTGCAAGGCAGACTGGGTATATTGATGAAGAACTCAGGTGACCTGAAGTTAGAACAAAGATATTTACTTTTAGTAATATGAAGCAGACTGCCTATATGGATAAGGCAGATGTAACACTGTCCAAGTACTGATAGAGAACTTTACAACCTGGTATTATTCTTCTAATCTGGAGTTGGGTAAGGGCAAATGTACTAAGACTGATAACAGTCTTGCAGCTTGAACATTACTAATAACGTGGATTTCTGGTCACTATTCAAAGCCAATAAACTGGAACTGAAACAATTCAGAAAAGGGTTGTTAGAATAAATGAGAGGAATACAATGCCTTAATCAGATGAGATTAAAGAAGTTAAGAGATTAGATTCATATAGCCTACCAAAACGAAACCTAAGAGTGAAGAGGAACAAAAAAAAAAAAGACAGCCAAGATAGACAAACAGAAGAAGGTTTAAGTGCATCAGGTGAAAAAAGCACTATATACCCAACACATTAATGCAGGCCAATGAACAAGCAGGTGTAAATTGTTCATTAATAAATTAGAAGTTAATTTTTTAACTATTAGAGCAGCAAGTTTCAGGAACAGTTTTCCTGTGGGGACTTGACACGTTTATAAAAGGGCAACGTGACATGGACACTATGATTTAAGAGAGCCTTTTCCGTCCCGTGATCCCTGTATCAGTAAATCGGAATACGATAGGCTGATGAGATACAATCCTAGAAGTTCGGAGGTAAATTAGTGGACTAACTGGATAGAAAAAATAAATGTTAAATTTACCTGCTGAAGGAGTTGCTCGTACTACTTCAACACCAACAGGAAGATCCAGAGGTTGGCTATACACAAGTCTGGAACTCAGAATGAGTTTACTAGCAGTCTGAAGATTAGCAATTGATGAAGATCGTGGAATGGGACTTATGCCAGGTGATACATCTGGAGAAGAATCCACAGTCTTTTGCTCAGGTACACTAAGCTTATTCTCTGAGGAATCAGCCTCAGTTGGTTTTGCTATATAAAAAAAAAAATTGCCAATAGTGTTAAAACAATTGTTTATGAGAAAAGACAAGGCATGAATATCCTATAATCAGATTTATTTTTCTTAGCAGTGCATAAGTTACACAGAAAATAATAACATGATATGTGCAGGCTGCGTTAGTTTTATCATATGCTTTGACTATTTCTTTTAAGATACCCGTAACATTCTGAAATACTGACATTTTAAAATAAAGAATCCAGTGCTTAAGTGCATTACTCACCCTATCAACAAAGTTTTATATTACTAACGGTATAGAATGCAACCAATGTTTGTAAGGAATCTTACTGCTCCTATTGCATTGATAAGTTATCCTGAAGACTCCCGACTTTTGAGGCTTCTGCTTGACAAACGTGACACAGTTCTTTTAAAATAAACCACCAAGCTTTAAGTTTTATTTTAAATAAGATAGAAGAAATGTCACAGTTACAGTCTCTCACTCACCTAAGCAGGCTTGCACAGATTTGAGATGAAGATGCCACATCTGAAGAACAGAGCAGCCATTACTACCTTTTTCAATTACTACTAGGTAGAACTTCTCTGAGAAAGGTGGTGGACGATACCCTGCAATTTAA
>VXBO01010751.1:0-24034 GCA_013400135.1 Rhinoptilus africanus | reverse complement strand
CACACTGAAACATTAAGCAACAGTTAGGTTTCCAGAATAGTAGAGCAACATTTTGTACTAATGCAAATTATTTCTTCTGTGCAATCTAGCTACAGATGAGGATTGCTTTCTTTTATAATGTTGAAAATTACTTAATTGCATCACAAAACTGAAACACTTCCCTCTTATATTAAGAGCAGCGTATTCTAGAACCTATTGTTTGTATATTCAAATAATTTCACTGTGATTTACCATGCCAGACAAATTCTGTAATTACATTTTTGCTGCAGTTATTGACAGATGAATTAGAATTCGATTGTTTTTTATTTCTTTAGGTGTCAAATAAATGACAGTGGCAAAAACTCTCAGATTTCTATCCCTCCTCAGTAGACACATCTGCAGTGAATTGCTTGGGAAATCTAAGGTAATAAATTGCAGATTTTCCTGCTTTCTGATATCTCAGCAGCTGTCCTTCCTGACAGCAACAAATCTCTTTGCAGTACTTCCACCTCTCTACAAAGGAGACTGCTGGCAGTGAGATCCTTTCCTACAGGTAAGGGAAAATATGTCCCCCAAAGACAGCAATGGCAAAGTTTTCATGTTGCAAAACACCCTCTTTTTCCAGAAAAACATGGAAAGAGAGTATTCCTTGTAGTCATCTATAAAAATTCTAGAAAAATATTTTGTAAATCTGAACTTAAATTGAAGATCTTATGTGATTAATACTTAAAAGACATGGAAATTTATTGACAAATAGATAAATACTTCTTTATATATGTCAAAAACATCCAGATGTCTAATTAAGAAATGGTAAAACACAGTTTTCACAGGCTGCTTCCTAACAGAAAACAGTACTTGTCACATGTATGATCAAAATTAACTGTGAGTAAGAACAAGGTGTAATAATACCTACCTTTTGGTTGTTTGAAATATATACTGGTTTAGTTAACAGATAAAAAATTATCTTACAAGACAGACAAAAAAAACCCAGAAGTCATACATGGCTATGATTCCTCCATTTTGGAATAGTTTGGTCTAGTTTTTAGGTTTGGGGTTTGTTTAGATGTTGTTCATCTTTTTGTTTGTTTGGGTTTGACGGGGAATTGTTATTTCTCTTCCTTTAAATTATGATGGTTTGTAAACTGTTCTTTAGTTAAGTTTTGTTTGCATCAGATTTATGCTTTAAAATATTGTTAACACTCTAATGATGTGCTCTGAGCTCCCAGCAACTAAAAAAAACATTCAAGGTATCTCAACATTCACAAGAATTCAAGGCGGTCATTATCACCATAGAGAAATGTCATCTCTTTTACCTCTTCTTAACAGATTATGTTAACAGATAAAGCCATTAAACACCCTTATGTGATACCCTTAAAGAGTTAACCATTAACTTACTTTGTTAGTTATTGCATCGAGTTCAATAATGCATCCTGGTCGAGCAGTAGATTGTTGGCTCACAATGTTAAACACTTCCCCAATAAGTTTCTGAAACAGCAAAATGAGAAGAGTTAGTATATTTTTCCTTCAGACAGAAGGAAATTGCAGCCATTTACAACAAACTGATGCTTTAATTTTCCTTGCTGGCATAAACCGTAACAGATTTCTTCCTGTTGTCATTTTGGCACTTACAAATAATGTGTTTATCAAGACATTTGCACTATTGTGAGCCTGCAGCTATTCATGGGGATAGCACACTAGCTTTTATGGAAACTAAAGGCTTTTTATTTGTTTTCATAACATAACACAGTATCTGTGCTATGCACTCCAGTATAGTGTTTCACTTTGTTTAAAGCTTCAGGTTTTGACACAACATGTTAAAAAAAAAAAACACAAACTACAGCTTTTATATAAACTGAAGGCTCTTTAAATTTTTGCTGGAATGTTCACAACCATTACTCCAGGAACAGATTCCTCAGACTGATCTGAATACTGACAGGCTCTATCTTGCAGGATAGCTGATAAAATAACAGAAGAATGGGAAAAAAAGAAAGATGTGCTTCTTCATACAGTAACAGTGCAAGATAAGGCTTTACTGTCTTTAGTCATACAAATGAAAGATTAAAAGGATGAAAAAATTGTTTATTACAGAAAAAATAAGAGCTAACGTTACTCTTAGCAATAACCCGCTGATTCCCTCCTATCCCAGCATCTCTGTCCTTCCTCATATATAAATGTAACTTAGGTGGATACACCCAAGTCTTGCTCTTCTGTCTTCACCTTCCAACTTGCTCTTGACTCCCCTCTTTTGAGAAGGCAGAGACAGACAGACAATTTTTCCTTTCCCCACCTGCTACAAGTCAGGGAAATTACAAGTCAGCTTCTTTTAGTAGTAATAACTGCATTTCTGTCTGCTAATGCTTACAGACAGCTGCAAAACACTAATTATGCAAGGTATAATGCATAAGATCCTATACATGGACTGGCATAAAAATTATACAGAACTAAGTGAAGATGAAGCACTGGAGGGGGAAAAAAGTTACTTTAATTGCTTTTATTTTAATACTTTCAAACCGTTGCTGCATAAAACTTACAGATGATTCAGGGTCAGATAATTCATCCAGAAGTTTTCGTGCATCTACAACGGCTTGATAGAGTCTCAGGTTTTTGCCATCAGATGCAACAAAACAAGCACTAGCAGAGTTGCAGTATGTACCTAA
The DNA here is from genome assembly GCA_013400135.1 of Rhinoptilus africanus. Lineage (NCBI taxonomy): Eukaryota > Metazoa > Chordata > Aves > Charadriiformes > Glareolidae > Rhinoptilus > Rhinoptilus africanus. The sequence goes on along the minus strand of VXBO01010751.1, from coordinate 21,398 downwards.
CAGAAAACACAAAATTTCCGTAGTTAAAGAAAAAAATGTCAGTCAAATGGCATTGGGTATTCCCCATTAAAATACACTTCACAATATCTGAATGTTTCTACCATAATTTTCATGCAGTAATGAAGAAAAAACCTAAGCAAACATGTGCATTAAAACACTATTTGAAATAACTCCCTTTCTGCTCACTTATGTAACTGAAATTCCTCATAAAAGTTGAATAATCTAAGCAGAATTCATGTATCTTCACAAACATGGCTCACATATGCAAAACCCCAAACCCCCCAGTATGTAGTACACCTAATGCAACACTGCCATTCCTTAAAATGGTTATGTTTTTTTCACTGTCACCTCTAAGAAGGTGCTCGGAAGGGCTAACCCTGGCTGCCCTAGGCTGTCAGAGACGATTTGGAGTAGGAGTCTAAGGTAACTGGTTCAGAAAAGCTGCATTAGCTACAGCTTTTTTCCTTGTTTACTGTCTTTAGGCTCTCTGGATAAAATNACTGTAAATTTTGGCTGAAAGTATTTCCCAATAATTCACATGTTCAACTTCTCACTAGTTCTGTTCAACCCACTGCCTCCCTGCAACTTTATGTGGCCAACAACCCAGATACCCAAGCCACCAGAACACCTGCATTATTAATACCACGTCAATGCAGGGAACANAAACTGTAACAGTGTCTTTTTGCTTCTCTACAGTATAGAGAACAGGCTTGACATGACGTTTTCTATTCTGCTGTACGTTTTCTTCTTATTTTGTAAGAGGGAACCAGCTAGTTATTTGTGTTTAGATGATTTTGTGGGATTCAGACAGCACAGAATGTTACTATGTGAACACAGGAAATGGATTATCTTAAATCAAATNTCCTAAAACACTGAGGAAAGGGATAATCTTGTTCTTTGTGATAATGATGATTGGTTACTCACACAGAGAAGTTACTGAATGTCAGCTGATCCACACTAACTACAGGCACATTCAGACCAACTTAAATGTTTGGAAGTAGCTTAGCCTCAAATGAAATAAAAATGCTTAATTTGTGTAATACAAAGAAATTGCTGAAAAGTTAATATAAATATACTCCAAATACAATAGTAACTTAATTTTTAAAAATTAATTCTATGACTCACAGCGTTAACTCTAGATGGAAACATACTAAGTATACTCACCAAGGNTTGCAAAAGTCAGACTGGCCCTAGCATAATAAAATAATCTGGCATTATTAGTATAAAACTTAATGTTACATCCTCGGCACAAATGACATTTTTAGTACTGTATACAAAGATGGTAACTACTCCAACAGCATAATCCAGAAGTAAGCATCTGAGTGGCTGAATAGAGTAACATTTGTAGAGAAAATTTTCCTAACTGCAATAGAAAGCCCTAAAAATAAATACAAAACNAAGCCAGGCTACGTTAGAGAAAGCGGAGGTATGAAGAGAGTTAATTCGAGCCAATTCAGATACTCCTCCAGTGTATGATAAAGGCCCTATAGGGTCTACACGCCACAGAATCAGCTCACTATAGATTGCATTTGGGTCATGGAATGTACGAGTTGCTGCATTTTTAAGTTGCTGCCTAGAAGAACCTTTCATGTGTTTCATGGGATCCATTATTCTGTTTATCCTGTCAGAGTCCCAGGAACTGTCTGTTTCAGGAGTCAATAGAGCATTATGATGAGAAGATGTTAGCAGTAACGGTAAAACAGAATGACAAGCTAGATCATTGAGATGAAAACGGTGACCGCAGTACCTAAATTTATGTGATACTGTTAGCACAGTAGTGAAAGCTGATTTATCAGCAAAAGTAACTGCCCACTGATTTAGAGAGCCATCTATATGTTTGGAAATCATCATTACGATGGGAGAACTTATATTCACATTTGCACTGTCCTGGGCACAGCTTGGTCCTTTATTTCCTAGGGTCTTATCTGGAAAGTCCATTGTATTCTGATGTACAGCATTACTGTTATCTTTTAAAAAGACAGGGCAAGCATACATCATAATATTTTTGCTAAGGGAACTAGCATCTCCTGATGGAAACGCAACAGGAATCCTAGAAGAAAAAGAAACCTAAAAAAAAAAAACAAAAAAGAGAAGAATTAGAATATAACAACCCATTTTAAGTCCGAATAAATGTTAGCTGTTTCACAGGAAGTACTTAAAATTAAATTCATACTGATGTTCAGATATAAAAGAAAGGATACAATGATTGCTGATTAAGATCATAAATAATAAAACAATTTCAAATATACGATACCTGAACTTGTCGAAAGATGCCTGGAGTGTATTCATCTAAGTATTTCACATGCCACACCAAAAAGGTACCATCAATAGGATGGATAGTAAAAAGCATATCTGGATTTCTGTTCCATTCAGTTAGGAGCAACTCAATTTTCCGATCTAACAAGACTGTTGGAAGAGGCATGCATGGGCCTGCTAGTAGAGATGTTTTGGGGCTTCCCTCTCTTTCTCCGTCTTCATGTTCTGAAGAGCCTGTACCAGTCCCTGTCTCTGATTCTCTGTCTATAGACAAGTCTGCAACAGAAATGTGCCATTTTATCCATTGCAAAGACTTCCCTGTAAGTTTCTATTCAAAACCACACAGCATTTTAAAATCTGCTAATAGTGCTATCTGATAAGAACATTCATGCAAATTGAGGGCAGAAACATCTTTCTTTTGTCTGTCTGTACAAAAATATGAGGCTGGGCCTTTGTCTATTGCTCCTAACTACGTTAATACAAGTAGTAATAAATATAATCATAAAAATCCAGATAGGCAGGGCATTGCTCTAAGTAAGATTATTCTGATCAACTATATAAACCCACACATTATTTATATGAATGCTGGTTCCAAATTAATGTATTTATTGTATTTAGAAGGTAATCATCAAATACATGGTATGTGATCATTGATGAAGTAGTATGTATTGCATATTCAGTAAGAATTATCACACACTTTACTACATTAGTAATCTAGATTTAAAAACCTAAGCATTATAAATGACACAATGTATCATCTGTTTACTGTCACTAATTGGTCTTACTGGTTTCTGTGGACAGATTTTTATTTATATACAGTCTTACTGGCCAAGTGACCTTCGCACAGCAATGTAAAGTATTTCTGGTAGGATATGTTTTCCATCATTAATTTCAAAATATGTCTCTGATCCTTTGTGAACAGCCACAGTTAGGATCATCGGGTCATCTAAGGCTTAAGGTGTAAGTCTTACCAGTACTGGAAACAGCCTGGTTGCATTAAAACGGAGCCATAGCTCCATCCTCCTAAAGCTTGCCATAAATTGCTATTTCATGACTGACAACCCGATTGTAAGGCAAAAAGAGTGCAGGTCTTAGTCATAATTTCATAGCTCAATGGAATATATCCAAAATGGAAATGAAAGACAAAAGCTACCTTTCTTTTTCACTATGTGTATTGCTATTGTGTTCCAACAGAGTGTACATCATTGAATTTTTCATGCCTACAATTACAGCAGCCAAGATTTCAGCTGTAAATATCTATTTATTTTACATTAGTGATAAAATGTTAGCACTTGTAATTCTTGTGCTAAATAACTGCATTAATTAGTGCAGTAAAGTGCTTCAAAATAATTTTTGTGCTATGCATCTCAATATTACTAACCATGGTCTAATTTTGTATGTAAACCTCTCTCTTTTTCTTCCATTTCTTCTTCCTCTTCAACCTCAACATCAAACTCTTGTTCTAGTTGTTGTTCAGAAATTTTTCTTAGATGATGCATAAATACTTCAATAGAGGATGTAAAATTAAATTCTTTATTATTCAACCAGTGAACAACGAAGCCTCCATTTCCTTCATCTATATTAAAAGCTGTTCCAGCCAAGACCGATGGAATATCTGTGGACAATTTTAAACAAATAAAAAAAGATATACAATAAACTGCCCATCTTTTTTTTATATATATATGTACACATACACACACATATACAGATTTCTGAATTAAGACATTTAACTTGTTTCAGGTAGAACATAATTTGCACCTGTGAGATTAGAAAAGGTAAAATGCAGATCAAATTTCCACATGTAATTTTAATAAAAAAATTAATGATATTTTAACATCAATAAATGTACATGAACATTGATTCTTATGTGAATGGCAAATAATACTCAATAGTTCTAATTGCTCAGTTTCATACGTTGCAGTGTTGTCGTTTCATGGACAGATTTCAGGTAAGGCACATGATTGCTCTTTAATCTTTCCTTGTTTAAAATATTCTGAACTATTCTATGGAAAGCAACTGGTTTCCTGCCAAAAAATCTGGTACAGCTTTTCTTCGTTCACTATGTATTCTGTAGGATGCAAATATTTTATTCATCATATACCATTGCCTCCCAAAACCCAGCAATCAAATGCTAAGCAGACTTGAAATTTAGGTTTCTTTTGCTTTCTGATCTGCAAAGATGAATTTAATTGGCTTTTTAAAATACTGAAGGCGTTCAGAATAAATTCAGCCTCATTTGTCTTACAAAACTCTATGCTAAGAAACACACTTGTAAAATAACAGTCTTCCTACAAATTCTTTGTATTCAGTTAGGCAAAGAACATGAATCTCATTCTCATTTTGTACAAATATGTTATTACAGTTTAATAAATGGTTGTATTTCACCTGTAGTAGGGTTGATGCTTGCTGCTATATGGAAGTGGCCGAGTGCATTTGCGTGATGTGAAATGTGACGCTGAACTTCATGAGTACCCTGTTGATCTGGCAATACATCTGTGTGGGTAACAAGAACCGAAGATCTCCTTTGTCCTTTTCTCATATTTTTCAAATGGTGAATTGTCTGGCATAGTTATAAAAAATAAATTAAGAAACACTAAAAAAAACCCGTAAGGTAAACATTCACACTTAGGTAAAGTCTAAAGCTTATTGATTTCCTTCTAAGAAGTGATGACTAATTTCAAAAGGATTGTTTTAAATAGATTTCAACAGGGATTAGTAACACTTATGCGCATCAGTTCTGGTCAAAGGCAAAGCTATTTTATCAGTCTTCTGAAAGTTCCCTTAATATCTGCTCCAACAACAACACAAAAATAAACACGATTTTGTGTAACATTCATAAACAGGATTACAACAATCTAAAAGCAGTAACCTTCGCAACATCATTTTATAATGAATTATTATGTAACTGAAAATTGCTCAAAGCACGTGGAAAACACAGCTGATTTAACAGCCCAAAGCCTACTTGGTTCCACTCTCTCTCTTTGTTGGTAGTCATGATATGTAAGAAGTAAAAACTTGGTCTCATTACAGTAGTCTACAAATAATTGTTGAGGTGGTTGGGGTTTTTTTCCTCTTGTTTTTATATTGATAGATTTTCTTTTACTGTAAACTTAGACTCGATATGAATGACATTGAAATTTGCAGCCCCATACTACAACTTTTGGAAATGCAGTTATCAAATCAGAAAACTGAAAGAGTTTATTCCACTGTTTTTATAATTACTGACTTTCAGACCCAATCAGAATTGAAACCATTGCTTACTATTTCATGTTAAACATTGTCTTTTCCCAGCACTATAGAAAAAGTAGATTGAGTTTTAAGAACATGGAGCTTGGGTGCAGAGATGCAAAGTCTCCGAGTTGTGCAGTGTTTAATAATAACCTTCAAAAATTGGGAAGAAATAATTCAGACTATTCTGTTATGCTTATAATAACTAGGTAAACCACGTTCCTAGAGTTCTACATCCTTTAAAATATTTAAGTTTTAAGAATCTCGACATAAAAAATTGACAAAATAAGTATTTACTTGTACCTCTAGTGCATGCTGTATTTTGTCCTTTTGCTTTCCAGATTGAGAGATGGTGCTGCTAATGCTGGAAGTGCTGGTTTCACAGATCTGCTCACCGAGAAGAGTATCTTCTGGTAATAATGTCTCTGCCCACAGCCGACAGATGCCATCAAGACATGATGTGAGTAACACATTACAGACCAAACCTCTAACAAAAGACATGTCAAGGTTACTACTCAATGTAATTAAATTAGCTATATGGACACAGCAGAAATTAGGGGAATATACAAGTATTACTGTTTCATCCAAATTTCTGCCTCTCTCCTAACTAAAGGTTTTGTATCAGTAGTGATTTTTGGCATGCTAATAAACCCACAGATGATTGGTAAGGTGCATGTGAATGGTTATTACTTGATAAGTGCAACAGTTTTTATAAAACTGCAGTTATGAAACTGCGTAAATTATCTGACTTGCTGGACTCTGTGAAGAATGCCTAAGTTTTACTAAATAATAAAATGTGAAATTGCACAACTAATTAAACACTAGTATATATATAGCCCAATGGAATCCTGGGCTGCATAGGGAAGAGTGTGGCCAGCAGGTCAAGGGAGGTCATTCTCCCCCTCTACTCTGCACTGGGGAGACCACAACTGGAATACTGTGTCCAGTTTTGGGCTCCTCAGTTCAAGAGGGACAGGGAACTGCTGCAGCAAGTCCAGCAAAGGGCAACTAAGATGATTAAGGTATTGGAGCATCTCCCTTAATAGGAAAGGCTGAATGACTTGGGACTCTTTAGCCTGGAGAAGAGAAGGCTGAGGGGAGGCCTTATTAATGTTTACAAGTATCTAAAGGGTGGGCTGAAGGAGGATGGAGCCAGACTCTTTACAATGGTTCCCAGTGACAGGACAAGGGGCAGTGGGCAGACCTTGCAACATAGGAAGTTCCGTTCAAATACACAGAAAAACTTCTTTATGGTGAGGGTGACAGAGCACTGGAACAGGCTGCCCAGGGAGGTTGTGGAGTCCCTTCTCTGGAGATTTTCAAGACCCGCCTGGATGCAGCCCTGAGTAATGTGCTCTGGACAATCCTGCTTTGGCAGAGGAGTTAGTCTAGATGATCCCTAGAGGTCCCTTCCAACTCTGAAGATTCTGTGATTCCGTGATATACAACAAGGCACAGAAGATAGCTTACTAAATGCTAATTATTTAAACAGATATTTTATTTCGAATGTCATAGCACCATTTGGTGAAGACAAAGCCTTACATCCATACTTCCTGGCATAACTTGAGAAGGCACTGAAGTTTAGACCATATTTTAGAATAAATCTCACCTATTAACACAATTATCACTATTGTACTAGGTAACACAGAAGCTTATGGGAAGATGTTGATATGCTTTATTTCTTGAAAGTGTAAGCTGAGAAATCTAATCACATTCTTGATGGCCAAACTTTAAGTAGAGTGTTAAAAAATACTTGGTCAAAGGCTTGCTTGTTTTTTTAAAAAAGAAAACTTTCGAACCTGGGCATGTACTTGCTAATGTTACGCCATGAAAATCCTGTCACTGCTCGAGGATGCGCCAAATAAACAAATGAGAAGTGAACAAGCCCTGAGCATTTTTTCTTCTCTTCATTCTCTTGGGGCAGAAGAGATGACTTCCAACCAGTCATAGGATACCAAACCTTTAAGAGGCAGTCATCCTAGGTAAAGCAATAAAAAACCATGGGGTTAGCTAGCTATTATTAAAAATGTCACAAAAAAAAAGTCTCAAATTGCTGTTCTGGAATTTTTCATGAAACTTGGTCTGTGGCCCGACCTATTGGCCGTTTTTCAGACAATCCATTTCCGAGACCACTTATTTTATTGATGGTCATGCTGGAATGAGTTATAGGACTGAAGAAATATTCTCATGGCAACACTCCACTCCCATAAGGAATATTTCTTCTAGTCCAGTGGGCTCCCTACTTTCCTCTTGGTTCTATATGCATTTTCTGCATAGCACATACGCATGGTTAAATCCCATGTCCATTTCCCTGTGAAGACAGAAGCCAGAAAATAGGCTGCCACTCACACTACAATATTAAGTTCATTAACAGTCAAGTTTCTCCACTGAGACGACTCATGCTGTAGATGTGAGACAACCAACCCTGTTGGTTCCCATGCACAGGAAACCTGATTTTCATGGAAAGCACTGTACCTCCTGAGCGTAGGTGCACCATAGAGGAGCAGATGCATGTTGCAACCTTCCCCTCCACCAGCACAACCTATGCTACCTTTCTGGTTTGAATGGTTGGGCACCACTGATGTGATTAATTGAAACAAAACTGAAACACTGACACAGCAATACTACGTATGCTGATAAGCGATACCAGCGTATGACTATACTGATGTGAGCTAAGGACATTACTAGTATGACAACAGTATGTGGTACACAGCAGGATGCCACATCCCTGGATTTCAGGACTTGCTGCTGGAGTGGAGATATAGAATACAGTAAATAAACGAATAAATCACAAACTTCCAAAAGTGTACATAAAAGATAGTATTTCCTGACAAGCATAAAAAACCTACAGTATCTGACCAGATATTCTGCAAGGAGGAAGTCTTACAGGCAGCCCTGTGAAGAATTATGATCAAAGCTGTGTATCTCATGAAAAAAATAATATAGAGCTGTCCTACAGACAGAAAATGACTTCTGGAACCACCTGCCTCATCTACTTGGTCAAATTCTTAGCTGTATAAAAGTACAGAAATATGGAATGACGCAAATCTTTTGACAACTTACTAACACAAAGACTATAAATGTAATATTTATTAAGGTGCTATAAGTATGTTTTTAGTCATAAAACAATATAGATCATGATTTGGTTGTCGTCTTTAGTAAGTGTAAGAAAACAAAGGTTCGTCTCATTGTTCAACCAATATTAAGTGCAAGCAATAAGTGCTTACCTAAGCAGACATGAAAACCAAAGGGAATCACTCAAACGAGAAGGTCACATTAAAGAGACATTAATTGAAAATTTAGCTTGAATAGCAATTCGACAAAAAACATGCCAAACTGAAATAGAAGTTAAGAACTGATAACTGAACCCAGAATTCACTAAATAGAAAATATTTTCTAATTTATCCACTGAGGTGTGCATATTATACCAGTTTAAATGTGTACGTGTTCTATCATAACGATCTAATATTTATCCTCATGATTGCTAACAGAGGTAGAAAAATGTTTATGCACGTCTAAAAGTTCATCCAAGTATACTTTCTCTAAAACATATATATATAAGTCTGTATCACTGTCACTGTATTCCAGGTTGATTCTCAAGTATTCAGTAAGAGTACACAGCTAAATCCAATTTCTTGTTGTTGAAATTCATGGAATTACATGAAAATACAGCTTTACACATAAGATGATAATTTAACTTAGCTCAGACTACAACAGTGTATGGTCCAAGATTATTCTATATTACTTATTTACTTTTGTCAAACAAATGCAAAACGTTGCAAGTACTTATTTAATTATTCTTTTTTTGTCCTTACCTTCCCAGCTGTTGCGAAGTATTCACCATCAGGAGACCATGCCATCAAATGTACTGATACTGCAGTCCTAAATAACACGAGAGTAAAGTTTTAAGTTGTAAGTAAAGTCTATTTATTCTATAATATTATTCCATATGTATTCAGCTGATTAAGTATTACTGTTCATTATTTAATATATTACTATTTTATAGTTGTTGCTTTAAGCATACTTTAGAAATAGCAGAAGCATAAAAAGTATTTGTTACAATGAAACTAAGTATTTAGTATTTTCACAGTTTTACAGAAAAACAGCCCATAAACCAAATTGTTTTATGTAGGTCAAGCCTAGGCTAAATGCAATGAGATTGCAGAAGTGAATTTTGTCTCAACTGCTCCTCTACTCCCAGTGAGGCTAGGACAAGTAGTAGGAAGAAGTGAAAGTGAAGGTCTTTTAGATAATTTATGATACTATTTGTCTGTGACTACAGCTTATGGGTCAGCTGTCCAAAAGAGGAAAGCAGCCTATACAGTGCTTTGTGAGCACAACATCTAAACAGCTTCAAAAAGGTCAACAGAAAACAGGTTTGTAGGCAGCTGCTTCCCAAGTCTGCATATATATATATATATATATATAGAAATGGCCGATCATGAAGCACTTCCGTAACGTGGATCTCAAATAGAATTTGGTAGACTTTCAGGACCCTCTTCCTAAGATTCAGGAAGCGGCTTACCTTTATCAGTGTAGCATATCTGACAGCTACTGCTCCTCTATTTAGTTCCCCTCCAGTACCTCAGCATTACTTTCAAAGATGAGAAAAGGGGGACAGTTTTGAAACATTAACAGTGCTACGGTGGTGGGTAAGCCTTTGACTAGGTTGACTATGGTATCTGGTGATAGGTTACTTGAAAAAGTGAGGAATGTTTATTTGGACTAACTTAGATTGTTTGAATTTTATTGTATTTTAAGATGATTTAAAAGATTTTAAAATACGGTTTTGGAGAGAAGATAGGGTTGATATATGAGGTGGCATTGCAATTTCTTTTAAAATAAAAATTATCTCACTCACTTGCACTGCCAGACACATTTCCAGTCACTTAGAACTGGGAGAACTTTATCATCTTTGATCTGATTGTCAAGATCATAATCTTCATCTTCTTCTAGAATGTCACTAGAGGGAGGTGCCCACAATTGCAAAAAGTCAGTTGCTGTCAGCAGTCTATTACCTGAAAGTGAGAAGCATCAAAGCTGTGAAACCAAGATGATGCATGTATGTTGAAAGATTAGACCTGTCATAATATTTTGTTGAGAATTATTCAAAACAGGTTGAAAACTCATATAGAGTCCATTTGAAATATGATAGGGTATTCAATCATATCTGGTTTTATTAAAACATTTTGAATTTATAATACCTTCTAAGAAAGAACGTCAAGTTTTTTTGGTGACTTGAAATGATAAATCATATTTAATAACAAATCTTGCAGATGCTAAATAGCCATTCACATCCAAATAAATACACTTTGTTAGACATCTTATAAATATCTGTGTTCAGGTACATTACTGACTTCAATTGTGATAAAATTCAATTTAAATTATTATTAGTGGTAATTTAAGTCAATTAGCAACTTAACACTGTGATTCTCAAACTAAGATCTTGCATAAGAGACTCAAACACTTGGCACAGCAGTTTCACAAATGTCAACTGCAGCCTCACATTTTAGGCAAGACTGCTTGAGAACAGATAATCTAAAATTTCCATATTCGTGCTCTCACTTTATTACAATAAAAATAATTTGTGTTCAAGTTCTCTTAACTACAAACACTGAACAAATACTTCACAAACTTCACATTACCTTGAGGATCCCACGCGAGGTTGTAAGTCATAGAACTGAGGAAGAATTGCCCAGTTTTAAGCCACTGACACTTTAGTTGCTGTAGTTTAAAAACAGTAAAGGATCAGTTCTCACATCAACAGCAAAACACAAAAGTATCATAATTTCTTTCCTTCTCTATGAAATTGCTATTAAACCTGTTGCAAAAACATTCAGGACTCAGTGGCAGATTGCTAAACCTAGTTTTAAAAATTTTCTTAGTTGTTTTATAAAAATTAAATGTACCACAGAGTGCCCTGTGAACCAGATCTGGTCCCGTTACATGCAAATCTATCTGTAGATTACTTTAAAGTAGTTAGGTCATACATTTATAACAACATGAGAGGTGGCAGTAAAGATGCAACAAAGGTTGTGAAATCTGCCTGAGACCATACTTAATGCTTGAATGCTGAGCCATGGCTGTGCTGTTAAAACAAGCCTGGGTAGACGTATACAAGTCTAAGTCCTATCTCTGTACCACAGATCTGACGACCTCTTCAAGTCAAAGAAAAGACCAACTTGTTACCATGTCATTCTAGTAGGAGATTCAAGAACAAGATATTGTGAACTTAGGAGGACTGCAGTCCCCAGTTCGATTCATGCAGTGAAAGATTTGTCCCATGCAATTTTATTATGGATAGTGGAAAATGTTTATCCATTAGTCTTTTGTGTGCCAATGTAATATAATAACTGGCAGACAGACTTTTGCCTCTTCTAAGAACCTAAACTGAATTACAATCATGAAATACATACTTACACTATTTCTTTTATGAGAATTTATACCAAGCGGTTCAAAAATACAAACAGCATTTCCATATGATGCTGCAATCTGGAAAAAAAAAATATTTGAAGACTCAAAATGTAAGGTTAGGAGATAAGTGTAACTGTTCCTTAGTATTCCAAAATAGCTAAAGAATTTCCAGTACCTCTTCTATGTGCCGTTGTTCAAGAAAAGTGAAATTAATACACATCATTAATTGTGTTATAGGTATACTTTCCTAAGGAAGTTGAGAAATACATACTTCCAAACCAGCCTATCTTTAAGATTTTAACTCTAAGTAGGGAAGACATGGGATAAACACTGTCAATCAGATCTAATATATTCTTCTAGGGTAACTACTACTAATGCATAAGGGAAAGCTGATGCCTTCACTACTTCTTCTCACATTCTGTCTACTTCACAGCTAACTAATAAATTAATGATTAGTGTCTGGTTCTCACTGTGTTCCCAGATTCCATTTTGTACCACTAAATAACAATTATGAGAAACAGGAGGAAACGTCATCCTATTTTGAATAGTTAAACATATTTTGAGGGCAAATGGTTAACAGAAAAACCAAAGTACATATACCGATGAACCCATCAATTTCTTGCACCGACTGATTTCATAGAAACCACCATACACAAAATGGTTTTTATTAGGAATTTATCTGGTCACGTTCCTAATACACATATGCTTACGAGTACTTTTGACTATCTTTGTCTTCCCTAAAAGATTTTTAAAAGAAAAACTGCTTTAAGTTCTTCCCATTCAGGATCTTGTTTGCTCAATACAGAAATGATGTAAAGTTCCACAACATTTATTATGAAATCTTATTTCCTCTTGGGGGGGGTGGGGAGACTGCAACAACACGCTCATAAAGAAAAGAACAGACCCCGAGTTCAGAGTCCTGAATGCAGAACCACCCAGGGTTCATGGAGATCTTGCTGGGGCCACCTGTGCAGCAGGAATCTCTCTTCCAGTCCTACTGGGACTACACTGCTGCACTGCAGGGGCCTTGCCATCTAAACCTGCCCAACTTCTAACTAGGGCTTTCTCAATACTGCAACCGATTTTTAACTAAGTAATATTAGTGGGCAGTCACAACTGACAAGATTTGCTCAGCGTACTACCATAACTCATGGAAAGTATTTTTTTCTCAGCAATCTAAATTGTCTCTTTAGCATTGTTTAGGGATTAAAAATAAAACCACATAACCAGTCAAGGGGCCATGCAGTTATAACAGCTCATACCATAGCACTTCCAAACATGTTAAACATGCCTAAATTTTTCTGATCTAACTTATTACTTTACAGGACATGCAAGCACACATATACACATATGTGTGTATATATATATCTATACATGACTGATTTTTCCATGTCTTCTTTAGCTAGATGAAAGTATACAGTAATGGAGACAATAACAATGATTTTAGTAGCATTCCAGTCGTGGTACTATACTGTAACTAATACATAGTTCCACATTTTTTGAGCCTGTTATTGAGGGCTCTGCAAAGGCGCAAAAACCATTGTTAAGAGATACCTCCTGCTCCCTCTCCCCCCTTAAAAAAAAAATTACTGTTAAATTAAAACAATTATCTGAGTAACAAAAGATGTTACTTAGAAAGTTACAGATCAGTAAAAACTGATCTTTATAATTAAATTAACTCATTAATCTATTATGTTGCTTTTTAATTATTTAGAGTATTTCAATTAAAAAAAAAATCCTATACAAATTTATTAAAATCCTTACCCTGCCTTGTCGTTGGGAGCACTCCACACAACTGACCTGGATGTTTCCATGTTTAGCACCAGGAATAATTTGCACACATTCAAAGTCATTTGCCAGAATAACAATGTCACAGCCAGAGCCATATGCCTGAAATATTTTTTAAAAGAGATACAATTAAAAATGTATTAAAATCTAACAGACTACCTATCAGACGACTTATGTTTTTGAGAGATCTGTGAAAATCTCCATTGAAATAAAATGCTTCTATGTGGCGGGCTTATTCCTGGCCAATTCAACAGCACCAGCAGAATAAGCAACAAGTAAAACTAAAGCAACAAAGTAGCAAAGAGACCATAAATCTTCCAGGGTTTAAATCATGACAAATTAACACAGTGGAAAAAAAAAGCCGAAACAGAAAACAACAAACCCCAAACTTATTCTAGAACTTAAGCTCTGTTTTTTTAAGGTTTTAGTTGGTTTTGTTTTTCCTCACCTCCAATTCTTGTTGCCTGTTAGAGCAAGGCAGCCAAGAGTTTACTATTCAGGTGCACTTATTCTTGAATTTGCACACACGTTTCTTAAGTATGCGTGTGTCATCCCCCTCGCTTGGCTTTTTTTTTTTCTCTGTTGCTGTTAAGAATATTAAGTGATTCTTTCCTATAAGAATCCAATTTCTAGGCTTTTCTGAATTTTAAGAAGTGTGCGTTATTATAAGACTGTAAAACAACAATGATTTGTCTTGGATATATTGTATCTTGTGCAATACACACTACAGTTTAAATAATTTGTTTAAGTTATAGAACAATGATAGCTTGCAGCACTTTTTATTGGCAGGATATATATATATATCTGTCTGCCAACCTTTCATCTGTCCTAGTGTGACAGAATATTCTAAGAAGTTTAATCACTCCAGATGATCTGTTCCACAGATGCCCCAACTCCCACATTCAGTCACAGAAATTCCTCCCTAGCATAAAGTAAACAGTTATAGCTCGAAGTCACTTTCCTTAATGTAAGCTTTCCACTGATTCCAATACGGTGGGCAGAAATCTTACAACAGCTGAATTAAGCAGAGAGTGTGTAAGTCCTTAACAAGTCAGTTCCACATGGCACAAAATTACTTCTGTCATTTTAACTTGTCCCCTGCTTCTTTCACAATAATTTCCAAATTATTAAGTCCTAGCCCTCTTTTTTGAGGTCAATCAGCTTAAAGGCTACCTGTATTATTTTTGAGAAGTATATGAGCAGTTGTGAGTATTTCTATAGATTTACAGGATCAATACCCACTGATGAGCACACTAAGATAACGGTGCAAGATAACCACTGGAACTAGAACAGACAATCTAGGTCTCATGACCTTCTATGCCTACTTCTGCTGCCTCCTAGGAGGAAGCAACAAGTGAGAAAGTCTAAAGAAGACGACTTAATTTAGTGAAAATACAGTCACTGCTAAAAACAAGAAAGGAACAGCAATACAAGCAGCAAAGCAGAAACTCAGGCCTCAGAAATTAACACACCATATAATCGCACAGACAAAAATGAAAGCTGCGTACAAGACATAGATTGTCTAAAAGATTTCCAAGATCATCTCACAAAAATATAAGTGACACGGTGCTGTCTGAGTCCTCAAGCCCACAACCGTTGTTCTGAGAAGCTCTGAGGAACTGATACTAAAGTTACTCACAATGCAAGCAGGAGAGGGGAAAAAAAACAACCGCTAAAAGATTGTTAGCTGGAGATTATCTATGTAACAGAATATCCTAGCTCCTTGATGACTAGGCTATGCAATTATTAGACTCAGTCTGGAAGGGAATAAATTATTATTAAAATGGAATAGGATTATTCCAGAAAGTAAGGGAATGAAATATGAGATTCTGAGATAAGTTCTAGCATTGAACAGAAGGCCTTTTTGTTTTGTTGTTTTCCTGTTTTTTATATTGGAATTTGTTACAAAACAAACTCCACCAGCAGCATGGAACGCTGGACAGGCCAGCAAACATTCACAAGTGGGCAGGAAGAAGATGGAGACCAGGATGCGATTGCCCATAACTTGACAGGAAAATAAAGGCAGGTCCTCTTGTTCCACTAATTTATTCAGAATTCTAACGTTCACAAGCAATTGCTTCTCCTACTATTTATTTCAAAAAATAAATGAGCAATTAAACCAGCAAAGAATTGAAAGACTCATGTTCTTCTCAACAGTCTGTCTCATAACTACTAATACAAACCTACCAAGAGACGTGATTTAAATTGCTATATAATAGAGTAAAAAAATCGAACTAATCCACTTCAAACAAGGACTTAAACATTTTGGATACCCCATTTTTTCAATGTCGGTATGGATAACTTGAGTTGCAAATTTCAAACTAAATTTAACATAATTTATCACTAGTTGCAATCCTGTTAGCAGGAGATACAGGCATATGCCTCAGAAATGATACAGGGAAAGGAAAAGACTTCTCAGCGTTAATTTTCTTAAGCTTGCAGTTCTCATACATGCACATTTGTACATGTGTGTATAATTGATAATGCATGAAACAGAAAATATTTTATACTTGATGATGTCCGTTGACTCTGTGAGGCAAAATAATTTACTGTCTTCCTTTTAAAATGTTTTAGTTTCTCTTCTCTCCTATTCCCTATCTGCACTTCTTATTTTAGAAAAAAAAAGGAGTATTTTCTGGCTAATTATAGTATTTAGCATATTTCTACAAAGTTAAGTAAAAAAGTGGTCATGAATTAAAAGGGTGCTTTACAGTAGAAATTCTTCTTTTCTTGAAGAATCATCAAGATGTAGAGACCTCTTTCCTAAGTGAAATCTTATTACTGTCACTCACATCCCTCCTACTCTTTGCCTGTGTTTGGCACTGCACTAACAAGTGACTCAGCACACCTAAGTGTCCTATGCCAACAAAGAGGATTTAATCCCTTGGAGACCTTAGTTGGAACACATTGCCAACAGCAGGGTATCAGCCTTAAGCTCTAGGTTCTCTGAGCAAGTGCTGTCTCTTGGTTCTGGGGTCATTTTCTCAGCGTAGGTGTTTATTCTGAGAATGTCTCTCATTTCTTTAAAGTATATTAAAGTATATTTGCCTTAAATCTAAAATTTACTTTACGGAGTACATTTATTATAACCCTGACCTGAGAAAAGGCGTCCCCTCATTTTAAAACAAGTGTTCACTTTTTCACATTTATAGTCCGAAATTTCTTAAAACAGGAAAGGTCAATATACTTTTCTGTACTGAAAAATATTCAACCATTCACATTATATTGTAAATACAAGTTTTCAATTTGATTACTAATATATTCAATATTAACATGTTTATACTTGAACAGAACACATTTCTACTAAATCCTCTTTTTATTTTGTCCTTCACTCCTTAAGCTGGTAATGAAGTAGAAGCATCCTCCATTGGCAAAGAATAGGGAAGTGTCATAATGTGCATCATCAGCGGCTCCCTCTTAAGGATTCAGCTGACATCTTCAGGGAGATCATTCTTGCCACCACAGGTCCCTCCTGCCAGAATAACAGTGGCCACAGTATTTGTGGTAACAGACTAACAATCTGCATAGCCTGGTAAAGGAATGGTAAATTGGTAAGCCATACAAAAAGGAAAGATGGAAAATAAGATGCTGAGATACTGTAATGGATGAGAGCAGCCCAGAGGTCTCAGATAAACAGAATTATATGCAGTCACTGAATGAAGCAAGTGCAGTAAAACCCACCCACATGAAGTATCTGCCAACCTCCGCTTCTAATGTCACTGATAACTTCAAAGAGAAAATTAAATGGAGTTGCAAAAGTGCCAGAACCCAAGGATGACTTGCAGGATCCATAAGCAACTAATAAGCTGTAGTTTGCCAATGTCTGTTCTAACTGTCAAGATCTGGGACCACTGAAACGAACAATGACAAAGCTCTAACTGAACGCAGAAGCACCAGACAGAAGTAGGACATTCTGTCCTACTGTAAGAGTTTACACTATAGCCTCAATTTTCATATAATATGAAAGCAGCATGTGCATCTTCAGCTGCCCATTTTTTCCTGTTTGTTTCTCTAACTTTAATGTTGAAGACCAGAACTACCAGACAGGGAAACAACATTCCTTCATATTTTCAACTTGGCTTTCTTTATAAAAATATTTTTCTCTGTGTAAGATAAATAAATAAATAAATCTTCTCTTTCTATAACCTGCAACTCTTTACAAGTTTGGCATAAGTGAAATAGACCAGAAGTCCTTGAGCACCAGTGTTATTAAAGGTACAGAGGCATTTCAAGATGTTAAATGATGTGGAAGAAACAGAATCAGCTCACAATGGTATTTAAAAAAAGAAGTTTATAAACATCTAAAATGACATAAATTAACTAAAATCCGTATTAAAAACTGAATTAAAGCCTGTAGTAGCCTTATAGTACTTATCCAGTATAACAACATTATCCTTAAGTTTTTGGCTATGGGTAGTAAACATGCAAGATGCAGAAATTCCTTCACCTTCCTGTTAGTGATGAAGACACCTGAATTCTGAAACACTTCCAAACTCTCAAAGGACACAACACTTACACTTCTCCCCTCCCCCAGCTAAGAACTAGCAGAATTACATACACTTAATGCAAACTAGCAAAGCAACTGAAAAAAAACGCCAACCCACTACTAGCCTGTGGCCTGTACAACAGACTTTCCTAAACTGACGTTTGAGATGAATTCATGATTAAATACTTTACAATATGCTTACACACAGAGTTTAAGAGAAAAAAGAATGTGACAAGGATTCAGACGTTAAGCGTTTGTAATCCAGTTCACATAAACATGACACAACGGGGAACATATAGATATGTGCAAGTATTAAGCAACTGAGAGGGATTTGCAAATAAAGGTTTTAATAAGTAATTTTGCAAGAAGGGTGAGGCAGAAGAGAACCCTACACAGCAAAGAAAACCTATTCTCAGTTGCTGTATCTTGTGGACAAAATGGTGTGGATGAAGACTTTGCTCCTTTCAATGAGGTAAAAAAGTTTACATGGGCGTGGGAGACTCATTTGCAATTCATTACACACAGTTCCAGGCCAAATGTCAGTACTGGCATGGAAGATGCCAAAAAGCTTGTCCTTTTCAAAAATGATAAATAATTTATTATTTTTTCACTTCTATCAGAAAAGTTCTTATGTACAGATACACCTGAAATCTGATATTCTAATTTTTTTCAATAATAATGTTTAGAACTCTGTATTTTGTGCATTTAGTAGGCCCTCTCACAAGAAGTAAACACGTGTTATCTTCTCTTTGTGGGACACTAGCCAGAGCTTGGAATTTTTATTGTAATTGATATACCTATGGGGTTTTAATTTTTTTTTTTTTTTAACCCAGACTGATCTTATAAACAGCTACATTCTGTTCAGAGTTTCAGCGGGAAAAAAACCAAACCTGAGCTTGGACAAAGGGCAGAATTTATAGAAACAGAATCAGAACAGCTCACCTTCTGTATTTTAAACCACCTTAGTCCACATCATGGAAAGTCAGGTTGGTAACGTACACCCCACTCAGAGTTAGGGTCAGTGACTGAAATTGGCTCAACCTAAACCAGCTACTTAGCAACAAAAGCTAAATGAAATCAACTGTGGTTTCAAAAATGCAGTTTACTACCTTTAAAAACTTATGAGCTGCCAGTTAGACTATGAGGTTCAAGTAACATACCCTTCTTCTGTCAAGGCAGGGTGTGTGCTCTAAGGCTCTTCTGTATAAAGCTCAACTCTGACCTTCTGTAAACTCACTTGTGAAACATGGTTAACAATATTTGCTGAAATAAGAACATGAAGCGACAGCCAAGTTGAATAGTGCACAGAATTACTACCAGAAATGAGAAAACCAGAACTTCTGTCATTTAGTACTTAAACCCTCTCCTTATGCAGTTCCTGTCTGGAGCTCAAAGGAAGGGAAGCTGAAGAGACTGCCTGGTAGAAAACAGTGTTACAAAGCTGTTTTGCTTCTAATCACCCTTTAACCATTTTTTCCTGTGTATTACCCGCTCTGTTAGACTGGGTGCAATACATCCACAAGCCCGTTTGTTAACCAAACATCTCTGTGTTTCATCCCTTATTTGGGAAATGCTAAGTACATGTTAGGATTGCTGCAGGCAGATGTGGGAGCATAGGGAGGAAAGAACACCATGTGCATTTCAGATAAAAGATGCACAAAAGGTTTGTTGCCAGCCTACAGCAACTGTCTGATCCTAGCTCTTTCTTTGGATTTGTTTTGCCTGATGCAGTCACTAATACTTGTTTTTTGGCAGGTAAAGAAAAATTAATGGCAAAATTATTTCTTTTCCCTTTCTTATTCTGAGAATAACTAGATTAATTTCACTAAAGGTTTAAAAAAGTACTGTTGAGGCAAAACATGTTATCTTAGCTCTGGCTACACTGATTTGGAAACTAAAAGCCTACCTTTATCCCCAGCCATGTAAACAAGCCAACATGGGGGAAAGGAAGGATGAAGAACCTAAGAATTGCCATGTCCCTGACAGGTCAGAAGAAAACACGTTCCTTGTCTCAGAATCCTAATATTACTGGAGTTAGGCATCTAAAGCAAGTTCATCTTAAGAGGACATTTCTTCTCCTCCTTCAAAAAAGGGAAATAGCTCCAAAACTGTTAACTAGTGAATACATATATACACATTCTACTGTTTAGTGGAGTAACTTTAAAATGAGTGATTCATTTCTACACACCAAAAAGACATATTTTTAAGTTGCTATGATGAATCAGTGGTAGCAATTGTGAACTAGTTCTCACATATTTTAACCAAATGTCCTAACACCAAAACTATTATGAGAATTAGCATAAAGTTGTCTTTTATAATACCGTTTGATTGACTTCAAATTGTCACAGTAAAAAGAAACACATTAGAATATGGAGTAAACAACTTCTTATATAAATATCAAAAGTAACAGGTCCCTTTAATAGCAGTATGGCTGCATAGCAGCAGAACAAGGAAAATAAAGACAGACATGGCACCTTTTATTTCTTAAGACTTTCAAGCATTCATTACTGAAATTAGACATCTGTGATAATCTAAAGGCTTTAAACGTTTGGCAAGTCTGCTGTTATCTTAGACTAAAAACGATGCTTTGTATCATTTAGCTTGGAACTGGTTTGTGGTTGGGATACAGTCTTGTAAATCTTAATAAAAAATCTAATGAGACAATTTATCCCCAAATAATAACATACTGATTAGATGACAGTATGCAAAACACTGCAGAAGCTGATCACTCATTAAAATCGGAGTGCATAGCACAAGCTAAACGTGGAAATTGACATGGGAATTGACAAAAACAGCCTGTGGATGATAAACAGATTTTGTTATATAAATTACCGGACTCTTGAAATTTAGTTTGTGTATCTCTGTCCATTTCTTTTCTCTTCTAGTTTAAGAGATGCATTTGACAAATTTGTGTTTTATTAACCACAGTAACTGAAGCCAGACGGTCATCAATAGTGGATGAGGCTTCTTAAGGAGCCTAGTGCAACCAGACTATTTTGTCTTTGCAGCAGAACCACGCGAGAAAAAAAACAGAAGCACCCAGCAAAATTTGGGGACGCACAACTGAGGGGGGTTACCTGCTGGAATTCCGCGGATCCGGACAGCACTCGCCCGAGGGGGCGGCCGCATCCGCGGACCCACCCCGCACCTGCGCCTCGGGAAGGGCGAGCGGCGAGACCCCTCCGGGGGCTGCAGAACGGAGGGGCCGCACCGCCTCCTCCGGGCC
>VXBO01010749.1:88929-106037 GCA_013400135.1 Rhinoptilus africanus | reverse complement strand
ACCAGGGTCATTTCTGTAACACTGTTAGGCGTCTCAGATTTAGTTTTAAGCAACTCAAAGCCCGCTGATAACATTTATAGTAATTAATTTCAGAGGTAAAGGAAACAGATCTTAAACACCTACATCAAAACATGCCAGTTTTCTAGAGTAATAGATTTATTTTGCATCTGCATAAGTACAAACTTGCTCCTCCAAGAACTCCTCCAAAATACGGAAAAACCTCAGGTTTGAATCTGCAGAATGAATCACCTCAAGACTCATGTATTACTGTGCAAAACACACAAATATTATAACAAAATGGTGTGGCTTGAATCTCTTTCTTTTCCTTGTTGCATTAAAATAAATTAAAAAAAAAAAAAGATCATGTGATTGTTTTGCTGTCAAATAAACTTACGACATTTTACACGCCTTGCCAGTTTCTGGCAAAGGAAAATTTGCCTTGCTGTACAGCATAACTTTAATCACATTTAAAAGTCACATAGTCATGGGTGACATGATGGAACACCTGATTTGAGATAAATGTCTGTGATGTTTATTTTTATTTCTTTTTCTTCTTCATCTAACTAGTTCTGGCCAGATACATAGAGTCTAGTACTTAGTAACACAAAAACTAACCCAGTTGCAAGCCTGTTGAACAAATGAAGTACAAAGCCTGTTTTCAGTTTGGCTCAATATCTTTTTCCATCCCTTCACTCTTGTTTAAATTGATATCTAGTCATTACTGTTTCATTCAAACTGTAGTCTCTTAAACTTGATGGAGAAAATGAAAGCACCCTACCACCTGGATCAGGAGAAAAAGAAGAAAATTCATGCAGTTTATATGACGTTGTCTGAAGCCAACACATAGACAAAACAAAGTTTCACATCTATTTGTTTAAATAAAAGGCATTAATTTGCTTTGATGTGGTTTTCAATTTATCCAAGAATCTCCATTTATCACTTTCCAGATGAAAGGTATGACTATAATCAGCAAGATCAATAGACATCAAAGCTCTTTAAGCAAGGTTTAGCAACTGCTTGCTCGAGGCATATAGCTTGGTTACTAAAATTAAGCTGGATCATTGGATTATAAATAACATCTTGATTTATGACTCCCATTTCATCTAACTAAACAAATATTAAAATCCTGCCCTTAGAGTCTCACAGTGACACTGGCCAAAATGCAAACCCTGGAAGTTGTCCAGGATGTACAGTGCATAGAAAACATTCCCAATTGATTTTCAGATAGAAGGAAAAGGTATTAGTCAAGATAAAATGCTTTTCTGGAGAGGATTTCACAGCATAATGCTGTATTGAGAAAAATTGTTTCTTGCGCTTACTGCATCTACAGCAGGAACTCAAAACATGCAGGATGGTGCCCAAACACCATCATCAGAGGGAAAAGTAAATGCCATGATGGCATCCAATGCATTGTTTAAGCTAATTTTAAAGTCAACAATTAGACAAAAGTATTTGTATATTAAATAGATTGTTTTCAGTGGTTCTTTCAGTACACATCTGAGACAGAAATTTCAGATCAGTCTGTAATGTTCCCTAGAGACCTAGAGAAATCGATAAACAAGGCTATAATGAATTCACAAGACAGTTTTGTTGTTAGAAAACCTTGTAAGCAGCCAATAGTTTAATTCTTACAAGGAGTCGAATCACTATCATGCCTCTGACACTTTAGACTGTGTAATTTAGGTTTTTAGAATAAAAAGAGTCAGCAGACTTAATTACATTGCACACCATCAGAAATAACTTCTAACTGACAGGCTGAGTCAGTGGATTGGATGGGATTTCACTTTCCCCTCTTCTACAGTTATTAAATCCAAATAAAAAATTAATTTTTCATTCATTTCAGATGCCCTACAAATGCCTTGAATTATCATCTTGCATATACCAATACGCTGTATGTACTTGCACAGAAGAGAGATATGTTATCTTAGGCCTTGCACACAAGGCCTACGTCAGTAACTGCAGTTTGAAGTCTTCGCTTAGACCAAAGTTATGATTTATAGATATGTACGTGAAAGGAGGGCAATATACATGCATTCAAGTACTAGCCAGGCAATATTTCTGGTACATACACTGTAAGCCAACAAGTACACGGTCACTAGAACAAATACGAATTAAAATCAAGCCAAATTACTCCCTTTCTCTTTCCCTTCTTCCTTCCACCACTCAAATAAATATCTTCCTTCTACATGGAAGAACGTATCTGCATTCAAGTATGTTTTTAGAGGTGTTGCTTTGCCCGCATTTCTTCCTTCACGCTCATCTGAATCTGTAGTCTCTGGCATCACATTCTTTTCACCCCTATTGTTAGTCATAGCAACCAATGCCACGAATTGGATCAAAAGGCATTACTTTTAGGTGTCACTAATGTAAAATAATAAGCACTGATCTGACAGGTTTAAAAAGAAGAATGAATGGATAAGAATGTAATGAAGCTTCAGAAATGAAACCAACTATCAGTAATATTAATCTTGTCTTCACAATGGACGTTCTATGAAATAGAAAGGAGGTTTATCTTCTCTGGAGAGCCTTGATTAGAACCAGGTTTCTTACTAATCAAATGTATTCTTTTTTTTTAATTAAAAGAGGAGAGGATATGCGTGCTTGCTCTCATATCCCTTATTCGCCATCTCATTTCCCAATTCATCTTCAGGCAAGCGCATTTGATAGATAAGGCCTAAACTAGAAAAAAAATCATGTTCATATTTTTTCTGTCTTTAGAAACCATCAAAACTGAAGCATATCCTGAAAAGTTTTGAAATAAAACAGCGTCCCTGTACTTACATACAAAGAAACTCTTAATGAAAACTTAATGAAGGACAGAAGAAAAAGCAATAACACAATATCAAGGGACAGGTAGACGAGAAGGAAGCATTCAATCTGAGATATTTAATATTTTAATTGGTTATCTGGAAGAAATAAGAAACTGAGTGTTATGAGTCTGATTCTAACCTTATTAAAGTCAGTGGCAAAAAGCCCGGTGAGTTCAATGGGGCCAAGATGAAGCTCTAATTGAATTAGGAACTGACTTCAGATAAAATATGTTACATTCTTCCCTTCATCTTTTATTCTAGCAGAAAGAAATAAGATTTAATGAAATCTGTCACAGAGGCAGGTAATTGAGTTTGTTTTGACCTGGATCAAAAGAAATAAGTACTCATGAGGAAAGTAACTTTGACTATGAATTAATTGAAATAACAATGCTGGA
This sequence comes from Rhinoptilus africanus, assembly GCA_013400135.1. Classification (NCBI taxonomy): domain Eukaryota; kingdom Metazoa; phylum Chordata; class Aves; order Charadriiformes; family Glareolidae; genus Rhinoptilus; species Rhinoptilus africanus. The sequence continues at coordinate 102,832 of VXBO01010749.1, read as the reverse complement.
CACTGAGTTTTCTGATAGAAACTGACTTCCATACTAAGTATCTAAAACCTGTCCTGCACTAAAACCTGAGGTGTCTTATCACCTTGCTGATAAGGTAGTTCTATTTAAACACAATAAATACTGAACCTTTCTCTGAAAAAAAAAGGTGCATAATTAGTTGAGGGGAAAAGGCATATCCGCTTGTGCTTACAGTCCCCTCTGCCAGTCAGCATTTGCTGTAAGTTCACACAAGGTGTGAGTTCACACACGGAGCGTAGGTAACATTAGCCCATATAAACCTTCACTCTCTTTTACTGGATGCAGGATGACTTATCGGTTGTTACTGGTGAAAGTGCAGTAATAATAGACCAGGAAAAGACCTCAGTTTCCCTTTGACAACCACAACATGTCAGAGTCTCATTTCTCCAGCTCCATTTGCTGCTACCTTGCTGACCTTGGGCATCTGTGAGAGAGACTGAACTGGGAGGAAGGGAGATTTGGCTAAGGCATGCGTTGGGGAGCAGGCCCTCTTCTGTAAGGATTTTCTTCCAGCACTCTGAAGCAGGAGCATCCAAATTCTACTGGAATAGCAGAACTGAAACATGGAAAGATAGATGCAATTTCAGAGACTCTCTTCAACTGGAAGGTTTCAGTGTTACCTAAAGCTGTGAATTCAAATGGAATGATGTAAATTAATTATTCTAAAACTAATCACCTGCAAGTGCAACACTCTAGCAGTTCTTGCATGGTTCTCTGTTAAATTACTGTCCTGAGAGCTATTCCTTTTCTATTTAAAGGCAACCATTCATGAGAACAACAGGGAAAGGGAAGGGAAAGGAGTGAGGAAGAGTCCAACTCCTTGACCCAGTCTTTCTTTGATATGGGAGACTAAGTTTCAAACCTCCAGGATCAGTTTCAAAATAAGATAGTAATTCTATTGCATGAAAACTGATGCAGATGAGCAATCACCTAGTGATAAATTAGAAGAATGTCAGACAGCTTGAATCTGCCTCTCATATTGTTTTTGATTGTGGCAAAACAGGTACTTTTACAGAAGAGGGACTTTATTTATAGTTTTTGGTTTCAGATCTACAATAGGGTTAAGGAGTCCAACCAGCCTCTGGAAGTTTTTCAGACAAGGCTGTTTCCAACCATACTCTCCCTGAAGTGGCACAAGCTTGGGGAAATGCCAAGTACCCATTGTTCCCTTTGGCTCCTGCTGTAGTTATCCCAGTAAGGGTCCAATCCATCCAAGATCTTCTTGAAGCAAGGTTCAGTTTTGAGACATTACGTACCTTTGACTAACAGATTTTAAGGTTCAGTGATTGAAAGACATAAAAAACAATACCAAATCACAAATAAATTGTGGAGCTTTTTACTCATAATCTGGTAGAACAGATGTTTTCTAAGTATCATGACACTTTAGCTACCTCATTTTTTTGTCACAGAATAAAACACTAATAGCATCTTCAGAAAGAGAACTGATAAATCTTTTTAAATTTATGTTCATCATCATAGCAATTGAAATACATTTTGCAATGCCAAGCATGAAATATTCTGGAAATGGATGAAAACCTTCCTTTGTATTTCTCTGTTCAACTCCATTTTGCAATACAATATTTGCAGCATTACCTTGGGCACATTTGCAGTTTTCAGCAATCTGATGACTGCTTATTGCTGTCTGGGGACAAATGAGCTCTTGTGTTCATTATGGAGTATCCACATACCTAGGAGATATGCATACTAAGTGATGGAAAGCATGCCATATTAGAATATTAATTGCACATGTCAGCATATGCACTATATTTTTACAAATTAGTCTGTGTTAAACTCCACTATATGCAAGACTGGGGAGAGGGAAGGAATTTATGATTTCTGTTCAAACTTGAGCTTCCAGCAAATTTTTAATCTAGAATGTATTTCCTGCTGAAAACAGCAAAGGCAAAATGTTGTAATATTCTCATTTCATGTTTTTTTGATTTATGAATTTTATGAAACTTCAATAACAAGCTTTGGGGAGGCTTGCATAAGCATCAGCATTACATGTTATGATCGAAAGGCTATATCAGCACAGAATTCTCCACAAACAATACATCTCTCATGTGGTAGATCTAGAGATAAGCATTACTATTATCATGAAAGTAAAAAAATCTGGATCATACTTTTGTTCTCCCTTTCTCCTTCACAATGCTTGTTATCGTTTTAGACATCACCATATGAAAAAAGAAAAATTCAGGCTCCTCAGAAATAACAATGCACTGCCTTTTCACTAAAAGGTCTCGTTCCAGGATGAGGTCCTTGAATGTGACCTTATATTACATCACTACATTTTTCCCCTTCAAAAAATGCACTACGTTTACAGTACTGGACAGATGCCATAGCTATGCCATGTTTTACTAGGCTCAACAGGAGTTCCATAGTGTAGTTACTGTTTTTAAATGATCTATAAAATATGTAGAGTAGAGGAAGGTGTTGGAAATATCTGGCTAACAGCTTTCAAAAGTATTTAGGAACATATAGAGGTCGTAATTCTTAGAACTAGATGAAGCAAATATAACCGAAATGTTAGCAGACAATGCTTGATCCCTATCTAAAAACAAACACCATAAACTCATTAGAAAATCTGCAAATTGTCTAAAAGGAACAGAATTGGCTCCACCCCATGCTATGCTGTACATTAATTTTATGCACAAGTATACAACGATTCATTTACTTACCACTGCTGGGGATGTGGTTTTTTTTTTCTTGTCAGCCTCCTTGGATTTCCACTTTCTCTTGTACTGAGGATAATAAGGACTGTTTTCACATGGTGAAAATACAGCTATGGCATAAACCTAGCTAGCTGGACCTTTAGGTTTTTTTCTCCCCTAACAATAGAAGCATCCATGTGGTTATAGTACTTAAGTTGTTCTTCACATTTAGAAAATATATTGTCAATCTTCAAATGCAAATATTTTCTTCTCTCTTCTGACCCAGCTGGTACTCATCACTGACAAAAGTCAGCTCCAAACTGGATAAGAGTTCCTGAGAAGCTTGGAGAGCTTTAAAATGTTAATAAATGTCAGGGGAGGTGGGGGGCGGGTTATACAATAATTTAGATTTTCAGACCTTCCTGCTGAAGCTCAATGTCATTTGAGTGATGACATTCAACAAGAAATGTTTCAGATAGGTGTTTATCAATGAACATGCCTGAGAAAATCCAGTGATAGAACATATTTTAAATTAAATTAACGATCCTGTTACTTCTACTTTGACTGCTAAAATATAGATAGATACAGATGATATACATACATAGTTAAGGCTTAACTAGACGAAGTTGTCCATCACCCACTAATTTCTGTTATTACCATCATAGCTGGAGGTGGTGGTAGCTGCAGTGTTAACAAAAATAACACGTTTGTCATGAAGAGTATCACCTCTGAATAATCAGCCCATTTATTGTCATCAGCAGCAGACGACCTCACAGACTGAATGACAAGACCCTGATTGAGGAACTAGACAAGAGCCTCAGTAAGAAATGAAGTTTCCTCATGTCTTCATTTGATATTACCCCCTTGGTATGTAGCATCTTGAAATCATATGCCTTATAGTAAGGAAACCAAAAGGTGATGTTAAGTTTTGCAGTAATTCAGGGTAGTATTTACTAGGTTCATAATTGCACACCATACTTCTAAACACTCACTACCGTGATGTTCTTTTCTTGCTTCTTAAAGATTGCATTTTATACCTCCTATTAAAATGTTTTGTTCCTCATGATGCACAGATTCTACAGAAAGGAGTCTGTGTAAAGTCAGTCTGACTAATTCCAAAATAGAAGAACGACTGATTTTCTCAAACTATTAAAAAAGATCCTGAATGTTCCTCTTCATTTCTCCATATACTCCAAACAGATGCATGTTTAAAACTTTGTGCTATATAAAGTTTATGTCCCTGTTGAGATTTCCATAAAAGTTTATGCCTGTTGAGATTTCTGCCTTTTGATCAAAGCCAGTTGAATAATAAAATCTTAGAGAACTGAAATAATGCAGAGATTCCAGAGTACTTTCTTATTTTTAATTTTATGCATCTTTTATCTAATCAATTTCCAACAGCACATTAAGTGATTCAGCTTAACTCTAATGACATCTGATAGCCTTTTTTAAAATAAAACATATACAGAATACAAATTTTGCATTACAAAAGGGGAAAGAGGAGTAACACTAAGATTCTAGCTGAATTTAAGGACCACAGATCTGAAAACCCTAACATACGTAATAATAATGTCACATCATCTTTGCTCTCCTCTGCTAGTAAATCAAAGTTTTCCATGTTCATACCACTCTCTTTTTCAGTCACCAATGTGATGGTGATATTAACAAATGGAGATGCCATATTCATATAATTTCAAGTAATTTAAGGTTTAAGTTATTACTAGCTAACTATTCTCAATATTTGCCTGGACTGGTGTAGACTTTCCACTGAAAGTTAAGAGGATCCTTTATGTCACTAAAGTTACTCTCAAATGACAGCAAAAGTGTCTGGGCCTGGATCTTTGCCATGCAACTTAGATATCAGTTGAAGAAATTCCTCGGGCAGGAAAAGCTGTAATGTACTGTTTCATTACTAAAGAGGTGCCAGATACACTCAGAATATCAAACAACACCATCCCATGGGTGTTTTCTACACAAAACAGTCAGTAGAATGTGGGAGTAAAAAAGTTGTAAAGGCATTAAATATTTCTTCCATTTGTCAAGGAAAAATCAAAATGCAGGGACTTGGCTCTGAAAAACAGATGACGATAATTCCTTCTGGCCAGCAAAATCAGTTGTATTTAAATTGTCTGTGCCAAAATAAAGGATATCAGCTCATTGTTCAAATGTTACAGTTATAATTTTACACTGGTATACAAATATAAAATCACTCGTATTCCTCAGCTGAAGTCCATTTTATGATATGAAATTTGTCACAAAAGCAAGGGTTAGGATTTGGTTTTTATAGTAACCAAGTATTCAGCTGTTAGTCTTGTAATTGTTAAAAATATCGCATTCATCAGGGGGAAAATATGCTTACTTTAGATTTCTGGCATTCTCTTTCATTGTTTTACTTCCCTTTTTGACTTCCATGGGTCAGTTAAGTATAGAGCATTAAGTTTGCTTTGAATCACTAATTTTTCAAACAAAGGGAAAGAGTAGCTCACATACATTTTCACTGATGTTGAAAACTCCTCTAGAACTAAGCAAGAAATGTGGAATGAAGTTCTCCTTCCCTAATGTAAATTGTATTCTGTGCTTCACTAAAGACAGTGAAAGTCATTTGCTTTCAACGCACTGATTTTTCCTAACTAAAATTTTGGCTAAACTCAGAAAAAAAGCAGACTCTAGAGGGATGTTGCAACTACAGCATGAATCAGGCTGAACGAATGCAGTTTTATTAGCAGAACCTCAGATGAAAGGTGTCTTCATTTACTGATGCAGTTGATCATAGAATCATAAAATAGTTAGAATTGGAAGGGACCTTAAAGGTCAACTAGTTACAACCCCTCTACCTCTAGAGGGACACCTCCCACTAGACCAGGCTGCTCAAAGTCCCATCCAGCCTGCCCTTGAACACCTCCAGAGGTGGGGCATCCACAGCTTCCCTGGGCAACCTGTTCCAGTGCCTCACCACCCTCACAGTAAAGAATTTCTTCCTAATATCTTACCCAAATCTACACTTTTACAGTTTAAAACTGTTACCCCTCATCCTACTGATCCCTCTCCATCTTTCTTGTAGGACCCCTTCAGGTACTGGAAGGCCACTATAAGGTCTCCCTGGAGCCTTATCTTCTCCAGCCTGAACAACCCCAGCTCTCTCAGCCTGTCCTCAGAGGAGAGGTGCTCCAGCCCTCTGATCCTCTTCATGGACCTTCTCTGGACTCACTCTAACAGGTCTATGTTCATTTAACCAGACACATCTAGGATCTGTGCAAAGTTCCCAGTTATTTATTTTTTTTTTTTACAAAAGATGTCTTTCATATCCCACTAAATTAAATGCCAAGTAACCACTTTGCACCAAAGCCACCATTTTAGAAATAGTTGAGTGCATTTACTATGTCTCTCACTGGAGCTGAGGCAGACAGACTGAAGAATGTCAAAAGTTCTAAGTAATCAGATATTGCAGAGCTGTCCAAATCATGTGGCAGTGCAAGACTGCCCAGTAAGTCCTTGTCTGCCTACATTTATGCAAGCAGCTTGTAAGTTCTTCCAGAGCCCTGAACAGAATCGATACTCACAGTTGTGGTATCCTGCTCCCTGGGAAAAAGATGACGTGCACTTCAGTCTTCCTTTTTTGAGAATGAAGAGATGCAATGCTGCTTCACAGTGTTGGTCAGGCCTGTTACTTCAGTACGGAAATCTGAGCAATCTTGTTCTTTCTGTTTTTTATCATGGGCTGCTTAGATTGTCTCTCTACTCCTAGTTACAGTTTGCTGCTTGAAAGGGATAGCAGCTTCCCTTTTTTCCCATAGACTTTGTTGGGAGATTGCGGATCAGCATGACTCCTTTTCCTGGGAAAGAAAATGGAGGGAAGCAGCAACTCCTGCTTCTCCTGGTAGGTGATGTTCTTACCTTGCTGATGATAGCTCTGCCACACCACTGGCAGCTGTTTGCCAGGCTATGCAGCTCAAATGTGTTTTAATAGCCATGTGAAGCAGGCTAGGACAAGGATTTATGTTGTGTGGAGTGACATGCTAATACAGATACAGCATAGGAGAATACATAGAAGTGCTTGAAACAAACTTGGTTTGACAATGCTGCAGGTATCACTGGGAGAAGAAAAGGGGTGGAGGTGAGTTTCCCTTTGTGATACATTGAAGTATGAATATAGCAGGGGCAGGCATGCCAACCCACAGGTAGACGGCCCAGAAAACACGGGTCCACAGTCACTAAAATACAAAGCCAGTGTCCCTAAGAAGCCCACAATCCAGTCAATGCATCTTCATAGTATTTGTTGTGCTGCATAAATTAAAGGTAATTAAGATATGCTGTGATGACATGTTTTTGTTTTGCTGTTTATAGGCAAGGTAAGGTTAAGATGGCTCTGAAGTGATAGATGGGGAAGAGCCATGGGATGCAAGGGTAAGACAAGGTCTATGAGCTGATAGGATTTCAGCATTTCCAGTGAATTTGGAGGAGACAAGGGAACAGAGCTGAACTCACTGTGGACAGAAATGAAAGGCAGCAATCATAAAGATGTAAAATGATCATCAAAGAGTAAAGACAGATGATGTTAAGGTAATGATGAGGAAGAACAGTGGAGCCAAGAGTTCAGGACTTCACATCAAATGTTGAGTCAGGAGTGAGGAGATAAGAAAGTTCCAGATCAGATACAGACTTCTGTGTTAAAAAGAGTTTTGAATGGTGCAGTTTTCGTCCTTTGTATCACTTAGCTCTTCAGCTGTGCTCCCTCAGCTGGAATATCTTTGTGGTAGCAGGGAGATTGCACATAAAGTAGACGACAAGAAAACACAAAAGGCCAACTTCTTGCTTATAGGACAGTGTTCTATAAAGCACAAATATTATAGCTATCTTTTCAAGTTGTGCATGTACAGTACATTTTCATTTGGTGTCTACGGAATTTATCTGTCCTAAATGTGTCTTTAAATTTTTGAATGGCTATGAGCAACAATCCTTCATACTCTTTTTCTAATCAGCATACATTTCTCTGTTTCTTTTCTTTTGTCTTCAAGCTGTTTTTAGAATCAGGAAGATAGAAAAGGTTTACACTGGGATGGATTACAAAATGGACTTCCTGAGATTTTTAAATGATACTGCAGAGAAGACTTCATAATCTGAAAAGGCCATATTTCCTGAAGCAGAGAAAAATGTTTGGGAGTGGTTGTTCCCACTATCATCTAAAAAGAAAAGTATATACACAACACTACACCCATGGGAAAAAAAAAAAAAAAAAAAGGCAAAACTATGGACAATGTGGCAATGCACTGGGGTAACAAACCCTCAACTTTAAAAGAAATAAGCATACTGTCAACATGACTATACATCACACACACATTGCACCAATCAAACCAAAATGGTCTAGTAACTACCATTCTTAATTTTGGCTTAAGGCAAACACGATATAAAATGCACAAAACTAACACTACCAGATCAGATGGTAAACTTTCTTTCCATAAAATGGAAAAGTTGTAATAAAATACTTTAAATTTCAATTATTGTATGTGGTGAAATATCAGTTTTGAGCATTCTCTTTACAGCTAATTGAACTTGTGCCAACTTGAAGTTGCTTGAACTACCTTGTCTGTCTGAACTAGCTGGCTTGAACTGTCTTCTGGTTTTAAAAAAATGTCTTCATAATAATAAAAAAAAAACCTCATAGGAAAGGTAAACTGGTTACTTTCAGCAACAACCCCTTTTATTTTATTATTTTGAGTTTTATAGATTACATAAAGATATCCTACTCTTGTGTGATACAAAACAAAAGTTATCTTTACTGTTTGTAGTATAGAGGACTAGATTATTATTTACACTGACTGTATACAGAATATAATTACTTAAAATTAAATATTTAAATTATAATATGTTAATCGGTTCTGAATTGATAGTTGGGTTTTTTTTAATAGTTAGCTTTATAATATGACCTTGTTCCCTCAATATACACATATTTTGTCACTTACAATGCTTTTTTTGTTATAAGGGTATACCTAGTTATTAGACAACATGTTTCTGTAGAAGTTTCCAAGGTCAAGTAAGCATTAGCATTTTCATTTCGCTTGATCTGCTCTGTTTACTCAGGCTTTTATGTTTCTTACTCATTTTCCCTGATGCAATCAGAGGTTTTTTTCAGAAAGCAAGGATGTGCATGCAACATAATTATTAATACCCATGTCTTCTTCTTTCAGTCAACACTTGCATCACTGGAAAAACCAAAAAATTGATTTCATTGTGTGCATGTCTAGTAGGGATTAAAACAACCTCTATGTTTCAGTGGGATTTAGGCACTTAAATATATAGCAACTTTGAAATTCAAGGCTTCAGCATTTTTCTAGGTGACCAATATAATTCATTCAAAGATAAATTCCCATATTTAGATTTCTCCTTATGTATTTGTTTATACACTATCTCCTTTAGCAAATATTTATTAATATACATAAATGTGTGTGCATGTATATGCATTCTTTCAGCAAGCATTTCATTCTTCCTTGATTTTATAATGGATGCATGTATATGCATCCATTTTAAGCAATGATGTGGCAAATATCTTAACAAAATATACTTAAGAAAGGATTATGAGATAGGATTTAGAAAGATTAAGGAAAAAAACAGTGATAAGATATATGAACTTGGAAAGAGATACTGAGCTGGAAATGAACTATTAGTGCATGCTAAAAATCCATGTTACTGAGAGATGACTCAATGACTCTCAATGACTGTAGAGGAGGAAGGACTATTTTTTGCAGCTAATATATGATGACAAACAAATTAATCAAGCTAAAATCAAATTATGTAAAATACCTTGCAAATATAGTGTACATAAAGGGAGGCAAAATACCTGAAACCCTCCTTCTTCTCATGTGATTCCTAAATCACATTTGTAGAAATTGTTTTGTAGAAAACAGATTTCCTGTATTTTTAATTATGTAAATTATGTATTATATATTTAAATAGCTTATACAGATCACTTTATTTTTTATGTCAGTCTTTCAGGTTTTCTCTTTTGACATCTATTTATACTTTGGGAAGATCCATGGAATTCTTCCCACCTTTTCAATAAAACTAGAAATTTTTTTTTAATACAGAAAAACCTAACAATCACCAATGACACAATATGTTTAAGAAGGAACTGGGATTTGTTTTGAAACCAAATTTAGAACATAGTACTTTAAATAGAAAACAAAACTATAATTTTACACGTGGTTACTGAGTGCTTAAACGAGGGGGGTTTCAACTTTACCTAATTGTCGCTTTTCAATCTGCAGTAAATCCTTAGTAATTTAACCTACCAGGTCTGGTTTTGGTGTTGGTTACTAATGTTTATAGCTTGAATTATGAACATCATTTTATATTGCATAAGGTAATGGTTTATACCTGTATCTCTAAAATTGGATCCCAGTCATAACATTTGTATAATTGATAAAAACCTCCTACTGTGCTACTCTGAAGCAAACTTCCTCATAATTGTCATTGAAATAAATTAGGTAAAAATATAGAATTGAACATAAAGGTTATCACAAACCTTTTAACTGAAATTAGGTGATCAACTTTCTGTATTATGAATTCATTAAAATATTGAGATATTAATGTGTTTTGCTTTTCAATAAGTGAGAGATGAGAGACACCTGATTCTCTGATGTATCCGGGTTTCAAGTTCCTAGAAGCTACATTTTGAGCTTAATCTCCCAAATTACACAAGATTTGAAAATTTGGTAAAAGAAAACATTGCCATTAAACTCAAGGTAAGAAATTATTATACATTGGTTTATGTATTTTTATATAAAAAGTTACAAGTAGCAAGCATATGACACAGAAATGGAACAGTAACAGCAATAATTGTGAATGCATGCTTTTTACAATGTATCTAATAAAGGGATTTTTTTTCCAACTCAAATATTCAGTAACACACATGCAGATTATTTTCTCAATGTCAAATTCAGTCATATTGCTAGATGCTTATCCAACAAACATTTCTATTGAAGTGATTATGAATGGCTAAATACCTGATTTCAATAAATTGTTCCTGAAATTGGTAATTTAACTTGAAACAAAAAGAAGAGAGAAAAAGAAAAAGAGAAATGACCAATAAGCATAATAAACAAAGTCTTATTGCCTTCTAGTAATTTTACTCAACACTGTTTGCTGAATTTTGTCATGATATGAGAATAGCTGGTCAGAGAGTCCATAAAACCTCTAGCTGGTGTTTCCAAGGACGACAATTTCACATTTCATTGTAGCATGTTCAAAATCTCCCTGGAGCGCACTATTCTCAAGCAGTCTATATAATGAAAACAATGTACATATAACAAAAGTTCAATGAAAATCTTCTTCCACATATCACACAACATACAAGTAAATAACAGACATAAAACATATCAACCCAAATAAAACTAAGATTAAAAAAAAAAAAAGACTGTCTCAGTTAGGAGCTAATTTCTTCTTCAAGTTTGCAGCAAATCTCCAGATGTATTTAAAAACTAAGGAGCACTTGGTGGCTAGCAAATTACAAAAGAAACATATTATTGTGCAATGGGAATATCTTGTTAAGGAAGTAAGATATGTCTGTACTTCTTAGGTTTGGATAAAGGCAATGAAATGAAATTAGAAACATGTCCATTTTCTCTTTCAGACAGCTGAAATTATTCACACAAGGTTTTTCCGTTCAGCATTTTCATGACTGCATGAATAGTTGTCTGAAAGCAAAACAAAGTTAAAATATGTTCTCTCTATGAGGGAAAATAGAGACAAATATTTACCTAAACTACCTAGAAGCAATAAAAGCATTGATGGATTCTTTCCCAGTAAAATTTCTGAATACATATATATACATATAAACATGTATATACACATATCTGTTAATATATATATACACATATACATATCTAAATTGTCAGACTAACAGCTATCTGTAATTTCATTATAAACATCTGAGATTATGTTTATTGAGAATGTTAATAACAAATTATACAAAATTAAAAGCCTAGGAAAAGACTCAAAAAAGGAAGTTTCATTTGCAAACTTTAACATTAGTGCTACAGAATCTCTACATTTATCAGTACTACCACATACCCTTCCCTCAGCATTTCACAAAGCTGAAAGAATAAAATGAACAGAAAACAGATAGTTCCACATCTTCCTGACTTGGGTTAGATTGCCAAGTTTTACATACTATTTCACATGCTGGGACTCTAAATTTTATTTTCGGAAATAAAAAAATAAGTGAAAGAGTACAGCCATGCAAAGCATCTGTCTTTCTGATGTGTTTCGAATTAAGATTATATTTAGCTAGGGGATGATTATAGTGCTGTCAATAATAAGTAATTAATAGATATTGCTCAGTTTACAATGCTAAAGTGGTCAGATGACTTTAATTTTTTCTCAGTATTCAAACCTGTCTCCATACGAGGTGACATATAACTTGAGAACTAACATGCATTTTAGCAATGTAACAAATAAAATGGAAAGCAATAGATGGTTCAATTGTTGTATAGGTATATTTACTTACCTCCAGTCTGTCTCTTAGACCCTAGTTGTGTTGTACTCAGACTCATGTTTGCTTAGAGACCCAATGAGGCAGAACCTGGAATGTTATGGCTATTTCATTCAAAATAATAATGTTTGCATAGAAAAAAAGAAATATATGCATATAGATACTTAATAAACAGTATACTGTGATAATCTGATCAATATTCATGAAGTAATTTACACTAGCATGCAATTAGATTAAAAATATCAAATAACTTATTTTTTTTTAAAGGACAGAAATGCCTTAATGTGCAAAGAAAATATGGAGGGCATGTAAACAGTCACAAGAAGTGTATAAATAATGCATGCAAGAGAAAACACAAATATATATAAAAAGTTTCTGTGTGTTTTTTTCAAATAAATGGTTCATAAATGTTTCTGATTTTCTTTTTCTTTTACTTGTAAACTTTTAATCATTCATATTTACAGTCATTAAAAGTGCAATATACAGTAGAAATAGCTCTTTTATTAAAAATATCATGCTTGACTACTTTTTTATTGATTAGAAAGATTCCTCTTAACTACATTCTTACACGTAAATATGTAAGTATTCTCTATTCACTATGCTGTCTCATATTCTAATCAAAATATATACGTATGTTAACATGACAATCCAAGATACTGTGGTTAATAATGGAACAGATAAAGTTTTGTAAATACTGTCATTCATTATATAAAAGATAATGTTTCATGAAAAAAGGGGTTTTCTTACCCCAGGATTCTGTTTCTCATTATTGTGCCATGCATCAAAATGGACACATGTATTTTTTATTTATTGATGTATTGATTTAGAGATGCTAGACCAACAGTGGATAATACTCAAGGCCACCTCAGTTACAAGGAAACCACAGGCATGTGGCTCTTCCAAAAACTAGATTCATACAAAATCTTCTTTGGTTTTTAAAAATTGTACCTGTTCTCTGTTGACCTCTGTGTGTGTATGCATGTGGGTATGTTTAAATAGTAAAAGAAAAAGAAAGATATAAAGTAGAAAGGTAAAACTGATATACAGGATTCTTCAGGAAACAGGAGCAGAGATGAGAAAAAAGAGAGACAGGAAGAGAGAGATAATATAATGGTATGTGCTATCAGGAAACAGAAATCTGAACAATAAATAAAGAAGAAGGAAAATATGTCTTTACTGAATAAAGAGTGAATATGGTTGGGCAATCAAGTCCTTACACAATAGTCTTCATCAAAAATCTATTGATACTGACCGCTGAACAGCTTTATCATGTCTGGACAGCCTGTGACTTGTGGTTGGTACCTCTTCAATTTCGTCTATTTCACACGCATCTGCAGCATCTTGTGAGTAGCTATGCTTCATGACAAGGATATTTCTCCTGTTCATGGGCTGAATGAGTGGTTTTACAGGCTGGGGTTGTATTTCTGTCAAGACAGAAGCATCTCTTGTGCTGAGGTTACTACGGCTGCCCTTAATGCTAGACACTTGTGATCCACAGTGATGGTCATGAATGCATTTTGAAGATGATCTCCGCAGTTTATGATAATTTTCAAAGTCATCTGCAACATCAGCAAGGTCAGCTGCAGTCCCTGTCCCTCTGAGGGTGCATAACTCATAATGAGGAGGCTCAAACACCTCCTGGAACACTGTTTGATCAAAGTCTGTTTTCCTTTGGACAAATTTTTTACGAGGCTGCTTGATCTGTACTATAACAGAGATAACAATAAGGATGATCACAATGCAAGAA
>VXBO01010749.1:23485-85863 GCA_013400135.1 Rhinoptilus africanus | reverse complement strand
CTGCTACCCATATATTGCTTCACTACAAAGGTAACTATGACAAAGGAACCAAAATATGACTTTTAGTTACATTTTAGATTGTATGGGAAACAGAGACCAAGTGATCAGAAAGCCTGCCAGAAGGACATAATCAGCCAGAAGGACATAACCAACACAAATCAACAGCAATAAAAACAAATGTAAACACTGAAAGTAAAATCCATTGGTATTTTTACCTCTCTTGTTTTTGTCTATTGCTTGATGTATGCTCTCCCTGAATTGTTCTTCCTGAGCTTTGACCCATATGGCACATACTTAACAAGAAACTAATGATAATATGCTGTATTCCATGCAGTCTAAATGCCTTGACATTTCCAATTCTACACATTACCTTTGCAGTGATTTTCATCCCAAGGATACACACAGTTCTGGAGTCCATTGCAGACCAATGTATTATTAATACACATATTACTGTGGCAAAAGAATGTGTTGGCTTCACAAGGGGCTAAAAACAAGAGAGAAAAAGCTGATATTAAGTAGTAAATCACTCATCTTTCCATAACAAACACATCTATGAGTGATCATGTAATCTGCAATAGCAGAAAGCTACACAACACAGGTTCCTCGAATATATTTAACATTTGACATGCAGCATTGAGAGCAGTCAAGTCACACACTGTTTATTATTCTATGGCAAGAGATACTTATTTCTGTCTAAGATGGATGGACTTTCCCATAGTCCGACTCTTATGTGAGTTGGCCCCCCAAATGGTGGTGGTGGGTCATTGGTGTGTTATCAACAGTTTTAGCCACAGATCCAAAACACAGCACCCTATGGGCTGCTCTGAAAAAAGTTAACTGTCTTGCAGCCAGATCTGGTGTATAGGAAATAATTTGTTTCAAAGTTTGTTGCTGAAACTCCAGTTTTATAAGAAAACTTGTGTGACTCAAAGAAGATATGTACTTTACTGCCCGTATCAATGGTGCCTGAACATTTATACACAGAGAAAATAAAATTATTTTAAAACCCTTTTGTTCATAAGAAAGGCTACAGTAAAAAAGTACGTCTTTGATCACAAGTGTGAAGGTTAAAAAAAGCAACCATCTTCAGTGTCCCTGATGCCGATGGTCTAGGAGAATGATGCAGATTAATGCTGCAGGATGAAGGCTTTACTGAAGGCCATATACTATTACTGTGAAGAAACAGCTTGGAAGCCATCAGAAGGAATTGTAGACACTGCTACGCTGTGCTACTTACTCAGGTCTTGGGAGATCCTTACGGTTGGGACTATAGAGGAACTACTCCAAAATTATATAGAATAGTAAATATAAATTACTCCTCATATTTCTTTCATTAAAACCAAACCAGAAGACCTTCCTTCATTTAGAAAAAGAGCTACAAAGTTTAACAGCGTTAAGTCGCTAAAATTTAACTGTTTATGTATTTTTTTATTTTAAAAAACACAAAAGCATTATTATAATTATTTTAAGGGAAAGTTTAAAAATAATCTAAGATCCTTATCTAATCAGGAAGGAGTTATGATGCTCATATTATTGATCCTTAAAATTTTATGCTTCATGGTAATTTTTCTCCTCTGCAACTTTAAAAGCAGTTCCTATGACAACTTATACGCATAATGCAGAGACCAGCTCAGAGCAGTTGACTGCTTCAGTGGTTTGTTAACTAAGGACAGTACAAAGGATTTGTATTGTAGAGCTCAATGACTCCATATGCCACGCCAAGAAAACCACTTTTCAATAAATGCTAAGTTCAGATACCGATAAGTGACTGTAATGGCTTCTTCAGAGCAGTTATGGCCTGTTAAACAAATAGTACATGCCATCAAAATTTTTACACACCCCCAAATATGCAAACATCCACTCAGATACAACAGTATATGTATATTGTATCTCTTAGCCAGTGCAGCAGACTGGTTCTGCCCACTGTTAAGTTTTTGGAAAAATATGGTATACCACCTCCTAAGCTGCAGTGACCCTGTTCAGGTGCTAAGTTTGTTACAGGAAGGATTCTTCTTTAAACTGGACAGAAAGTGCAGAACAGCACATGTGCATATTTTCAAGGGAAGCTGTTTTGGGACAGTCCTTATCTGTTGCTGTCATCAGCGGACAGTGAGGGCTGAGCCTGGAGGATACTGTGACACACTACACAGAGGACCCACCAGAGGTACCATCATCCTTTCACACTCTAGCTGCAATCCCTCTTCCTGGGAAAGGCAAGGATCTTTGGGGACCGGTTCTTTCCAAGACACAGAAAGATTTTCACTGCCTGCTCTAACCAGGAAAAGAAAGAGAGAAGTGGAAAATTTATGAAAGGGAAACCTAAGAAGTCCTAAGTAGCCACCCATTCAAAATAGATGGCAATGAGTAGGAAGCGCACAAGAAAAGATGACTCAAATGACAAATGGAGAAAGCACACGGAGTAACAAGGGAACCAGGAAAAAAAATAAATAATGCAGGATTAGGAAAATTTATACTAATAAAGCAATAAAGGAGAAAAAAATCCCTACAAAAACACCAAAAGACATGCAAAGTAACATGAAAAGCCTTAGAAGTGAAGTGGTGAAGACAGAGTGCTGTGTCTGAGCAGGTAGAACCTCTTAGATGTCTTGCTCTTGCCATGTTAAAATCAGTTTGATTTAATCCTGAATGTAACCACAAAGAAAGGATTAATAGTGGAAAAACACCTCCCAAAAGAACAGACAACAATTTAAGGGATGGAAGGAGAGTTGTGTGAGGAAGAAATAAAGGAATTTAGAAATATCGTGGTGGTAAGTAAAAAAGGAGGAACTAGAGGAAGGTAGTAAAGGAAGTGAAAGGAAGAGGAAGAAAAAGAGAACTGCACAACAGAAATGGATGATACAAGGCATTCTGTGCTTAAAGGAATGACAAGAGATTTTATTGCAAATGAAAAATACTAGGAAATGTTTCAGAAATAAGAGATAAAAAAATAAGAGCAGTACAAAAGATATTTTTTCCAGATTTAAGAAGAAGGGATAATTATGCAAAGTGATGGCAAGGAGACCTGGAAATGAAAGGCAAGGGAAAGGGAGAAAAAAGAAATAAAGCTTGAGTTTCTCTAAACTGTGCTGTTGAACTATGAGGAAAAAGATGGTATCTGAATAAATGTCAAAACTAGATGAATAGCAAGGCAGAGCAATTTCACAGTAAGTAGAGCAAACAGCATAAGAGAAACCCAAAAGATTCCTAAACTTCATGACAAACAACATCCTCTTGTTCATATTTATAAAATCAGTATAGTCAATTTCTCTCTGTGGTTCCTTGAACCTGGAGTGATTAAGATGGACAAGAAATCAACATATTTTCACCACTCTAATGAAGGCTTTTTGCTGGAATGAATGAAAGCATCAAGGGAAGCTGAAAACTTGTCAGTCCCATTGCACATTGGAAGAATTAGGGGTTTTGCCCTTGAAGAGGCACAGCAAAGAGGTCTTGGGATGCTGCATCAAGGACATTCTCGTAATAGCAAAAAAAAAAAAATGAACTGGTAGTAAACAGGATTCTTTAACAGCAAGATGGATCTGGTCCTGATTCTTTCCTGAAGCTGTAATAGAACCCAAGACATGAACAGAATCAAGCAGACAAAGTATGTGGCAGCAACACTTGATAGCTTTAACATCATCTATGACAATGTCTCAATATGTAAACATTTAAGCCTGAGGAAAGATTGTGGATATTTTCACAAAAGAAAGCTGCTGCTATCATTGCTTCAACTAGATAAAGCAGCACAAACCTCCCCACCCAGCAGAAGCCCTATTCTATCAGTCTACACTCTTTCCCGTGACTGTATAAATGCCTTTTAAATGAGAGAGCAGCAGGAATGCACAGAGCTCTGCCTTGGGTTGGACAAGGAGCCAAGCGAGAGGTTTTGGGTCAGGATTAGTGGTCAGCCCTATGTTGGCCCACAGCTATCAATATTCTAGTTGATGTCTGTCTGCTATGGACCACCTGATCAGGGACAAGAAGTACATGAAACCTTCTTCAGATGATTGGAAGAAGCCTCACATTTGCAGGCCCTGGCCCTTATGAGGGATTTTAACCCCCACTGTGTTGTCTCTGTGAAGACAACATAGCAGGGCACAAGTAATCCAGGAGGTTTCCAGAGTGCATTGATGATAACTTCCTGATACACGTAATCAAGGAGGTGATGAGGGGAGCTCTGCTGGGCCTCATACTTTTATAAACAAGGAATAACTGGTCAGGGATGTGAATGTCAAGTGCAGCCCCAGCTACAGCGATCATGAGAACACGGAGTTCAGGATGTTGCAAAGAGGGAATAAGGCAAAAAACACGATCACAACTCTGGGCCTCAGGAGAGCAAATTTCACTGTTGAGGGTTCTGCTTGGAAGAATGCATGAGAGGTGGTCCTGGAAAGATAAGTGTTACAGAAGAGTTGGTTGATTATGTAAGATCACCTCCTCCAAACTCAACAGTTGTCTGTCTGGACAAACAGAAAATCAAGTGAAGGTGGCAGTTAGCCCGCACAGATGATCTCCTGACTCAAACAAAAAAAGGACACCTTCAAGAGGTGGCAGCAGGGTCAGATGATTCCAGCAGAAATATGGGGGCTTTGACCAAAGATGCAGTGATGCAGTTAGGAACGATGAAGTCTGTTTGGGGTTGAAACTGGTAACGGGCTGTAAAGGACAATAGGTATGTCAGCTGCCAAAGCAAGATGGGGGGAAATTGCAAATGTGATGCTAAATGAGGCAGGGGACTGGGTGACAAAGGACATCGAAATGGCTAAGGTACTGAAGGACAGACACGATCCCATAGGCCCTGATGTGTTGCCCCCAGAAGTTGACTAATGTCATTGTGAGGCCACTCTTGATTATCTCAGAAAGGTCATGGTGACTGGGTGAGGTTTCCAAGGACTGGAATAAAGCAAATGCCCCCCCACCACCACACACACCCCCTGTCTTTGAGAAAGCAAGAAGGAGAATCCTGAGAGCTACAAGTCAGTCAGCCTCATCTTGATCCCTGCGAAGGTGACAGAACAAATAATCCTGAAAAACATTTCCAAGCACATGAAGGACAAGATGACTGTTGCCTACATTTACTTATGAAAGGGAAATCACGCTTGAGCAACGTGACAGCCTTCTACAATTGGATGACTGGCTTGGTGAGTGAGGGGAGAGCAGTGGATGTTGTGGTTTTCTACTTAAGAAAAGCTTTCACCCATGTTTCCCATAGCATCCTCATACACAAACTCATGAGTATGGTCTAGATAAATAGAAAATGAGTTGGACTGAAACTGGCTGACCTGCCAAGCTCAAAAAATTGCAATCAGTAGCATGAAGTCCAGCTGGATGCCAGTTAGTAGTGATGCATCCCAGGGGTGAGTACTGAGGCCCATACTTTTAAGTTCTTAATTGATATCCTGGATGATGGGATAGAGTGTATCCTCAGAAATTTCGAAGGCAGTATAAAACTGGGAGGACTGGTTGGGCGGCTGTACAGATATGCCTCAATAGGCTGGAGAAACAGGAACTTCAAGCAGATCAACGAAAGGAAATGCAAAGTCCTGTGCCTGGGGAGGAATAACTTCATATACCACTAAATGCTGTGGACTAACCATCTGGAGAGCAAGTCTGCGGAAAAGGAGCTGGCGTGTAACAAGCTGACCGTGAGCCAGCAATGTGCCCTTGTGGCAAAGGTGGCCACCAGTATTGTGGGCTGCATTCGAAAGAGCATTGTCAGCAGGTTGAGAGATGTGATCCTTCCCCTCTACTCAGCACTGATGAGGCCACATCTGCAGTGCTGTGTCCAGTTCTGACCTCCTCAGTACAAGAGAGACATAGACGTACTGGAGCGAGTCCAGCAAAGGGCAGCTAAGACCACTGAAGACTTGGATCATGTAACACATGAGTAGAGGCTGAAAGAGCTGGCACTGTTCGGCCTGGAGAAGAGAAGGCTCAGGGGCTGGGGGTGAGGGGGAAGGGCTCTCATCAGTGTGTACAAGTACCTGATGTGAGGGAGTAAAGAAGACAGAGCCAGCCTCTTCTCAGCAGTTCCCAGTGACATGGCAAGAAGCAATACAGAAAACTGCCCTTAAATGCAAGAACAAACTTTTACTTTGAGACTGGTCAAACACTCTGCAAGACCTTGTTTCCCAGGGAGGTTGTGGACTCTCTATCATTGTCGGTATTCAAAACCGAACTCCACACAGACCTGAGCTGTAGCTGACGCTGCTTTGAGCAGAAGGGTTGGACTAGACCATAACCTGGAGTGCCTTCCAACCTCAACCCTTCTGTGACTCTCTGAAAAGATGGCTTCATAATTAGATTAAAAGTAACAGCTGGGAACACACAGTCATGCTACTTCTCCTGTGTCCCAAAGCTGCCTTGAGCCAAGCTCTGCCAAGGTACTGGCCTAGAAATAAGTGAGATAGCATATTCAGCACAATGAACAATCCATAATGATCCATAATCCAAGCGAGCAAATTAGAACTATTCATATAACTCAGCCTGATGCATTTTAATAACTTTAGATCTTTGTTAAATTATTGAATATTTACAGCATAAACCCACTATAATCTAAATTAAAGCAAAAATTACAGAAAAAACACCCATTATTAGAGGTTCTTTTTTCCAGTTTGGATTTGAAAGAATAAATATCTTTATGTAAAATTATAGTTTATATAAAAAATATATATACAAAACAAAAAAACTTTCAAACAACTTCATTCTACATTATTTTTAATGATAACATTTTCTTTTTAAAAATTTCTGTGGTATGTGTAGGGATACCTTGTATATTAATATAAAACCAGATTTTATAGTTATTGGATTAATTATAATGTAACATCTTCTGCTTTGCAATAAGTATTTATACTGAACACAAGATGGTGCACTTATCCTAAAAGATATATAAGCAAGTGAGTTAACAGGAACAAACATGATATCTAAGAGATATTTCTGTTATCTGGCATATAATTTTTTTTTCTAGTACAAGTTAGGAGATTGTTATAATGATCATATTTCAAGAAGGTTACCATCACAGTATTCAAAAAAGCCTGAGTTTAGTATTTGAAGGTTACTGATTTCAACATTTATAAAAATCAAGTCAATAGAGTTGTCTACATTTTCTTACTATAGGAAGGTTTTGCGAATGCACATGCAACAAATAATCTATACTTTTTAATTTATTAATGCAAATTAAGCATATATTCTTTTAATCCTGAATAGCCCTAAGGCAGAGAAACATAAAGAACTTTAATAGTTCCTCCATATGCCACATTTATGAAGTAACAGAAGTAAAAGTATTCGTATTTTATATTAAAAAAAAAATTACTGCTTTCACTGAGGCAATAAAATAATCACAAGTTATGCATGCTCATTTATACTATAAAATAACAGTAGTTATAAAGCAGTATAGCAATTAAATATTCTGCCTGTTATTAATAATTATTACACTGTTGTGATCTTATGAAATAGATAACAAAATATATTATCTGTGTGTTGAGCCTCATTTTGTTGGGCATCACAGGATACTTTAGGGATAAAACACAAGCACAGCCAGGTCAAAATATTTTTGCAAGATGAAGTAAAAAACTGACTTGTTAGGAGCCTGGCGTGAAGCCTGGCTGTTCTCCTTCAGTGCGGTGCTTCCCCCAGTGTATTTACACTGTTTCTCAGCGCCACGCAGAGTTAGTGCAACTCCTTTGCTCCTAGGGTGTGACTTAGCTCTGAGCAAGCTAGCTTGGGTATTGATGCCGCACTTCATTGAACTGTGTGGATTTACCCTTTGAGCCTGTTTCAAGACAGGGATTTCAGTCCAGGGCTCCCTAATCTTAGACGAATACCCTACCCTACTTGCTATTTTTAGACTTCTCTCTCTTCCCCCTTTCCCTTCTTCTCATAGTATTTCTGAGAGGTCTTGCATTCTCTTGAGGGTGAATTCTGAAGTTTTAATAATGGTTAGATGTGATAAATATTTTACACTGAACTCGTTAGACATTTCACACCTACTCCTCCCGTCCTCAAGATAGCTCGTTGCCTCATGCTCTGCACATGAATTCTTTACATATAGATCATTTGGCTTTTCCCACTGTTCCTTACTGAAAAATAGAGCTTTTTTCCTTCACAAGAGAAAGAAAAAGGAAATTCTTCAGATGTTCCTTGAATCATCCTTGAAACAGAAGAATTTTTCTCTCAGCCTCTCCAAAGAACAGTTTATCAGTCATGCTGAGAGACTGTTTCACCTACTTTATTAAAATTATAAAATTATTAAGATAGTTTTAGTATTGTACACTACAAGTATATTACCTTAAGTAAAATTACTTATCTTTTCATTTGCCACTTAAAAAAAAATATCAAAATACAGCTATTAGAAACTTGAAAATAAAATGGGCTTAATACCGAATTCTCTTTCTCAGTCCCTTTCAGACAGCTCCGTTCAAAATAAATGTAACATTTACAGATAGTGCCACAAGATACACATCGACAATTTAGTCTTATAAAACACTTATATGTGGTTTCATGGGGGCTTTTTTGAATATGAACTCACCAGAGAATGGCAGCTCAGGAGCATGTGCTCAGAGCTCCGGTCTATGTTCAGTTTATACACTCTAGGCACCACAAACACATATTGTGTTCAGGGGCAGAGAGATGTTGGGGTGCTTACCAGTGAGGGTTTTTCACTAGAGATAACTGCAAATAGCACAGAGGGGCAGAAAATCACCACCAAAACGCTCACCAAGAAGGAGGCGATCCCAATGTTTTCTTTTCTTATTTATGTTAGAGTGGAAGCAAGAAGCAAAACCGGCCAAGTTGCAATCTATTTACACTCCTAAGTCTTTGCAAAGGGAAACCATCTCTTCACTTATCACTGTGCTGTTCCCTGTCTCAGTAGTTCCCTTTGCATCCCCACAATAAATACAGGCATTAATACTGCACACCTGCAGGCCTTTTCCCCATTAGAGAATTTCCCATGCTGTGGTGCTCATCTTCAGGGATTCTGGCTCTAAACAAGGACTTGAGTGCTGTTACTTGATAAAGCTGTGCACTGCTCTACTAAACATGGCCCTAGACTTCTACCCAACTGCAGTTTTTGTTAATAAAAAGAAAATAAGAATGATAGAACTTATGCTTCTTTAGGAAAATCACATGTGACAGGGCTTTAAAAACACACTTAGAGCTCAAAGGGGCAACAAAGTAAGAGTGATATTTTTCTGGTCTGGGGTTTGTGATGCAGGGTTATGGATGGAGAAGGAAGCAGTGCTACCAAATAGCAGTCAGAGGTGACAGAACGAACAACTTGCCTGCTGTGCATACAGAGGGATTTTCTCTTATCCCATACGCCCTGGTTCTACGAAATCTGCTTTTAGGTTAAAGCGTAGGTGTGTCTGCTCAGGAGCAGCTCTTTGAAGAAGCTCTAGGTGCAGCACAGCTGTCATTAATCAGGCTGGAGATCATTCTCACAGCCACGGAAAATGAAATGAACAGTTAGTCAGCGGGTGAAAACCCACTCATTTTTCAAGTCTTCTTACCAGATGAACAGACACCTTTTGTTGATACCAGCTTTCTTGTTTTCCTCTTTCCAATCCTTAAATTTGAAATCTATTGTAGACAGTGACTCTCATGCACAAAAATACGATTAGATACAATTAGATATGTGCTTAGAAGATATTTTAAACACTAAAAAGGTAAGGATATAAGCAGACAAAACCCATAATGATAGTTGGAATAGCTAATAATGCTTATCACGAAATATCAAATCATCACTCTAAATTATCAGCTTTTAAGAATTAATTGGTTATTAAGTGTTACTTAGGGCTCTACTACTATTTTGATGGTGTGAGAATCATTATTTATTTCCTGGCATAGGAAATTTAACAACTTCTTGCATCATATGCTATTCCCTCAGACATATTTATAGCCCTGCTGCTCTGCAGAGCATCACTACTAGAGGTCTGGAAACTTTTAAGACCACTTTTTAGACACCAACAAAAAATTTATATATATTTCAAATGTAATTGGAGCACAACGATCAAACCCTATGAAAATAATCATATAAGAAACGTCTTTAAAATTTCTCTGTTCTACACAAATGTCAAGTCCCCAGGAAACAGCTTTATAACAAGAATTAACATTGAACAGACTTACACAGAAAGAAAACATTCCTCAGGATAAGTAGTCTGTTTCCCCCATAAAAACACTTCCAGTTCACAGACCCTTCTGCTAGGGAAGACTGCAATCTCAACAACTTAACCCTACACTAAGGAGAGGAACTTGCGGAGCTACAGATCACAACACTTCCTGGCCATTCCCACAGCAATAGTAAATACAGGGATTTTACTTTGTCACTCTTTACCATGGACGTAACCACAACATAATGTCATCTCCTATTTTGTTTCTTGCGCAGATGTAGGTGAACAAAATAACTTTTTTCCTCTTTGTCCCTGAGTAGAGACACAGGTGTTTGTTCCCTGATGCTTATCTCCCTGATTGAGGACTGACATTCCTTCTCTTCCATTCAGATGATCTAATTATTCCCACGCACTGCTGAAAGACATTGCTGTTTACATGCTATGAGCTGTGTCTTGCAGTGTGCACACCGGACATCTGCTCTAGCTGACTCCTGACAGCTAGCATCAGTCTGCGGCGTAGGGCGGCACTTACAGACAACTGACATGGCACAGAAAGTACAATCAACATCACCTTTAAATCCTTAAAGTCAACTTCCAGCACTAAAAACACGAATGCAGTTTCTTCTAATATTTATGAGCAGGCTGTGTATACATATCTCAAAACACAATTGAGCTCTTAATAAATTTTCATCTTTTAGCAAGCAATGATTCTTCAGAATAAATTTACAGAAAACACAGCATGTTAATATTTTCAAATTCACAGCGAGAATACCATACAGTATAAATTATCATCTGTTTACAAGAACAGAGTAGGTCATAAGATGTAGCATGTCAGGTAAACGTATTAGGAATACTATAAGAGAAAAACCCCACATTTCTCCTTATTTTCCTTTAAAATAGGAAAGCCTTGCAAACACACACTTATTCGAACCTTCATTTCAAGTTAGTCATCACTGTGCTTCACTCTCCAGTTCTTTATATGCTGTGAACCTCCAGTGTCTATGCAGTTGTTTCTAAGGTAACAGATCAGGATGCCTTGTGAAAAAAATGAATCAGATCTTGAATATTCAAGATATCTCCAGTTGCAGAAATCAGAAAAGGGCAGTATCGTCTCAACTGAGGGTTCTCAGTATGTTTTAGACCCTATCCTGATTTACAGACAAGAAAAATGTAATCCACCCTAAGGCTGCAGTGTGAGAGTACAGCGGTGTATGCAGTTTCAGGAATGTAGACTGTCAGAAATTTTTAATCAGAGCCATAATTAAAGAATTACGGAGGCTGTTCTCAACAGAGTCTCATTGCCTCATTGCAGGGTACACACACACAGAATACAGATGAAGAATGTGTTTGGTAGGATTATGCCTTCATTCCGACCACTGACAGCAGCACAGAAATCTTTCTGTCAGACATGTGATGCTTGAAACAAAAAATACTTCAAAAATTAACATCAATCGGCATATGAAAATAAATGCATATACTCCTTCCTCAAGGGACCAAATATGCATTATTTCCATCAAAGAAAACAAATTAATATCTTTCACAGGTGATTACCTGAGTCAATAATTTTCAGTGAATGGAATTGTTGGGTCTTATTGAGGGTTTTTTTGTAGCTTGTTTATTTCGTTGGTTTGTGGTTTTTTTTTAACTGGCTAAAACTAGCTTTTGTTTCTTTCAAAAGCTGTTTTGCTTATTATCTGAGTCCATAAATTTTGTAAACATATGAATGCAAGCAAGGCGTATAGAAAGAATATTAACCAAAACATCAAGTAAATCTTTTAGAAAACTTCTGCTACTAGAAAAAATTAACTAAATTTTTGCTTAACAATATCTGATATATAGGTTTATTGATATGTGCATTCTAGAATATGCACAAACATGCCCACCATCTGTGATAAAATAATCTTGAGGTATTTTTCAAATGTCCATCATAATGAGATCTAAATAATCAAATTCACAGAAAAAGGATCAGGCTTGATAAAAACCTTCAGAACTGTATTATTGTCCACGTTGTGTAAGGGAAAACTGAGATATAGTGGCTCGATAGCTTGGGGATCAGGTAAAAGTCGTGGTCATACGATAGGACACGTCGTGACTACTCATACTTGTCTTCCTGTCTCTGAATCTTGTGCTCTACTGCATTACAAATTATTGCACTCTGTAAATGCTTGGAATAAAACCTGTTCTGAATATTTACATAGTTTGTTTGGGAACAATCTTCAGTGACTTCCCTGCATGAAGAAAATATTAAGAGTTTTGGGGATTTGCATCATTCAACAAAGTGAAAGGCGGACACATTGATTAGGGTCTTACGTTCTTGGAAAGATGTGAAGAGCATCTGGAATCGGCTGCTTCGACTGCCTTCATCTGCCCACATGCGGATTACACCGAGGCCTGTCCGCAGCATCACATCATTAGCAACAGTGCTGCAAAACTTTGCTTTCAAATCCTCCACGGAGCTGCTTCCATCATAGACAGCCACAAAATTCCTTTTACATTCATTGGAATTCTGCATCTCATAGTCCAAGAATCGCAAATAGATCTATGAAACAAACAAACAACAAAGGCAACATGTACAGACATTTGAGAATGACTAAACAAACATTAAACACCTTTGCTCTACTTTGTGTGAGAAAGACTATACAACACCACCACCAAAATAATTTTTCTGGAGCTGGTGTTCCATAGACTGCTTCCCTGGAAAAGCATTAATATGGAAATTGAGAACTGTTTATACTTCCTGGTATTTTGTCTTGCTTCAAAGCAGAAGCCAGCAGAAGATCTAGATATTTTTGTTCTCCTTCGCAGTAAGGTCCTTAGTTCCAAATATATACCTGTCTTTGAGAAGTATGTGCACCAGTCTTTCAAGCTGAAGGACAGACGAGCTAGAAATTTCTTCTTTCGCTGACTGGCACAATATTGCTCTATTACTTGCCTGACATGGAAAATAATAAGGCAAATAATTGTTGCTCCCTCCCCAGAGTCAATATGTGTCATCTTTGTGATATGACTCAGCTACACTGATTCAGGAAGTGAGAATCTGGGAGCCAAGCAGAACTCAATCATTAATCTTTTTATGTTTCCTCAAGCAATTTGGCCACCATCTCAGCTTTTCTGAACAAAGCCTTATGGTATATATCTTCATAATTTAACAGGTTTGAAATCAAGAGTATTTCGTGGAAACTGCTAGAAACCTAGAAAGTTTTTTAGGAAATGTCTCTTGCATACAAGCTAAGTTCTCTAGTAAATGTAATAGATGTCTTGCCCTTTGCAAAGAACTCCTTAAATCTACTCATAAAGAAGCAGAGGTGAGTACAAAATGCTATTATTTCATATTAAATTCTATATATGACTTTAATAGGGAAAATCACTCATTTTAAAAGCAATTGCTAATGCAAGCAACATCAAGTATTAGAGTAACAGAGAAGCTAAGTAATATTTTAAATAAACACGTGATACATAATCAAACTGCCCAATGTACCCAGGAGACTTCAGGAGAAAGATACAGAAAGTTGAAGTAGGGCAGAAATAGCATAAAAAGCCAGTAAACATACCCAGTATACAGCTATATGCATCTTCACTTTAAAAACTAAACAAAAAGAAACTCCACTATAGTAGATATCAGGTATACTTCTTTACAAACAATCTTGTGAACCACGTAGCTTTTTACATGCACAGAACAATTGCTTAAAAAGCTTCTCTGGATTTGCCTAAAGTACATGAACACAGCTATCCTAGTAGCAACAGGACTCATCACTTCACCTCATTAATATATTAAAGCTCTTATGGTTTGAGAATTATGTGCTATTATCAGTCTGCCACTGTTTAATAATAGCTCCGATTTTTACATGAGTCTTTTCAGATAGTGTACTATAGTACATTTTCATTCCTTGTTATGTTTTGCTGTTGGTCTCTCTGAAAAGAATATTTGTAAAACAATTTTTACTATCATATGAAATTTGGTAAACTAGGTTTCTTTTGCTTGCCTAACCTTCTAGTATTTTATTTATTATGGTAATCCTTACTTCTCTTTCAACATTCGCATCCTCCAGAAGAACTCAGAGGAATGTATGTCAATTAAATTGCACTTCAGTGAATTCTATTTTCACCATGTGTCCTGTTTTTTAAATACTATAATTTAAGGAAACTGCTTATATTGATCTCAAATATGGAACAGTGAACAGCAATACACAAAGTAGTATTCAGGTAGCAATATCTTATATCAAGGAATACTTTTTATAGTGTTTTTAATTTCATTTATTGGTTGTTCCACCCCTGCAGCGGAATGAAAAATTACTAGATTTCAGTCATCCAGCACTGCTGAAATTTTCTCACAGTAGCCCCCACGTTTTATAAATGTGTTGTCTTGAGATGTCTTGCCATTTCTTCTCCTACTGGGGGACAGGCAGCTTCTACTCCTGTTAAAACAGGTCACCTACTTCCTTGGCAAAGTAACAAAGGCTTGTTTTGAATTCTGAAGATTTGTTGAGTGCAGAAAATGCATTTCTGATGTTCCTCTGCACTGGCCACTCCCTCTACAAGCCTCTCTCTCATTCTCTACTCTCTTCCTCCCTTCTCCAGGTGCTCAGGCACCTGACCCTTTACTTCATGTTGTGCTCCAAATCCTTGTTCTTGGTGTTCTCCAGCTATTTGGAACATTTCTGTCTTGCTGATGCCTGACTACTTTAGCCCCTCAGGTAAACCTCGTCTTCAGCATGGCTCACTCCTACTCTTCTCTGTTTATACAGCATCAGCCACTTTCATGGCCACCAGGCACATGGTTGACCTTCACTCTCAGCTCCTTTCCAGAAATTTCTAGAAATTGTTACACCTGTGTAATGAAAGCATATGAAAACGTGCAGAAATTAACTGGAACCAAGCAAAAATGAGCAGCAAAAGGCCAGTGAGAAAGCTGCAGACGGGAATTTTGGACCAGTCAGTGACTCAAACGCAGCCATGTAGAACTGGGGTGGGCAACCTGAGATGAGCTCTTAGTTCTCACTCCTGTTGTTTGATAAGACCTTCTTGTATTAGTGGCTTTTGGGGTCCAGCTGGCACAGGCATGTGTTGTCCTGCTTGAGCAAGATTATGAGGGAGGGATGTATGGGAAGGTACCCACAGCCAGCAACTGGCCATAGTTGAGACACACTGGAGAACTGGTGCTACAGACCAGTTGCTCCTGCTCAAACAAGAGCAAACAGGCACTGTGAAACGCTGGCACCAAGCCTCTCCTGCAAAGCTGCTGAGATAGTCCATAATCCATCTCTGCATAACATTTCCCTTACAATGGAGAGTTAAATGTGCACCTTGCTTTTCTCTCCACCGCTAACAGAAGCTGCTGGCTTTAGATAGGTGCTCTAGTGCTTGCCAGCTTTGTCTCAGGCAATAAGTAATGCAATAAAAACCTTCCACAGCTGATTCTATGCAGTAC
Organism: Rhinoptilus africanus; assembly: GCA_013400135.1. Taxonomy (NCBI): domain Eukaryota; kingdom Metazoa; phylum Chordata; class Aves; order Charadriiformes; family Glareolidae; genus Rhinoptilus; species Rhinoptilus africanus. Next base: position 70,326 of record VXBO01010749.1, on the reverse strand, counting down.
TGTATACACATGACTGTTTTCCAGGAAGTAAAGCATGTCAGATAAATGTCTCATAGGTATGCACAAAAGGCGTATTATTGTCATGAATAATTCTTTTAATGCCATATATGCCTATCACATGTATACTGTATATATGTTGTAATATACCATGTATAGATATGGCAGACCATACAGATACAATGCAAGGTACATATATCATATTTTTGTGTTACTACATTCTTCAGGAAAGCTCTTACCTACTCCAGAAAAAAATACCTTGGTCTGACTGCAGAACAATAGTAAAACTATATACCCCTATACTTCAATAGGGGAAATACCTCTTATGCTTGCTCACTTGTTAATTCTATCCTGCTCTCTTATACATATATACATTTATATGTACTTATGTATGTGTGTATACACATATATATAAGCACAGGTATACCATTTCAATACTGAGATGTAATTTATATCAGTTTTCATTCTTACAAAAAACGAGTGCTAATCCTGACTGTGGTTATAAAATACCAGCTCTCACAGCAATTTCCAGCATTCATCAATTATTCCTGATCCGTTCAAACAGACTGTTCATGTAACAGTACAGCCAAAGTCTTATTTCTATGAGCTTATCTTTTGACATTCTCTAGTTTCTGAGGGCACACTAGCCTTATAAAAAAATATTTCTTAGAGTAGCAGTTGTAAATGCTGAGAAGGAATCAAGAGAACAATAACTTAACATTTCACTTTGAGTTTTTCAGTGAAGAAGCCAACATTTCCAGTTCCTCCCAAGCCTGAATTCTGCTGTTAGTCATACCAGTTCATTTCTTTCTGTGATAAATTCAGCTAAGATCACAACATATATAGACTTGATAGGTCCTCAAACCACTGGAAAGAAATATTTGGCTTTAAAATCTATGTCCATCCTTCAGAAGAGAGACGACACCTTCATAAATTAGAGAAAATAAATTCCTGATATTCTGAGGTGAGTTGCAGTTTCATTCGCATAGTCTTCTTTGGAGATGACTATTCCCAGAACTTTATATAAAGTAATGAGGACTTGATCCAAAGCTCACTGAAATCAGTGGGTATTTTTCCATTTATGTAAGTTCATTTGGATCAGACCTTTGGATTAAGACTGCAGTGCATTTTTAAAAACTGGAAACTTGATTACACAAACTGACACCCTGATATTGGATCAGATTTTATTTTAAAGAGCTGGAATAATTTAATTGCATCTGCACACCTCTGCCAATTTTTATGGTTTTATTACTATATATTTGCCATTGTTCCTGTCACTGGCTGTAAGACCCACACTGGCAGAAGAAAATGACTAATAAACTGACTTCCCCAGGGAAAGAATAAAACTGATTATATGACAAAGTGTTATCTAATGCAAAATGTTCCTGATACAGTTTTCTGAAATCAGTGGCAATATTCTCATCACCTCCCCTGGTATGTGGGTCTCACTAAAATAAATTATGGAGAAAGTGATAGAAGAATTTTCAATATTTCTGGTTATTTCATTTATTGAGATCTTAGTCATTACTACTATCAGCAGTGGATAAGAAACTTTGCTCCCCTAAAAGAAAAGAAATGAACAAAAAAGAGGTCACAAACTCAAATGCCAGCATCTGCGGTCATTAAGCCTTTTTTCCTTGATGCCAATGGGAGCTTTTAGAATGATAACATTTCCTTAGGTACTGACACATTATATTAGCATAATCAGGACATTCTTGTTGAAGAGAACATCTTATTTGAAAGAAGGAGCATAACTGCCATATCGTCTTCTTTCACATTTTTGTTGTAAAGTTTTAATAAGATGCTTTACTCGAATAATCAGTTTTACATTACTCAGAAGAACAGGCTCCTAGTGCACAAGTATTACCTATTACTGAGCTTCAAGATGTCACTGCAAATGCCAATGCCATTAGCAACAAAACTGATAAAGCATCACTGCAACTGTGGCATATATAATTTACACTTGGTCACAGTATATTTTAAATAATTGTCTTGTCAACTTTAAGGTTTGTATTGTCACCGTAATAATGAAAAAGGAAATGCTGGTTAAGTTTTGCCATTTTTTTATTTAAATTTGAAAACAACAGAAATCTCTGACTTCATATATTAGAAAAGAAAAAAAAAAGAACGGTTGTAAACTATGAATAATATATCACCTCAGTAAAATGGTCAGATTATAATCTCTTCATAGTGAATCACTTTTGATGAGTTCTGCTTTTTAATCAATCACTGAAGGTTAGGGCTGACAACATGATTGATCAGGCCAGTCAGGAAAAGCTTCAAACCATATCCCAGCATATCAGACTTAATATATGTGCACAGACATTCAGTCCTTTATAATGCATCAACACAAACCAAACAAACAAAAAGCCATCATTCAACTGCCAAAAGTAATATAGATGCAAGAAAAAAAATCTCTTCTTCATCAGGGCCTAATGTCTAGATTTTGCATATTTGGCTTCTAGGTTCAGTCAATTCTCTTGTAAGCACAGGACTGGGTTAAATGGTCCCACGTCCTTCCCCATTGCTCAGTGATCAGTTACAGTGTTTGCTTTGTTCTGCATCTTGTTCAGCTCTATATGATTAACAAAGGGCTTTCAAGATGATACCTCCAGTATTTAGGCCTGGGAAGCCCATTTTTTTGAAGCAGATTGTGCAACACTAATTAATCTCCTTCAAGGCAAAAAGATGATGACAAGCCTACCAGCCTAAAACTCATATTACTATCAGTGCTGAATTTGTCTTCTAAAGTAGCCTGTACTGTTGCTTGGATCCTAAACTTATCTTTTGAAAATCAACATTATGTCATCCTGGAAATGCTAACAGTACCATGTTCTGTTTGGTTTTTTGTTTGTTTGGGGGTTTTTTTGACATTTTTATGCCTGCGGTTACCAGTCTGGGACCATGCTGTGCAAACAGAGTGCTCCATACCTCATATTTTCCTCTCTGCTGGGGTTTGGAGAATACTGTCTCTCAAAGGTGACAACCTTATATGGTACTTCTTCTAATACTCTGTGATTCACAGCCAGGATCAGACATCAAAATACCATTTTCCTGGACAAGTGAAGCTCTTCAGATTTCTTTGCTTTGTCCTATTTGTTTCTTCAGACTTCTGCAAGTCCCTAGTAACTGACATTTATTCTAACTGTCAAGTCACCCTCGTTTTTCTCTTATACAGTGGCAAAATGCTTGCAAGTGGCAACCTTTACAGCTCCTTGGCGCTGTCCTGCTTTTTAACACTGAAAACTGTAAATCACATCCTGATTCTTCTGTTCTCTGGTAGATGCTTTATTACTTTCATTAGTAGTTTTTTAATTGCATTTCCTAACAATAATTTGGTTTGGGGATGCTGAGGTTGCTGAATGGAATAGATTCATGGAAACTTAAAAATGTTTTGGTTTTTTGTTTTGTCAGTACTACTCTGGCATGTGTATTACTGTGCCTGCTAGAAGAGATTCTACATATGCAATTCTACACAGTTGCTTGTCTTGCATCTTCATCTAACAAAACTGTTTCAAATAAGTTATTTTAATAGTTCAACATAGGTAAACAATATTTTGCATTTGTTTAAACATAATTTGTTCACCTTGTTTCAGGGATGCCACATAAAAGGCATAAATGCGTTTGTTTCTTTCATATTATTTTCATAAATAGATGAAATTATATTTTCATAATATTATTTGCATTATCTGTATGGTAGCAAACTTCACAGCTTCTTCAAAGATAGAGCTCATCTGAAGCCTTTAAAAGTGTCTCTGGCTATTAGGATTTTCAGTCTCTAAATTTCTTTTTCCTGTAACGTTTCAGGAATCACCATTCAATTAAATTTTAGTGCACTGCTTAAGACTTCTCTTCTAAATCTGATTAAGAAGCCTCCAAATATTACGGATGTGCTAGTCTGCTAGTGCTGACAGCTTACATGTTTTTCTTGCAGGTCTCATGTGAGAACATAAGTTTTCACTTCACATGTGAGAAGAGAAAATGTTTTGGTTTAGTCAGATTGGTTTATACAGATTTGTAGCTCTACAATTTGCTTTACTTTGTATTTCCTCCTGTCTAGGAAATGTGTGCGCAACAGCCCATTCCCTCAGCAGACTACATTCANGGAGTCTCCGTCTCTGGAGACATTCAAAACCCACCTGGACGCGTTCCTGTGTAACCTGCTCTAAGGTGGCCCTGCTCTGGCAGGGGGTTGGACTAGATGATCTACTGAGGTCCCTTCCAACCCTATGATTCTGTGATTCTGTGAAAATCAAGCACCTGGAACTGAAAGTCTCTACCAGGTAGCAGTACTTATGCTTTGTAAATACGCAAGTGTTTTGGTCCCACATGGGCTTTTGGCCCACACCTGGCCTCGAGCCTCACTGCCCCAGCCTGACCTCGCCGAGCTGCTGCCCCAGCACAAGCTATGGCTTTCCCCTTTGCCACAGGTGAGTTCCAGCCACCACTACGTCCCGGTCACCGTTGCTAGGCCTGCCCAGCTCTCCTCGTCAGCCATGTCCTAGCCCTGTGGCCACCCTTGCCCTGCTCCCACCCTGGGCATTGCGCATCCCCCTCCCTCTGCCCCCGAACAGCTCTGCTTGAAACAAATGCCACTGCTCATAGGTAGCTCAGGTTTAGGGATACGACAATAATATCTCAAAACAAGATACCTGTTAATGAATCCTTTCAGTTCCTTAAGTTTTTTATGAAGTCTTGCATCCTATAACCTGTGAAGATACCTTCTTTGGCCAGTAGCATGCTTAGGTGGGGTGGGAGAACTAGGCATCACTTCGCCTAACTAGTTTACAACTTCATTTTATTTTTTGTGGTGTCTCTAGACTACTTTCCCAGTCTAAATGTACTTCTTGCTCCTTTCTCCTTAAGAGATAACCGTCACCAGATTAAAGTCAATGCTTCTCTATCTCTAGTTTGGATGCTCTTTCCCAAGCTGACCAGACCTTCTGATTATAAGCACTGCTTGGTGTTTTTTCCCAGAATTAGAACATCATCTTTGTAAAGGTTTAATTATTTTTACCATCAAATTCTGCTGTCTTTTTTTCCCTACAAGACCCTAAGAAACAAGTGTCATACGATGTAACTTGCTGGGAAAAGTTACACACCAAAGGGAGTGCTACGTGAGTGTAAACATGCTTTCTGTTTTCCTGTGGGGCCTGTGTCAAACTCTGCTGACACATACAAAATAAAAAAAATGCTTGTCTTTGATATTATCCTTTAATATTTCATCCTTAACAGAAAGTCAAGAAATACAATAATTCTTTTCATTTTCTTATTTTCTATTCATAAATAGAGGATTCTTTGTTTATCCACTGCTGTAGCCTACGATATCTCTGATTTTTTTTAAATCCCAATGCAGTAAGCTTACCCACTTCCTCATTTGGCTTCAGGGAAGAATTTTGGGATGGGGAGGTTTCTCCATCTCTTTCTGTTTTGGGTCTGTTGGCACATTTGGTCAGCAGCTGTCTCCTCATTTTCCATTCTTGCTCTCTACTGATTGAAATCTGCTTCTACATGAAGTGGAGAACTCCCAGTATTTCTGAACTCCAGATTCTCAGCTATCTTGCTTAGCAGGAACTGACTTCGAATGATTACAAGAAACACACACTTCGCAACCAGTCACTGTCAATATAAGGCTCCAGGTCTGTGTATAGATGGAAGTCCTGTTTAAACTGCCTTCTGCTGCCTTCTGCACTTCCAGAAAGTTTCAGTTCTTCATGCATTTTCAGCATTTTGCTTTTGATTCTGTAAGGAAATTAGTGATGGCTCTACCTGTGTGCAAAAATTTGCTGTTTTCTGTCCCATTCCAGCTTGCTGAGGATAGCAGCAATGCTACACCCAGACTGTCAGTTTGAAGCTTGGGCTTAGAGATCTCAGGTTCATACCCCCTGACTGATCTCATTGCTCATGTGTTGAGCTCAGACTTGGCTTGAATCTGGAACTGCAAAGCAAGGAAAGGACTTGCATCTTGCTTCTGCAGACAGTTTAGATTGGATGAGCTTAAGCCAAATGAAATTGCAAGCAGCCTACATTCTGGCACAGTTTAATTAAGAAACTAAAGATGTAAAGATCCAACCCAAACTCTGTCTGAGAAACACTGGCCTTTTAGGCATAGTTCCCAGTAACAAACTGTGCAGCCCAGAGTACAGGAACATGTGGATTTAAAGACATCTGCTGAGTTCTTACTGTTCTTAGCAGGAGAGCCTATTTTCATAGGTGCAAGCTGCCATAAATTAGAATGATGGCACTGAATTATTGTACTGAATATGTCATTAGTTCAAGGTTAAATATGCACAAAGAAAGCTGACTGTAAAATATGGACAATAGAATCCAGTTCAATTGAATCAGGCCAATAAACAATCTTAACATAAATCTTACTTCATACAATGTGGTTTTTTTTAAATTTTAACCACTAAATCCTTCCATAATGTATGAAAATTCTGTAAGATGGGAGTAGCAAGACTCATCAAGAAATGACCCAGCCCACTCCTCTGCCTAAAGGTAGGATTAGTAATGTTTCTCTCATTTTTCACAGTTTTTTACCTAACCTGCATTTTAAGACCGCTATCAATGCTGTTTGAACAAATTTTCTTAACCAATCATTCGTCATCTCCTCCCCGCTGTTTGAAATTTTCTTTCCCAGTATCTAACCCGAATCTTTCTTTTGGAATGCAGGACCATGACTTATCCTATAGAAATGGACATCAGAGCATTCCTTCCTCATTGTAAAAGCCTTTTATTATCTGGTATCATGCTCCTTCACAGAATATTCTAGATGACATTAAATAGCTTCTACTCTGTCCTCAGGTTTTCTAGAATTCTCTCATCGCTCTTCATTCCAGATGATCTTCACTTTTTGAAATGGAACACAACTAAATGCAGGTACAGAAGTTCATGAAGAACTAAACAACCTTTAATCCTCTATTAGAAGAGATACTGTAACATTCTGTTACACACAGGTTTACAGTTATGTAGCTACACAATTTCTGTTTCTACATCAGGACTGAACTGTGGATAAACCCTACAGGAAAATAAATATGGGATTTCTAGCAGGACTTTGAATCATATAGAACTTTAGAATTAGATCAAGTGAGAATATCACAACATTATTTACCAAGCATAAACTGAAAGTCAGACTAGAGGACAATACTACTACCTTATTTAGTGTGCTGATTCTAATAAGCACAATTCTAATTTTGTGTTTACCTGTTTTCTTTCTATTAATACCTAAGCATATAACATATGCAATAATCACTCATCAGTCCAGTCATTTCACATCTATAGCTACTTACTGTAGCAAAATGGGAAGCTCATCTACTTAATTGAAAACCTCTATGAATATTGAATTTATNGAAAAGAAAAGAAAAGAAAAAATGGGAATTAAAAGTATATTCTGGTAATAATTTATCTGTAGTCTTCATGAGCCAACTATTCAACTCCTCTCCTAAACTTTCATCATAGAAAAATGCTTATACTAATGACTTTCTCTTCTTCTGACTATTCAATATGAATACCCTTCCCCCTGCTTATTCAATACCAAATGCTGGAACAATCAGATATATTCAGTGCAGTCTGCTTTGAGATTATACAAAAAAGCCTATCTGTATAAAGATGTCAGAGGTTAGTGGATATATAAATTTTACCTTGTAAAACCTTTTCTGTCCAATAAAAGAGAGCTAGAAAACATATAATGTGGAGCTGTCTTTAACAGAGTTAATGAAAGCAGGTGGGAGGCACGAAGCTGTTCCAGTTGCAAAGAGAGGAGGCATGGTAGTGTAGCCAGTAACAATTAATCCATATAATAACTGATAAACCATGGATAAGAGAGGAACTCAAACAGAATCTAAGAAAAGAATTGTTAAATTCACTGCAGCCCTCTCCTGTTTATTACAAAGGCATGGTTTGCAAACTGCAGTGGGAGAGAAAACATTCTCTTTTTGTCTGTGGCTCTAACCGAAGGAATTAAAGCTCTCATATAAAGGAACATGAATTTACCTTGGCTCCATTTTCAAAGCTCCCAGATGAGAAACAATGTTGACCCTAGGGAGCCAGCAGCATTCCCTTAGTAGTCTCTATATTAGGTATTTGAAATATATTGAAAATTAAAGTGATAAAATTACTTCCTGCTTAAGAAAACACATTGATTCTTTAAAAATATGAGCAAAATTAAAGTTGAATTTAAGAAAATTACTTATGGCACAAAAAACACATTAACATTGCCCACATCATTATTTATAGAGAAAGAAGGTTATTTTGACTCAGGTGACAAATTACCCTTCCATGGCAGAAGGAAAAAAGTAGTTTACAAGTTCAAGCTCTGAAGTTATTAAACAAGATCTGACTGTACTAAGAAATGCACAACATATTAGAAAAGTCAATTTCTTAAATTAAATGGCAAATCAACAACTGGATGAAGGACTGACCTTGGATCGGGGTGGTGCTCGGATGTACCATTTACAGTCTACTGCTTCAGTTTCAGAAGCTTTTCCTTCTTTCACAATTTGTACAGATTCCACGATTCCTTCAGGTCCTCCCATCTCAAACTCACAAACTGAATAACAAAATACCAGAAAAAATGAAACCTGAACAGCAAACAAAATTATTTTCTACAGCAGAGTGCAAAGGCCATGAAGATTAAAAAATAACACCAACATACCAACCTGGCAATGGTTTCAAAACGCCAAGGTCCTTAAAATCCGGATCTTAAAAATTGAGACAGACAAAATTAGTTTTGTTCAATATCTTGGCTACAATGTCAATATGTAATGTCAAGGTACTAAAATTTGACAATGAACTTCAGTGGTATGATTATACATATATTTCTTGAAAATGAGAAATGTGTCAAAACTGTAGCAACAAAGTAATTATTAATGTATAAATTGTCAATACTATCATACCAAGTTCTTTTTTTCTGTTATGAAATCCTGCTTTTCTATGTGTCTCTTTTTCGGAAGAGTGAGTTCAAAAATATTTCTGCATACACTAGCAAGCAAGAACAGCACACAGCTAACCACATGATATTTTAATACATCAGTCTAATGAAAGAGGATGTATTTACAGATCCATTCATAATCCTTTTCCCTATTTGCATTTTGCAGTATGATTATAACACTCAAGTTAACTAGAGAAATCTAAACTTCATTCTGTTTATGAATACTCTGCCATCCCTACTGACAAAGAAGAGACACTTTCTTTCATAGAAACATCCATTTGGTCTTCCTGAAATAAATACCATAAGGATTTACAATGGAATTCATTGTGCTAACAAGGTACTAAGTCTAATACATGTGCTATTTTCAAACAGATAAACATCATTATATTTACTCACTGTGATGTTTTGTATCATGTTTGTATAGCCAGGTATAAGACATAGATGAAATGAGTTTGGTCTTAGACCTATGCTTCAATAGACAGCTATCCATAGACAAATCATAATTTCACAAAATTTGTCCAAAACCAGAAACATGAATGAGGCTAAAGTATTTCAAGAGAAGATGATTTCTTCAGGATAGATTGGTCTTGTCTGGGAGATTTGCACTGCTTTTTTACCTAAAATTAATGTTCCACACTGTTTTTTCTCATTTTCAGGAAAAAAATATAAAAGAAAAGAAAAAAGGAGAAAAGAAATCCACTGGACTTTACTATTTCTCTGAAAAGTTGAGAGTATATGGTCTTCTGAAAACAATAATAAACACTTATATACACTCTACGTTAAGCTTCTCCTGAGCCACATACAGAGTGCCAAGGCCTCAAAAGGATTGCACAAGAGGAAAACCACAGTAGAGTTTGAGTCATGTGCTCTACTCATGGAACTGATCTTATTGTTTCAGGATTGGGTCAGAGTAGAAAAAGCTATAAATAAAACAATGAAGAGAAAGTTTGGAAGTAGAAAACATATTAAACAAAACAAAACCAAAACAAAACCAATCCACCATCAAAACTGCTGTTCCCCTTTAGCCTTAGACGAGTCATGACAGTAAGAATCATAACTAAATAACATCCTGAAAAAGTCTAGTGCTCTGTAAGAAAGATCATCCATTTTAACTTGAACAGTGAGAATGTGTTGACTACAAAAACTAGAGTTGTAAAATACTTTTTTAAACTGTCCCTCTGTAACCAGGTTGCTGTTGTTCTTCCCAGTTACCTTTTACAGTTTCACAATATAAATCGTGAGTAAATACCATGAACTTAAGGGACTGCAAATATAATTAAGTAGGCAATTAGCATTAATTGTTAAGCAATTTTATAGATCAGTAGATAAATATGATAGCCAACACTAAATGTAATTAAATATTTCAGTTAATGTACTCAGATGTTGACATCTAGTGCTGAAAGCAAGATACTTAAGGAAGGCTACTTTGACTACTGGTTCAAATTAACATCCAAACCATGTCTAGTGTAACCATTACATATCTTCCTTTTGCTGGGTTTGCAAGGATCACTTTGGTCTACTGAAAAAACTCCACCACATTAGCAAAGTAGAGAGGAGGAAAGAAAGAGAAAAAAATCCAGACAGGATTTCTCCCATATGAAGGAGTTTTCATATAAAGAAGTGCTAATAGCAGTAATCTAGGCTGAAGTGTAATCTAGACCATGCAATGTGACCCCCCAAAAAATTCTGAAAGTATGTTCTCATTTGTTAACAATACAGTTAGAACAAAACCATACAGAAGGGCACAATCTGTTAAAATTCTAGAAATACGGTAGATTTTGCTCAGTTTTGAAAAATTATCTTTTTGCAACCTTTCAACATCTCAAGAGTGATAGTGGAATAAAATCTACAACACTTGAGCTGATACACTCCATTAAACATTAAAAGTAAACCAATATTATTATAATAAAAACAACAATCTGTAAATAAGGTATTACCAGAGCTGCTGGAAATTCAACCATGTTTAAGCATATTTACCCAGCAAATGTTTGTGTTTTATATGGTCTACCATTAAACAGATTATACTTTATCAGATCTTCTATATGTAATTCAATCAAACTGTTATTATCAGTATGGCTGAGTCAGAACCCTTTTAATGATATCTAAGCACTGACTGGCTAGATCTTACGATAGACAGAGAGTCCTGATTAAAATCATGTTCCCATTAGGAAAACCTCCCACAACAGGAAAATTTTTGCTGTGAAAAGTAAGATTGATCACCTACAATGAGAGAGAAAAACAGGAGGCAATAGGCATTGAGGGGAATGCAATACAGGTAAATTTTTTTATGGGATCTGCTTAATGGGAAATGAAGTATGTAAAGAGGAAACCAGGAATTTTCATCCAAAATGTGAAAGTGTGTGAAGGTTATGTAAATGGAAGACCTTGCATCCAAAATAAGTTCTGTGGCTCTTTCCAGAAGCATTGAATCTCTCTTTTAAAACCAACTAAAACCAATAAAATAAAGGTTATCCAGAAACATCCTTTGGTAGTATATTCCACCATATTCCACAAATAATAGATTCCTATGTTGTTTATTACTATAAACTTTTCTGTAAAGTCTTTGTGAAAAACAGTAAAAACTTATGAGATGCAAAAATCTGTGCTAGGTTATTTACAGTTACTAGTCAACAAGCAGAATGAGAAACTTTAGAGGCCCAAGGAGAAAATTGTGATAATCTGTAGATTTCCTTAACTAGTAAAAAAAATGGGTTGTATGAGAAGACAGTGAGGTAGATTTGAAACTGGCTGAACGACCAGGACGAGGGTGCAGCATAGGCTGAAAAGGGCAGGCTCTTTTCAGTGGTGCCTGGCAACAGGACAAGAGATAATGGACACAAACTTGAGCATAGGAAATTCCACCTAAACATGAGAAGGCACTCTTTACTTTGAGGGTGGCAGAGCACTGGAACAGGCTGCCCAGGGAGGTGGTGGAGTCTCCGTCTATGGAGACGTTCAAAACCCGCCTGGACACGTTCCTGTGCAACCTGCTCTAAGGTGGCCCTGCCCTGGCAGGGGGGTTGGACTAGATGATCTCCAGAGGTCCCTTCCAAACCTATGATTCTGTGATTCTGTGACCATGCCCACTATGGTGGTAATCAGCAGTACAAAATCTAGTTGGAGGCCAGGAATGAGTGGTGTACCCAAGGGGTCAATAGTATGTCAGATCCGGTTTAACTTCATTCGTGATCTTGACGATGAGGCAGAGCATACCTTCAGCAAGTTTGCTGCTGATGCAAAACTTGGAGGAGTGGCTGATATACCAGAGGGTCATGTGGCCATCCAGAGGGGCCTCAACAGGCTGGAGAAATGGGCTGACAGACACCTTAAGAAGTTCAATAAGGGGAAGTACAAATATCTTCACATGGGGAGGGACAATCCCATGCACAATATATGCTCAGTCCACCCCACTGGAAAGCAACTTTGCAGAAAAGGACCTGGGGGTCTTGGTGGAACACCCAGTTGAACATGAGCCAATAATACATCCTTACAGCCACCAGTAAGGATGCATAAGGATAGTCTTTCTCATAAGGCCAGAAGTATCCTGGGCTGCATTAGGAGAATTGCTGCCAACAGGTTGAGGGAAGTGATCCTTTCCCTCTAATTGGCACTGGTAAGCACATCCAAAGTGCTGTGTCCAGTTTGGGGCTCCCCAGTGCAGAATTGATATGGAGCTACTGGAGACAGTCTAGGAAAGGGTCATGAAGCTGATTAAGGGACTAAACTATCTCTCATATAAGAAAAGGCTGAGAGAGTTGTGACTGTTCAGCCTGGAGAAGAGAAGGGTCAGAGGAGATCCTACCAATGTGTATAAATACCTGAACCGAGGGTGCAAACTGGATGGAGCCAGGCTCATTTCAGTGGTACCCAGTGACAGAACAAGAGGCAATGGGCACAAACTGAAACACAAAACACTGGGCATTCCCAATGAAAGGTCTCCCGATCAGAAAACACTTTTCCCCTGTGAGGGAGACTGAGCACTGGCACAGATTGCCCAGACAGGTTGTGGAGTCTCCATCCTTGGAGGTGTTCAAAAGCTGTCTAGACATGGTCCTGGGCAACTAGTTCTAGGCAACTCATCTTGAGCAGGGGTTTGGACAAGATGACCTCCAAAGTTCCCATCTAACTCCAGCCATTCACTCCAGTGATCCTTTAAATCCTTAATAACTAAACATCGGAACTGTGTAATATTGAAATAACTAGCTGAAAGACAAATCTAAGGTTAATAGCAGAGGTTAGACAAATCTCTATCACAATGCAGATGGAGTTTGTTTTGACTCATGGGAACTTATACAGCCATCCTGGAGAAATCTGTAATATTTAGGACTGGTTCCAAATGGATCCACCAGCTCATGGGAGCCTCTAAAGTTTTCAGATGCTGACTCTGGGATCTCTTCTATACCTGGCCCATGGAAACCATGCTACATTTCTTTATTTTTAGTTTCACTGTTAAGATCCAACATATCTGGATTTTCTAAGCAGCAATCAAGCATGGAATTGAAATGCCAAAAAAAAAAAAAAAATAGTTAGGGCATCTGGTTGCTAAAAAAGCTTATGAAATAAAGAAAAATTGTAAGGTCAAAAGGGATTACCTACTTGAAAAGTATGCAAATCACTTTGTTTACAAGTAAACTGCAGCATCTTATGTGGTTGCCCAGCAGTCGCATATCCACACAGACACATACTTAGCCACCTCTGCGCTCACATGTATGCTTGCACTCTCTCAATCTAAGTGACTTGCACAGAGTGAAATTTTAAAAATTCTATTACTTGAGTGATTTCTGTAAGAGACAGGTAGACAGTTTCTAAGAGAAAAAACTGAAAATGCGCAAAGTTCAAACTAATTACTCGCAAGAAGATATTCTGCTGGTAAGTATTATTACAAATCTATTTTAAAAGATCAAATTTGAATAAAAAATCCACAGTTATCAAAACCATTCAACTTGTCTTCAAATACAGATTCCATAAGGCTTTTAAAAGCAATTTTAAGTTTACAGAAAAAATGCAGTATTTTTTTTCTTACAAATGCACAAATTTGTGAGTAAACCTTTCATATTTTGTTAATCAGTTTCTTTGACTTTTCCTATAAACTTTTTTATGCTACCAACATCAAATCTGTTGCTTGTACTGACAGAAATAATAGATATCTCAGTCTTGGAAGTCAAATGATTTAAGACAACAGATGTTTGAATATCTCCTTTAAAAAATAGAAGATTGAGCTTGTATGTTTCTCAGCATATCTGGGCTAAAATATACTTAATTACACAGATTTATTTTTTTTTTGTATTGAAAGTACGAATATACAGCGAAAAATATGAGCAATTACTGTATGGTCAGAAGTCAAGATGAAGGAAATGTGAACCACAAAATCCTGATGCAGATATGAGGCCTGACTGTGATTGTCTTTTGAGGTATTTTGCTTTGTTTTCTTCTATAAATGAGACAGAAAGGAACTATTTGATCAACCTGTACACTACAAAGGGCTGGTATTTGAAACATAAAGGAGTTTTTACTGTTTGTGAATATAAACGACTCCTTTTTTAATGGATATATACACAACATAGTCACAATATGGAGAAACCATATTTCCTAATGATATATAGGGAAACTGTCCATTTTTACTAACTGAATGTAGATATACGTTTTCATTTTCCTGCCTTTGAATGACTAGAAATAGGCAACTTCTATCTATCAATATTTAAGAAATTTTAACGCATGCATGTAATTCTCTGTCTCAGAACTGATTAGAGCCCCGATTTTACATTTAAATGCTCAGGAAAAGTAAAGAGAATTGCACAATTCAGCAAGCCACTAGTTATTTATTTTCAAGTTTATGAAAGCAGGTTCTTTTACAATGACTTCTGGGAGCCTAAACCAGCCCTGCCCTCTTGAGGGTTGCAATATAATTCTCTGTAAAAGCAGAGCTTGCAGAACTCAGTACAAAACAGCACGATTATTCAAAGGTATTTTATGTGGTTTCCTCCTAGTATTTGATGATACAATAAAAATACTGGAAAATTATGACCAAAAGATTTTAAAAGCATAAAAGTCTCCTCAAAGAATCACTAATGCATTTCTAAAATAGAAAAACATTTTCATAAGTAAACATTTTTTGTGAAGTGTACAACAAGGGTTCCTAGCTATTCTACTGGGAAGAGTAAAGGAAAGGTATGAACTAAAAAAAACCAAAGCCAAAACCAAAAAAACAATTAAGTGAAATAGATGTGCAAAAATACACAAATTACTGTCTTGTTAGACAAAAAGTTAAATTTGTTCTGATGAACCTTTTCAGCTCTGTGTTCTTGTTGAAACTTCAATATATATGTCTATCTCTGTATTAAAGATATCAAAGGATCTTCAAAGAAAACCTATAGTTTGATAGACAACATGAAAAACAGTTCTATAATACTTATATCTGGCAATAGTATGTTCCATATTTGCTCTTCATTTTCTATGTTCTTTCTTTTAAGAACAATATTGTGAGCAAGGGGCACTGGTGAGGCCACACCTCAAGTACTGCATTCAGTTTTGGGCCCCTCACTACAAAAAGGACATTGAGGTGTTGGAGCGTGTCCAGAGGAGGGCTACGAAGCTGGTAAGGGGTCTGGAGGACAAACCTTATGAGGAACGACTGAGGGAACTGGGGTTGTTTAGCCTGGAGAAGAGGAGGCTGAGGGGAGACCTCATCACCCTCTACAACTACCTGAAAGGAGGTTGTAGAGAGATGGGGGCTGACCTCTTCTCCCTGGTGACAAGTGATAGGACAAGAGGAAACAGGTTCAAGTTATGTCAGGGCAGGTTTAGATTGGATATCAGGAAACATTGTTTCACTGAAAGGGTTATTAAACATTGGAACAGGCTGCCCAGGGATGTGGTGGATTCCCCATCCCTGGAGGTGTTTAAGAAAAGGGTAGATGAGGTATTAGGGACATGGTTTAGAAGTGTTTTTTTGTCAGGGTAGGTTAATGGTTGGACTTGATGATCTTAAAGGTCCCTTCCAATCTCACCAATTCTATGATTCTATCATTCAATGATTTTGGAGGCTATGTATTTGTAATCTAAAACACTGCTTCTCAAATTTTTCACTCCTTAGCAAAGTCATGAAAGAACTTAAAAGGTGGTAAGTGCAAATGTAAAATTGAATATGACTCTCGGTACTTCACCTTGAAGTTCTACCTGCTATTAGATCAGGAGGAAGTCATATGCAGACAAATAAGCCAAAGATTTGTACTCTTAGAAGTTTGAGAAACTCTTTTTTTGAGGATACAGCTCCATAAAGAGACACTATTTTGTCTTGCTTTTGGTGGCCTTTTCATGCACACAATGGCAGGCTGTGAGACCTTAGCCTGCTTGCCTCCTTCAAACTGTTCAGAGTAGGTTCTTTCTGCAGTGTAAATTTTGTATGGGTGGAAACCATCTCAGAATGTAAGAGGATTCATGAGAGCCTGGGTGTCATCTTCAAATAGTGTTTGGACTATTTAATATGCGTACTCAAATACCATAAGAGAGAAGTCCTTCTTGGAACTGATGTAGTGAGAAAGGAGAGCAAGAATGGGCAACAATGTCAGACTGCTGAGTGGAAAGAGGAAGTTTGGGAGCCTTGATGACATGCGTGGCACAACTTGGCAGATCATTTTTATTATGTTATATATTTACACTAGCAGCTGAGTACTCCAATTAGGCATTATATTCCCCTTATGCAGCACATTTTGTGTGGAAACACAGGGAAAAATGATCCCATCATGAATATTTCAGGGGATACATATACCTTTATCTGCCAGTTGCTCAGAAATCTGTGAAACAAGAGTGAATGAGCTCAGGAGCCCACTTTATCTGAGCAATGCAGCCTTGCTGTGACAGTGCAGCTAACTTGATTGCCAGGACTGACTGTCAGTCAAAGGCAGTATCTTGTATGTGTCTCCCCAAGATAAGATCCCAGTGGCTTCCTGTGATTGACTAATGGTCTCCAAACTTGACTACGAAGAAAGATGTATAACATAAAAGTGCTACAGAGCTTTTCCTGACAGATATTGAATACTAAGTATGGCCTAATCATGCAATTTCAGCATCAAACCACAAAGGCTTGGGATTTGTCTCATTGGTTTGTTAGAGACAACTCCTAGTCTAGCCCAAGGAAATGACACTTTAAGTTCATGTCAGAAGTATAGGAAAAAATGATACAGAGAGTTTAGCCACAACTGTTGCTAGGCATTACTTCTTCAGATTGAACCAATTTATATATGGTTATTGCTTGCTACCATTGAATGCTAAACCTGCGTATCCTTTCCAGAGAGGGCATTCCTGCTATATCAGTCTATGAAGTGGACTTTCCAGGACAGAAGGAACTTACAGGAATGAGTTGGTGATATAAAGCAACCTTACTTTGTCATTGGAGAAATTCTTTCTCCTAGTTTTACCTCAGAACATTCAACAGAATGAATACATTCACTACAGTGTTCCCAATTTTGAAGAGATACATCTTTTTCAGTTATTCTATTCAATAGAACATATTATTTGTGCTACTTCAAATAGTATTGAATAAACTGTAGTTGACCACATATTAAGACACATTTCCAATACAAACAGAAATGTCAGGATAGTGTTTACAGCTACTGACATTCCCTTGCTGTCACCGACCACAACAACTATGCCATGTAGGCTACTGGCATCTTTTTGAAGACAACTGCATCTCATGTCAGAGAGCACTGAAAGTTGAGTTGCTTTTTTAAAAACAACTGATTGCTTAATCATCTGACTATATGAGGTACCAGAAAAAGTTGAAGCAAATGCAATACTTCAGGAAATATGATCCTTAGAGTGGAAAGAAATGAAATAGCCATAGACAAAAAGCCATTCATTAGTTTACTGTGCAACTGTAGATTTTTCAAATTTATTCAATGAATTATATTGTAGTGCTCTCCTATAACAAAGTCTTTGTATGATTCCAAAAGCCAATGTCACAGGATGTTTTAAAAATGTATATCCAGACTCTATATCCAGAGTAGAAATCTGATGGTGTTTAGCATCAAAGGAAGAATTCTAGGTTTTCATTCCCACAGGAGCCTGAATGCTCTCTTTCTAGAGGAAAAAAACAACCAAACAAAACCCCAACAAAATCACAGGGAGAGGGAAATTCATTCCTTAAACCAAATTGTCAAATCTAATTCTAATTATGCATGCCCACCACTGACAATGCAATAGAGCTTAAGCCTACACAATCAGAGAGCAAGAAGAGGAACTCTAAAAGTCACATAGCTCAATGAATTGCTCAGGAAGGCATATCAGCACCAAGACAAGAAACAACTGAGGGAAAAATAAGTCTTCTGTTCTGTCCTTTCAGCATCCATAGTTTTCACTGACTGTAGTTTTCCTTCTCTTTCGGCTACTTTTAGGAGGTTTCCTGCCTAGAAATTGTCCTTTCAGGGACCACTGGGCTGTTGACCCCATCAGTCTTCTCAAATGTACAAAGCCCTCTCTACAGGATGAGAAGATGGGTTTTCATCAGCTTTAGCTACAGAGTATACAGTGGAGCTGCCCTGGAGATATTCTTGCACTTTCTTTCGCTTCTTCATCCTTTTAGCAGCACAGGGTAGAAGTTTTCTCTATAAGGATTTTCAGTATAGTCCAGTTGTCAGAAAAGAGATAACTCTGTGTGTTAAATTGTGAATTCCTATTTGAATTACCCACAAATTTATGAATTTTACATTTTATTACACGTGATAACATTGAGACATTTAAGGGATATAAATAATATACAGGAAAGGAGCAATAACCCTTCCAGTCTTTCCACTATTATGTAATTCAACTTCTCCTGAGATTACGGAAGGAAAACATTTTGATAAATTTTTGGTAAGTAAGGTTTTCCAGCTCAGTTTTTTGGCCTCACAGTTCATCTCCTTCCTGTTGGTTACAACTGCATGAGTCTGACATTCTCTTTTGTTCAAATAGATGTTTTTTATCCCATTTCACACAAATAAAAGTGCCAAAGAACAGTCCAAACAATGATTAATTGCTAATACTGATCTAACATACACATAATCTGTCAGAAACAAGACACTAGCTCAGCTAGGACTTTTATTATTTTGATGAGAAAAGCCTTATTGTATGTTTTACTGTGTATTTGACTAAAACAAACAATTCATACAAACCCTAGCTCTAAATGGTTTCCACTTAAATTAATGAATAAAGATGGTTGCTCATCAGTAAGAAATTTTTTGCTATGTACCCACATGAAAAAATAAACAGGATGATAAATTCTAAAACAAAGGGTCTTGTCTTCATCCTTTTTAACTTTTTTTTTAAACAATAACATCCTTCAAATGGAACCTCAGTCCTCTTTGAGTATCATTTAGGCCACGTGTTCTGTGTTCACTGACAGATTCTCAAACTGGTTTGTCATGAACATCAGTAAACAAATGGGTCTGTGGATAGTTGGAGATGTGTAATCTAGAGTTTGAATAGTTATACATTTCTGTCTATAAAATCTCAGTTACCCCTGACTTTTTCACACCCCAGAAACTCCGGATCCAGCTATCCCTAGACAGTTGTTATATTCAGTATAAATTAGTAGGTTTTTAATTCTATTGTCATAACTTGGGAATTTAGATTTAAAAAATAACTTCCATGGAATTCAACAGATTTGACAGTTTCCTCCTCTATTCAAAAAGCTACCAGTCTGAAGCAACAATTTGATTTCCACTAGATTTACTCACAGTTTTAATATTGACTCTAACAGAATCAGTTTTAGGCCCACAACCTGACCTGAATTTAGCAATTATTTATTGAGTGCTACACTGATTCAATGCCTCAGCCTCATACACAGAATGAAAACTTGTCTTTTGCATCATATTCACCGTGGAAAAAAACCATTATGATCCATTGAATCATACTTTGGAAAGACAGTGCTCATAATAAGTCCTTATGTCTACTTAATACAATTTTCAATATTGCCATTAACTGGCTGAAGAGACTGGGAAAAGAAGAACAAAGTGGCTACTGATTAGACATTCTCCAGTTTTTCCGTTGGGGTGGTAGTATTTAGAAGAAATGAGGTATCAGGCTACTTTTCACTTTCAGCAGCAGAAGCAGGTCAAACATGATGGTCAGTCACAGTACTTGGGATTTTTAAGTATGGGTCAGCCGCTTATCCAACAAGCAGGCAATAATTAAATTTCATTTGACCAGATCAAGTTTTTGTCTGACAAACATCAGGATTTTTCCTACTTTGATTTGAAAGAGTTATTTAAAGCTCTAGTGATCAAGAAAAAAAATCAAATATAAATAAAAACTTTCATATCAAAGCACTTGGTAAATCATTGATCCATATGTATATTGGACTATCACTGATAGGTCATATTCTGGCATAAAAAACAACTATATTAATGCTACATATTATTCTTGTGGGGAGAACACATGCAATTACAGTGATTTATATTAATCAAATCTGATTTTCAAACTACTAAGCCAATATGCAATATTTTATTAAAAACCACAACCTCTAAACTTGTTTTATACAATTTTGGTATGGACTTTGTAATTCGTAGCACTTAATAATCAACTGTTTAATCGACATTATGAAATCAACATTGAAGAATANGGAAGGGATCAAGAGAAAACAAGAAGTGGTGTCATACAATCTTTTATTAACCCACATACTGTAACCAGCAGATTTGATAACATTGTCTCTTGAGCTTCAACTATCAGATAACATCTGGCAAATGATGTTTGTAACTCCTGTTACACAACATCTTCTGTCTTCTCAGTGTCATCTAGGGGACTGATATGTGACTAGAATAACACATTTCACACTACCTGCTTCTGTCATGCTAGTACAAATTTTTAATAATGGATGTGCCACAGAAATAAGTTTATTTGAATCTGAATTCTCAGAAAATACTTCACAATTCTGTTCTCATCATCTTACTCATGACTCAAGGAATCTTTCTTAACATAAATTGATGGATATTAGATGTTGTCTTCTGAAACCAAAGTATTCAAACAACTTCTCTGTATCTCTAATGTGTAATGGCATCTGAAGCAATATTTTTAAAACGTTAATCAAAAGCATTTTCTTACTTATTTTCACAATTTTGCAACAAATTTATTCCTTTTGATGGCATTCTCAATTGTTTGGTAGATCTCATCACCTTAAACATTTTTAAAAAATTTAATCGAAATTCAATTTTAGACCCTGTAGCACAGAGCAAAATATTTTGTCTCACTGAAGTTAAATTCTCCCCTACAAATCTATTTGAGGAAACACTAATTTCAGACACTTTTTTACCTAATGAATTGCAGACTATGATGTGATCATGAAAAACAGAGAAAGAATAATTTGAGAGCACTGAATCTCTCAATTTCAAAAGATATTTGTGTATTGAATATTTGTGGTGTTTATTATATAATGCATTTTTAATAAGAAACAGAAAAAGTCTGTCTTGAGAATTTCTCTCTAAGGGCAGAAGTAATTTTGCTAACAGTAATGTTACCTGATTTAATTATGAATGACTAGCATATATTTAATGAAAGGTTCTCAATTAGACTGTATGTCTATACAATTGCAAAGCGCTCATAAATCAGATTAGAACTATCATAGCAGACAAGAATACAAGACTAAACGTCACCTGCCTGACTGTACATTCAACTTGATTGTTATGAATAGAAGTCTTATTCTTAAACCAGAGAAGAATTTGGTCCATTAAGCTGAAAACTTTTCTTTATCGTATGAAGTTGTGGATAATGCTTTTATGCATCAGATTGTGTTAGTTAAACAGACACTGGATTGCAGAAAAACCACTCAAGGAAAAATTTATACAAATTTAGAAAGACAAGATAGGTTAAGGAATTCTGTAGTCTTCATTCAGTAATTGTAAATGCAAGTTTTGAAAGTAGTTTTAAACATTTATTTATACTAATAACATAAAAATATCACATTTTTGTTAGTATAATGTAATTTAGAATCATAGAATCATACAATCATAGAATGGTTCAGATTAGAAGAGACCTTAAAGATCATCTAGTTCCAGCCCCCCCTGCCATGGGCAGGGACACCTCCCACTAGACCAGGTTGCTCAAAGCTCTAGCAAACAATCAAGTTTTGGTTTGGTTTGGTTTTTACCTGAAGGGGAAAGAAAAGGTATAAAATACAAATAGAATTAAAAAATGTAATTGAAAGATAAAAGAATGCCAGGTTGACAAAGAAAATAAACTTTTAAAATTTGAATCTTTCTAAATTCAGTTCTTTTGCTTAAATGATTATTTATTTCAACAGACATCTCACCACCTAAATGTCTTTACAACTGGTCCTAAATGAATTAAGAAAATAAATGAACAGAGAATGTAGACGTCTTTACATGTCTTCAGATTGCTGAATAAAATGAATGAGTAAAGAGTTTATAAATGGAATGTGTAAAGACTAAATAAATGAGTGATAAATAGTCATAGCTGCCAACAACATACAGCATGGAAAACAGACACCATTCTCTGGAGGATCTGCAGCTGAGCTAGCTCAGGCTCAGGAAATCTGAGTTTATTCATTATTAGCGAGTCATGCGATAAAGACAACTCCTCCTCATTCCTAGTGAGTTTCAAAATCAGCTAGAGTGGGGAGATGAGACTTTGAAGAAAGAGCAAGATATTAATAATCATTTGACTTTCCCTAGGTACCTCTTGTTTGTGGAGATTTCTCTGGGAGCTTAACTTCCAATTTTAGAGAAAAGAACCCATGATAACACAAAAAATCACTGGCCTGTTTTCCTATCAATAAATAATTGTTCCTTTCAAAAAATTATCCTGAAGTACTGCTCCATTTTTATTTTAAAAAGCCCATTTGGCAATGAATGCATTACGACAAGTTTAAGTAGTGGAAATATAGTAATAATCTACTGGAAAGTGTATTTTATGTTTGAAATTTAAAATCCAAGGCATGGAACCAGTACACATTGTAAATGGTTGCAGAACTAGTATCACTTAATTTTACAAGTAGCAAACCTGATTGACAAACTGAGTTGACCAAAAACTTATCTAAATTAACACAGTTTTAAACACGATTGAAGAAAATGATACATTTTTATATACAGAAAAAAATTTAACTTCAGAAAATTCTGAGGTGATTTTTTAGGGATAAGGATATCTAGTGGAAGAATAGCACAGGAGGACAGACAAATCACTAATCATCATGTTATAACTCCAGCAAAAACTCAAGTTACTGTAACAGAATATGAAAACAACTGGAAACTGGGAGTTAGTGAATAAATTGAGCCTACTTAAGGCTATATTAGCATGATACTGATCAAATACTCAAACACTGAATCAACATATACTACCTCATAATTTTTGTAAAGGCAGAAAACTAGTTTTTAATTCACAAAAAGAGTTGAAGAAATAGTAGTTTAGTTCTCCAAAATAAACAAATATGTCATTCTGACTTAGTTCAATAGATGAAAAGGTAGAGGACAGTATTTAAACATGCTTACCTCTAAGTAAGTACCCAAGCCTAGAGATTGCCCAGATTTAGATACATGATTAAACGTATATTTTCTGAAGTTGTTTGCTAAATTGGGATTAGATCTAGTGGCTTGTCAGTGCAGCATTTGAGTATAGTAAGCTTAAGCAACTGTTCTTTGGAATCAACCTTGGGCATATCAGAAAGTCATTTCAGAGATTTTTGACAGATTGTAGTGTTAAATTAGAGTAGCTGTTCTTCATATTTGGCTCCAGGGACTTAGTGAAATGAACAGGCTTTGCAGAGGAAAAAAAATAAAGACACCTAGCATTTGGACTTGCCATAATAAAAAATGTGTGCAAATTGAAAATAAACACATTGAATATAAATTGAACAAAAATTACTTGTTGGCTTTCACAAACAAAAGAAAAACATTATCTGTGCTAGTGGCATTCCGCATGTAAAGGTGATTTCAAAGATTTGCAGGAATGAAAATTATTTGACAATTTTTATTTATTTCAAAGCTAACTAATAAAACACCTACAAGATACAGTGGAAATTACATTATTTTACATTATAGAAACAGAGCACAGGAGGCTAGAAAATTCTGGAACTTTTAATAGGGACATCAGACACTTGTAGAACCCCATATTCAGTGGCTGAACATTTTGTCAGACTTACCCTTTTGGCCATAAGAATACGCTACTCATGAGATTTTGAAGGAATATGTCTGCATAATATGAACTCATATTATAAGAAAAAAAAGAATTTAATCTACTCAGCATTCACAAACATTAAACAACACTCACAATAAGCAGGTGACTCTTGCATGAATCCATTATTACCATTATATAGCTCTTCATTATAGATTTTTATATTTTGAAGTTTGGATTCTTTTAAGATTGAACTTAAAGAATTCAACTTCTCACTTCCTCAATTTGTCATGATCATTTTTTAGGATAACATACCTGCATTTATTATATACATAATATCAGTTAACATTACTGAGATGAGGTTTTTTCATCACTCCTTAGTGTATGTACAAGGTAAAGGTATATAAGGTAAAAAGAGCTTGTCAGGAGCTTGAGGTAGGTTATAATTGTATGGAGAAAAAGAAAAAGAGAGAAAGAGAAAAAGGGAAAAAACAGATAGGAGTAAGTTCAGTTATTCAGGGGCTTTAGTTAAGCTCTTGATTTTTCACTATGTTCATAACTAGCAATACATACATTGGCTAGAACTAGCCATAGAGATAATATCTACTTTTCACAAAAATCTTTGTATTTCTGTTCCTCATATGGAAAGGACTATGCATGATGGCATTTCTCTGTCTCCACATGGAAAAGACTATGCATGATAGTATTTTTCTACCCCTTGAGAGCAGTATGATATTAAAGATAGGAGGGTCTTCGATATCGCATAAAAAGAGAGAAAGAGAAGACAGATCAAAGGCATAGATAACCTAATGGGCCAGCTAATAGTTTATTTACAGAAATATTAGAATAAAATTTCTATCAAAGTTGAGTTAAGCATGATCTTACTTTTGGACCTGAGCACCAAAGAATCTCAAATGTTACATATGAGATGAAAGAATTACATAGTCTGCATTTCTCAACAGACAATAAATGAATCAACATTGCTCATAGCCATCAATATCACAAAAGATGTATTAAGGTGACAACATATACTTACTAGAACTACAAATATACAAAACAATATTGAGTAACATTAACCTCAGTTCTGGTCAGAAAATGAGACTCTCTGGATTGACCCCTTTATAAAAAATATAAATACTACCCTAAGAAAATGAATCAATGCTAAATAGTCATTGAATATACACAAAAATGCTGAGAGAGGATATATTTTGAATTTGATACATTTACTCATTTGCTAATCATTGCATACTGCAAAAATATTAAATTCTAGGAACAGAAACATGACTGACTTTTCCAAAGACTACAGAATCAGAGCTTCTAATTATTGAGCAAGAACTCTTTATTAGTCACAGAGGACTGGGAGCTTTCTAACAAGGGTTTGTGTGCATTTCTTTAAGGAGAATTAGCTGGAAGTACTATTCAAAGAGTAAAAAATCTGTTAATGAAAGCTAAATATGTCAATAAAGATCTTTACTTATTGCTGTTAGAATTGAGAAACACTTCATTAAATGAACAGAAGATAGCAACAAAATCAACAATCACAGTTACTTGAACCTATGCAAATATCAAATCAACAAATATGGATGACTGAACACAAGTGATATAAACATGGTTTTGTAAGCATCACTTTCTATAAGGACAGCTAAAGAATCAAACCACTTGCCACTCTGTAGCTAGAATAAAAAATAGTTTATCTGCCTAACAGAAGGGCCACAGTCATGCTGATTAGACAAAAGCACTGCAGCGATTGTCAAGATTTATTGTCTATACTCATAACACCTCAGAAACCTGTAGATACAATACATAAAGATGAAAAGTTAACAACTTAAGGAATGTATAAGTAAAGAAAAAAAATGCTTCAATGTCAGCAGAAACTCCGTAGATATCCACATTGCCAAGGTCACTAAAAGAACCTATTACAGACAACAGTGTTGCCAGGATGAGGCCGCAACACAGTCAGCCAGAAGTGCATCCCAGTAAGAGCTATTAGAAAATGTGCCAGATAAGGAAGTCGGAGGAACTGGAACATCTTTGAAGAGTATTCAAAAATCCCTTACTCATTGCACATGAGACACAAAGTTTCTCACTTTTTCCCTGAAGAAACAGGTGTTAAAACGTTTGAATGAGAACTACCAAGTAAGATACTTAACAACAGGTTTTGGAGGTGCTATTCTGAATATACATATTAGTAATGAAAATTCCCATTGTAAACAAGTTGTTTCCAAGCACTTGTGTAAGATGACTATCCAGGCTTTCTGTTCAGTACAAATTCCATATTATCTTCCCTGCTCTGACATTTACAAGGGCTTCACAAACATTACAGAGAAATCAAGAATTAATAGGGAAAAAAAATGCCCAGGGCTCACTGATTATTTACCCACTTTGCAAGTGTTTAAACTGAAGGGTAATTGCTCCATATTAGACCTAAGGTTACGCTAATTCAGTATACTATTTGCATAAAGCCAAAGTGTATCCTTAGGGGAAAAAGCATAAGAGAAGGATCTTATTTAAGGAAAATCCTCTCCTGCCTCTAAGATTTAGTTTTAATTGTTCTGTAACAAGTGATAACAAAAACTATTTTGAGACTGATGGCAATGATGGTATAAAAAACCACCTTAATCTAAAAATGTTCACCTTTTAGTATTATTTTTGAATGTACATCTAAGCTTGTTAAAGCTTCCTCCTAGGTGCTTCTGAAAAGACAGACATTCTGTCCCAGTGTGTGAAACACTACAGGACTTGGAAAGCCCCTTCCCTATGATGTTCGTACACAGTCTATACAAATGCAACTCTAATGTCCCTAGTTAATGCAGCTCTTACCAAACTATGTTTTTACTTTTTTTCCAATGTTAGAATACTTAAAACTATACCTTATCTTCTATTGCTCTTATTTTTACAACAAAGCTCAACGAGTAGGAACATAAGTGCTTAGCTTCTCTCTGTTGGTAATACTATATTCCCAGAATGCAGGGATTTCTAAAATACGAAGTTCTGTAGTTGCCTTTTGGGTATTGTAGAAAGAAAAATATAAGTACGTGATAACAAGAGGTAATATGGAACCTGAGAATCCTGTGAGATTTTTAAGACACTCGTTTGCTCCACACAAGGAATTATTTTTCAGTTATAAGTTAAAATAAGCATATTATCCTATTATATTCTCATATTTATGGTACTGAAATATTCTGGGCCTAATCCTACAGTTCATGTAAGTTAATGGAATCTTGCAAATCAAATTCCCTTGAAAGGACAATATTTATGTAGCTGATCATGATTCTCAATGTAAGATACAAATGCAACATCCTAGAGATTACACTGAAATTCATTGTCATTCACAAGACCAGAAGCCCTAATAGATTGTAAACAGCAATGAAGTGCCTGACTGTTGTGTGCTCGTATAAATACACTGTAAGTTCATAACTCAAGGAAGCTTCTTATAACAATTTGAAATACTGAGGGCTAGAAATTTCAGTAAATAAAAAGAAAGAAATCACACCTTTTTTTTTTTTAAACACCAGAGGGTTCGGGCTCAGCAGTTTAGAAGAAGAGTTATGATGCGTAATTTCCTATAATTTCAAACCAACTCTGATCCCAAAGGAAAAAGATTCAAAGTTGCATGGCTCTCAGGTTGTTTATTCTTTCTCAGAAAACTTAACTGGATTACAAGTTGGTTGCCTGACCAAACTTGTGGTGTTTTATGATGGAGCAACTACATCAGTGGACCAGGGAAGAGCTATGGGTGTTCTCTATCTAGAGTTCTGTGAGGTCTTTGACATGGTCCCCCCCAACATCCTTTTCTCTAAATTGGAGAGATATGGGTGGACTGTTCAGTGGATGAGGAATTGGTTGGACAGTCGCATCCAGAGGGTAGTGGTCAATGCCTCACTGGCCAGATGGAGATCAGTGAAAAGTGGTGTCCCTCAGGTGTCTGTATTAAGACCAGTACTCTTTAATATCTTAATCAATGACATAGACAGTAGGATCGAGTGCACCTTCAGCAATTTTGCAGATGACATCAGAGTAAGTGTTGCAGTTGACACGCCTAAGGGACAGGATGCCATCCAGAGGGACCTGGGCAAGCACAAGAAGTGGGCCTGTGTGAACCTCAGGAGGTTCAACAAGGCCAAGTGCTGGCTTCCTGCACCTGGGTTGGGACAACCCCTGGTATCAATACAGGCTGGGGGATGAAGGGATTGGGAGAAGCCCTGAGAAGGACTTGAAGGTACGAGTAGATGAAAAGCTGGACATGAACTGATAATGTGCACTTGCAGCCCACAAAGCCAACTGTATCCTGGGCTGCATCAAAAGAAGTGCAGCCAGCAGGTCGAGGGAGCTGATTCTCTGCCTCTACTCTGCTCTTGTGAGACCCTACCTGGAGCACTGTGTCGAGCTCTGGAGCTCTCAGCAGAGGAAAGACATGGACCTGTTGGAGTGGGTCCAGAAAAGAGCCATAAAAATGATTAGAGGGATGGAGCACCTCTTCTTTAAGGAAGGGCTGAGAGAGTTGCAGAACTCAACCTGGAGTTGAGAACTCTCAACTTGGAGAAGAGAAGGCTTTTGGGAGACCTGATTGCAGCATTTCAATACTTAAAGGGGGCTTATAATAAAGATGGGGACAAACTCTTTAGAGGGGCTTGTAGTGAAAGGGCTCCAGGTAATGGTTTTAAACTAAGATAGATTTAGACTATATAGAAAGAAGACATTTTTTACAATACAGTGGTGAAACACTGGAAGAAGTTGCCCAGAAATGTGGTAGATGCCCCATCCCCAGAAACATTCAAGATCAGGTTGAACGGGGCAATGAGGAACCTGATGTAGTTGAAGATGTCCCTGCTCATTGCAGGGGGGTTGGACTAGATGACCTTCAAAGGTCCCTTCCAACCCAAACTGTTCTATGATTCTATGATTCAAGTTGTTGCCACTGATGACATTAACTTAGAAGCAGTCGGACCAAGTTCAGAAGAGAACAGGAAAATAAATAAACAAATAAATAAAAGCAAGTGAGCAAGCTCCCCCAAGTATTCAGCTCCACCAGGTGACTGGGGAATAGCCCTGCCTTAAGCATACACAAGGGAGGACATGGACAGTACATGGAAAAATATCTGACAATATCTGATCAAAGTTCTTTAAAACTGTGATTGAATTTAATAAATTCACAATAAATTTTTCATCAGTCCTAAAATATGGAAATTCCCCAATCAGGAAGAATTTGTGTGGTTGTTTTTTTCCTCAAGATAGATGATGCAATTATTCTGTTACTCTGACATTCTACAGCTACTTGTACCACTGCAACGGAGATGTAGAAGTACCATTATTCTGATTAGACAGTGTTTTACACTCCACTTTTCGGGACATAAGAATATAACTTTTTTTTTTTTTTTCCATCATCAGGCAGTTGAACAGAAAACACTACTGACTGACCTTTATATTAATGAGGCTAAATAAAATCACAGATGGCTTCTACTAAGTGAAGGAACTAAAAGTAATGATGTACTATCTTAAGCCACTGTCCTGCAAAATCAGGGACCAGGATAAAGAGAAATCTGATTATTCTAGCTGAGTAAGAAAGCTCAAATAAACATATCCTCTCTCTGTCTGAATCTTTGGCTACATTAAAAAACTGACTCATTTAAAAGAATGTTTTTTCAAGAATGCATCCCCTTGAAGTAATACTTGAATTTTTCTACAGAAAACTGTGATTCAATACCATGAGACAACTTTTTAGGACAAATGAGGGTAACAGATTGAGTCCAAGAACCCAGAGATGTATAATGAAATTTCAGCTGTAGGCCTTTCAGTGGCACAAAGAATGACAAAACAAGAGCAAGAAAGAAATGTTATGTGACTTATCTCATTCATCTTTCCCTAGCCAATTATATTTGCACTCAAAACGAACCAGACCAAACTGAAAATATTGTAGTCTGATGTTATTTCTTTTATACATGGCATTTGCAGAAAAAACAACAAAATGTTTGTATACATTTATGAAGATTTCATAGGTTCAGATAGTTCCATCTATAAATTGTCACAGCTAATTTGCATTTAACAATAAAAAATAAAGTAGTACATAAAGACTATATATATTTTGTTTTGCTTATGAACTCTCATGTATACACAATCGTTGAAAATTTACTTTACATCCAAATTGCATGTCATTATTACTGGTAATTAGCTATAATAATATAAAAGAAAAAGACTTCTTCTCCTAACCTAGAGTTTTGATATTTAAAATAGTTCATCCTTATACCTTATATGCAGCTTCATTCAACCACATCTCGCTTAACTGTATAATCTATTAAATCACAAAAATGAAAGCCTAAATTATCCCTTCAATAAGGAATCTTTTTCTGCAAAATTTTCAGTAGTTTTATCACTTATTGAGAGATTTTTGTATTGGTTTCATGTATAGTTCTGGATTTGTCATTAAAGTTGTTTATTCTGCTAGATCCCACCTTGTAGAGTGCTGAAAAGTGCTCTGAAAATAAATCTATTGAAACGAAACAGAATTCATGGCAAGAGAATTATGTTTGTTTCAAGATGCCTGAAACCCCAACCTGCTGAGAAACTACTGAAACTCCACTGGACATTTGCATTGTTGGATGGAGTTCCAACAATTTCAATACCAAGGAGTCAAAGAAATTATTAAACAGAAAAGTTCTAGTAATTGCAGAATATTAGTCTATTCCTCAGGATTGTTCGATATAATTTCTTTTTTTTAAGACTTAGTCCAAACTAGTTTTAAAATGCCTCGGGTGACAGGGCTCTTTCCATTTGCACAGACTAATAGATCTTCATTGGAACATTTTTCCTGATACCCTAATTCATCTTTTTTTCAATTTCATCCAGTTAGCTGTTTTTGTACGCCCTGGAGATATAGTAAATCATTTCTTTCCCTGCTTCTCCAGGTACCATTCAAATAATAATAAATGGCTGCAGTTTCAATTTAGTCAAATTTACTTAATTTTTTTTTAATCTTGCCACACACCCACACATTCAAGATCACATTTCTTCTCTTTATCAACAAACCAGAGCCTCCATCAAGACATCAAATACAAAAGTGGCAGCTGAGGATCATTTCAGGAGTGGGTGGGGACCACAGAGGTGGGGAACATCAAAGATTGCTGGTACTGAAGAAATAGTTCTGTTGCTCTTATGTCTGGGACTGAGAAAGCCTGCTATGCAGTCTGTCAGAGTGTGCTGCTTGTGCCCCGTCAGATGCAACAAACTGCATCTCCCTTGAGTGTTCAGCTGCTCTAGATACCAATAGTTTCCAAATAAGTCTTTGCTTTGTTTCATTTTCTTGACGTTCATTAAAGAGAGTATAGCGGAAAATTTTGTTCTGATCTCTCCTTTGTTCATAGCTTAATTTCGTAAATTGTCACTACCCAAGATGGATCTAGATGGTTTAGGTGATCATTTCTGGAGGCAATCCCCATCTATGCTACTCTTTTCTACATTCTTGAAAGCCACCACTTTTGATGAGTTGACAGCGGCGCCTCCCACTGCACACATTTGGACAACAGATCTCAAAACGTCAGGCATATCCATGCCTATATAATAAAGGACTGGTCAAGCAATCATCCAATATGAGAACTGCATTTTGTTACTGGTGATCAAGGAGGCAGAAGTGCTGTTTTGCACTTGTCAGATTAATCATATTCTCATTTTGGCCAATATTCCTGAAAACCCTCTATCATTTGCAGAACTTCCTATTGAAATCTATGAAGGAAAAAAAAAAAAAAAAGGAAAAAAAAGAAAGAAGACATTGCTATTCCATCTGAAGTCTGGAATAATTTATGCCGCTATAGCAATTCACGAGCATTGATCTCTGTGTAGAAATCCACCTTACATCAGTAGAAAAGGAACAAGGATAAAACATGGCCCATGAAATTGTTTTTCACTTGAGAGATTTTTAGAAAGAATAAGCTGCAGATTGTGCTATGAACATCTTTTCAAGCATAATACATAACCCTTTGAAACAAGAAGGACATGAAATCTAAACCAAAGAAATTTCAGCGGAGGTAGAGAGGAAAACGGCAAAAGCCCATAGAGTAATTGAAAGTAAGAGATACAAATTTAACTCGTTTTTTAGAGACAAGTAAGTGTGGCTATATTAACATTCATTAACATCATTGTCTTTGCATTTACGATATATAGATATATCTGACCATCAGGTTATTTGCTACAGAAATTCTGTGTTCCACTGCTGTTTGAAACTTCTAAACATGTTTACCCCCTGGAAGACAGTATCTTTAACTTAAAAGAAAATTGAACTACCCTGAGTAATTCTGTAACTATTTTCCTTGCATTAAGGAAAGAAAACTGCATAGAGGAACATTCAAGTTGTCCTGCTATTTTCAATGATGCTACTGGAATAAGTAAGCAAGCAGAACTTGGGGCCTGTTAATTTTAGCAGATATTCTAAAGAATATTGTTCCACCTAATACAACAATTTAGCTGAAACAATAGTGACATAATTGACAAAATTACCTAATAATTACAGTGCTTTAGAGCGAGCTATATTAAGGTATGACTCATCACTCAATACATAAGAAGGTACAGAACTACGTCAAATCCAGCAGTGCAGTGCAGTACAGTGTAGCTGCAGCCAAAAATGAAATCTAAAATCAGCAATTTTTTGTTGAGAAGTGGGGGGAGGAGGGGAATTAATGGAAAGTATGACTTTGTTTTACTTCAATGAATTAAATTTAAAAAGTGACAAGGAATAATTGTACAATTACAATTAAGGTTTACACCTTTTTTTGAAAAATATTTAATTCATTTTATTATTTGAACCTCACACTTCCTCTGGCAATACTTGTAATAGTTTCCTTTATTGAAAAGGGAGAACAATTCCACTCCTCAGCTGGGGAGATGACTGGTGAAGTGGAAAAGCAATGATGGAATTTCCTGAAATAATTACATTTTTTTATTAGAATACTTTATCAATGATCATTTTGAAAGAAAAGCTGCACAGTGTAACAATCAAGCACAAAACACATAACTTCCCATGAAACATTTAGAATTATTTTCTCTAATGGAATTCGATTGAAAATAATTCTTTTAAAAACTAAAGAGGCTGAATACATGCATGTTGGACAAATCTGTATTGAAAATTTCTTCCTTGAATAAGCCTTACTTGTTATGTAAAATTTATATATACCTTCTAAAATTTTACTATCTGTTAATACTTTCCTTGATAATAAACATAGTGCCGGTTAAAGGTATTATTCAACAGCACAATTATACTTTATTAGCCAAGTTACTATGATAAGCTTTTTCTATCAAAAAGGGTGACGGTTTGTACTCACCAGGTGTAAAATTATACCGAGCAGAAAACCCGATAGATTCCAGCTCACCATCAGCAAAAAATTTAATCCATAGGAATCTGCCACTGGATTTTATCATAGGTGGATTTTGCTGTCCACAGAAACGTCCAATGATTGGGGAAAAGCCAAAAGGTCCATCTCGTACTTCAATATGGTCAAATTTACACTCCCAAGAAGGCTCTATGGAATATTTTTCATCAAAGTGTAGTTCAATGCATTGTCTAGGGGCAGCTAGAGATGAAAATAAAATTATTTTATTATTTTCTAAACCAAGACCCTTCAAACCTAAAACAAAATTAAAGTAAATCAAATATATCAATTTTGTGTGTATATTAATGTTTTGCTTTAAATTTTTTTTGAAAATTAGTACAGCTATATTTTTATAGATTTTATCACCATCAGCTTACTGGTCTATTCTCCTTTCAAAAAGTGCTCATGACAGTAGTTCTTAGCAAAACTAAAAGACATATCTATGATGTAAGCAAAATACAATTTAAGAACAATAGGTTCAAACACAAAATCTTTCCAAGAAACTTATGCATTTGGAAAACCAGTGCTTTCTTATACTGGGGAAGGTGGGGGAAAATGTTAATCAGAATACTCTTTCACCTAATGTTCACAAAGATGAAGAAAAAACTGATCAGAACTGCACTATAGTGAGAAGGACAAATTCTGTTTCTATATGTATTGCAGTTAATGACAGGCTTGACTGTAATTGCTTTCACTCAGAATTACTTATCATCTCTTTTGAAACACAAGGACAACTATAGTGGAATTCTTACTTAGGAAACGAGATAAGGATGAAGAAAAATTAATGTCTACCTAAAGAGCAAACAGTATTCTACTGAAAACTTTGAAGAAACTTTATAGTGGACACTTAATTAGACATAAAAAAAATCTTTATTCATAGATACTAAGGCTAGTGTCAGTGAGGATGATCTCTAAAACAAATATTCCCTGGTATCTCCTGCATAAAGCAAAATAATTACTGGTTGAACTATAGTATTTCCTTGAGAAAAAAATAAAACACGGTTTTGTCTACAAATTTTAAGAGCCAACATCCCTGGCGTGCGCTGTTCCTCTGCTTAATCCTGTCCATAGCAAAAAATGTATCACTTCAGCGTATGGATCATGGTGCAACATAGCCTTTTGCTGACAAAGCCTCTTCTAAGACAAGGGTTTGTAGTGTCACTGCATGCTGTGTCTCTCATGGGATCGAGTCCTACTCTTTACATGTATTAGAAGAGGTTGAAATTGTTATGGGCGGTGCCTGAGTTATCTTTTTTTTTTTTCCACAGTAAAACACGCAAAATCAAACTCCAAGCCGAGTGCATAAGCTTAACATGGAAACTGCTGTCTCTCCAGCAGTCAGCATCCTTCCATTTCTTTCCTCAGGAATAAGAGGAACACTATCAGTGTGACCAGAACCTAGATCTTGTATGGATTTTGAAATGTTTTAAATTGGAGCTTTTGGGATGAGCTCATTACTTACTTAAGAAGAGAGACTATTTAAAATTAACTAAATAAGAAGACATTAGGTAAATCTTATAATCATTACATAAGATCACACCATCAGATCCCATTTACAACTATTTCATGCAAATAAATACAACCTTGGTTTATGAGAAGGATTGAAGAAGTAACTTAATAACAGCTTATTCAAGAAGAAAGAATATTTTTATAGCTTTACATTTAATGTTAATATCATCGAGTGATTCATATTTATTGAAATACTTATTTTAGAGTAGGAAAGAAACCTTGCCTACTGTTCTCAATTTGAAGAAATTCACATGGAGAAAAGTAGTTACTATTGTCTCTTTGTTATTTATACCAATGCATAGGAAATTTGTGATCTTTGTGCCCGTACAAATTCAATAGCAAAATCAAAATCTAAAACATTACATATAATTACACCAAATTCACAGCCTGCGGAAATGAAACTAACTACTTTTAAAGTGTGAAAAAAACTCAGAAAATTAAAATCCGATAATAAAGCTTGTAAAAAAGATCTTATTAATGCCACTCTTGGTAGCATTTTAGGTTATAGTGAAAGACTGAATCACTGGAAGACATCATTGATTAATTTTTTTCAGATGTTTCTACACTTGACTTCACATATTTATAACAAATATTGATTTAAACTTAATTAAGCAATACTAAGGCAGAAGAGAGCAACCAACACCTTTCAATCTGTGACTGTACTTTGTATGCTCTTATTCCATTTAAGAAAATTTGTCATCATTCACCTAGCGACTGTAGAGTCAGGTATCAGAAACTCCATCCTGGTAATGCTTTACGTCATCTTAAGAATCCTTATTAAGGCTTGAAAGTCTTATATACTTAGTATTAAATTATTATGCTATTAACCTACATAAGCTCTACTGTAATTTTTTAGTGCTGAAAACTAGATATGAAGATTAATTCTGCTTGTATTACTAGTGTCAGACAGCATCACACCACAGTGTGTGTCTGCTTTCCACGGCAACAGAGACACTTGCTTCAAAACTAGTCTATGCCATTGTTCTTGTGTATACGCCATTGTACATTTGTAATACATTTGTCCTTTATAAACTTCCTGTGTTAGAACTTCACTACTCCATTTCACACCAATAGGAGTCTTACAAGTGCTGGCCCACAATTAAACCCTTAGTAGGTCTTCTCTGGATCCAAGACTCGTGTAATACATGATAAAAATAGGCCCTTGAGCTTGGTCGTTTTATATGATTTTGAAAAGGAGCTTTAAAGCTGTTTATAGCTTCAGTATAATATAAAAGGAGTCTTTGTGGGTAAGAAAGAATCAGGCCTACAGTTAACGCATGAGACCACTGACTTGGTGAAAGCTAAGCCTGAGAAAAGACTGCTCAAGTTCCACAACCTCTATATAGCACTCTGAATCCCACATTGCAAACTAGTTTTAGGATCAGAATATTGCTATAGTTTACTCTCCTCTGCTTGAGGTTCTTCCTACAAAGCTCAGTTCTTGCCAAGAAGGTCAGAGAGAATCACATCAGCTCAAGAAGCGTTCAAGGAAGAATTTCTGCTTTCCCTCAAAGCTCCCATGTATAGAGGCTGCTCCACTTTAAGAATGGAGCATTGAGTATTCATTAGCACCATTTCTCTGCTGCTAAATAAAACAAGGCTAGGGAATGAGTTTAGGGGCTGGACCACTGACCATTCACACTCCTTAAATGTTAAAATCACCTCCTGGCATCATTTTGGCCCTGTCAGTCAGAACTGCCAAAACCTGTTCTTAGGTATGATGGGGTGGTTTGCATCAATCAAGGACCATTCACGGCAAGCAGCTTGCATCTGTACTCTTGACTGGGAAGGGGAAGGGAGTTAATCTGTATGTGCGAGGTTGTGCTTATTAATCTTAAGGCCACTCAACATTTCCTGGCCTGTTTTAAGTATTAGTACAGGTACTGCCTGTGTCCCAGCTGGCTCTGCAAGCTAGTCCAAATAGGATGAGGTCCATTCTCCTACCTCTCCCGAGGAATGCAAAATTTCTTGTTTCTGTAACTGGAAGGACTGTGGTGATCACAAAAGACTGGGCAAAGGAAGGAAGGGGTGCTATACACGTGTCCATGCACCTTTTCATCATGTGCTTTTAAAGACACCTCCGTGCTTCATCTTGTATGAAATTTAAACATTAAATGTTTTGTTTGCAATAATTTATCTAAGAAACAAAATTATCGAAATCTTCCTGAAAAACACCATAAGGGATGAAAACACGCAATTCAAACTCCAACTTTAACTCCCTTTTAGAGAAAAAAGTTTTGTTTTGGACTTACACTCTGGCTTTAGTGAAGAGTTTCTTTGCTGAACGCAAGCTAAAACAAACAGGTATCGTATAAATACCCATCTTGTGGGTTTTGCAACAAAGTCTGTGCAAATGTGGTCATAGTAAAACTTACAGAAATAGAGTGAGAACAAGTCCAGAACAATTAGTACTAATAATATATGTACAGGTACAGAAAAACAGAACAAAACAAACAAACCAAAAGCCCCAAATATGCAGTTCTTCCAGACTGGACTGGAATTGGGCAATCTAATCAGAAAAGGAGGGATGGAGTGGTCATTTCTGGAATCCTTATTCACAGGTAAATCCCATACACACTGTCAGAACTTTTTATGTGTCTGCAATGTCAGGAAAAGTTGTTGTTAAGTCCAAAAGAAATATATTGAGGCTGTCTCATAAAATTATTTCACTTCAAATCTTAAAAATCTTCCATATTTAACTTCCAATTATCTTTCTTCAAAAATGTTTAATAGCATGGAAATACTACTTAATGCTTGCATGTCTTGTCATATTTTTCATCTAATTATCTTACACAAGTGCTGTCTTGAGATTTTACATGCAGTGAAAAAAAGGCATTGGGTTCCAGCTTGCGGTAGAAGAACAGTTGCAGCAAAAACACACAATTAAGGTTTTCATTCTGATCAGCCTTTAAGTCTGTGTAACTGACAGCTGAAGTTAAGCAAAAAATCTGTTTCAATTTACCAGACTGCACGGAAATGAGACATTGAACTCGACACTTACCCCCCTCTATCTGAGCTGCTAGAGTACTAATAGTTTTCAATAATCCTTGGTTTTTCTGGCTGTCCAACTATTATTGATAAGAAAGCCAGCTATAGCCTCCTTTCAAAAGAGGATTCTTTCCTTGTTTTGATGAAAAACTTTTTGAACAGAAAAATCACTGTGAAATACAAAAGGACTTTGAGCAGAGATTTTTCATACAGTGATATGTGACCATTTTCTAACACCTGTGAAATATCTAGGATTAAAGAGTTCAGTGGTCTTTAGTGAGAAAAGACCTTCAAAAGAACCAACTTTAAATGTAACACAAAGTGGAAGATTTATTTCATATCTCTGTAAAACAATTTTAGTCTGTGCCTGTATTTATAAATCAGCATTTAATTATTAAAAACTGAAGGATGGATAAAATCTTACAAGTATTTCACTTACAGAACTTACAAATAAATTCTTAAGATATATTGTTTAAAGTATGACTATCCTACTCCCCAAATGTTTTTAACACAAACAAAAGCCTTTGCTCCTACAAAACCTCCTGTGCAAATTTGCCTTCGGAGCACCCATGTCAAAGTTTCTGCAGCCTGGCAAAGGCTAATGCTACCACTGCTGTGGTTGTTCTGAGAAAAAAGGGTCAAATTGGGCCCAACAGGGAATTTAATGTGTA
Source organism: Rhinoptilus africanus (assembly GCA_013400135.1). Lineage (NCBI taxonomy): Eukaryota > Metazoa > Chordata > Aves > Charadriiformes > Glareolidae > Rhinoptilus > Rhinoptilus africanus. The sequence goes on along the minus strand of VXBO01010749.1, from coordinate 31,780 downwards.
CACTCAGCTATTTCCTATGTTTTATATATGCCCAATAAGACTGAAATCAGAAAAAAAAAACAAAAAACAAATTCTCAATGCATTTTGAAAGGCAGATGGGATTCAGCAGAAGCTCCTTTATAGCAAAATAATTTTGGTACTAAGTCCATGACTTCTGGATGACCTAAAGGATTTTAGAAAAGCATCCAATCTGGACTTTAAAATTCCTAGTTGTTCCAATGGTTAATTATCATTACGACTAAAACAGAAGAAAAGGAAAAAAAAATCGAAAAGAAAAAGAAACTTCCAGCTCTTTGATCTGCTTATGACTTCAACTGCTAGGATAGAAGCTTCTGCAGTCAGAAATCCTCTTTTCTTTTAGAAACTCACAGTCTATGATCATGGCAATTTTTGCCAGCTCCTTTACTTCACCAAAGTAATTTTGAAATGATAAAAGGCTTGCATATATTTAAGATGAGTTACAATGTGGTGGGAAAAACTGTTATCATGAGATGAAATTCAGTGTTATTACAACCCTACATGCTGGAGTCCTCAAGTCCACTAAAGTCCATCAGAATTTTGTTTGAGGGAAGTCATCAGAATTTGCCCTAGATTGTCTTTCCAAAAAATGAAGGAAAGACAGCAAGCAGGTGGGAAGGAACCTGGTGATTCATATACATATCTAAACTCACATCACAGAGCTGCCAGTATGGTATATAGAGTCCTGGTATGTGGAACTTTCTAAGACATACAAAGGGGAGACAGCAATGTGGGAATGCTATTATGGATAATATTGACAGCCTCTCTAGTTTGGTACTTGGTATTCAACAGCAAGCGGAAGCTATTTGAAGCATGTTGGATTCTTAATAATGAATATAGGAATAAAATGCATATAGAAATGTTTCTGGATTACTCTAAAATTGAATGGATGCTTATGTCCTGGATTAGCAAGGGTTATCCACTCGGTAGATTGTTATCCTACCTCAGAGATGTTGTTATTAGTAAAATAATTAATCCTTTTTTTCGCAATCCTTTAACTTCAATATCTTATGCCAATGAGTTCCACAGAATATAAAAGAGGAAAGGTTTTCACTTGCTAGCCTTCTTTATTATTTTCTGTTGTCTTCATGTTTTGTAAAAAGAATAAATATGAACAAATTGTCTCTAATTACAAAATAATTTTTGTTGCCCTTGAGTGTTTCTCATTTCGCCTCCTTTGAAAACTGTCACTTTTAAAAATATCATTGCCCAGATATCTTACTATATCTCTGTTTATATTTGTGATGTTTTTCAGATGTGATTATTCCTGATCTTTTTAGAAGAGAGAAATGGGAAGGGGGATATCAGAGCTGAAAATGTTATGCGATATACTGACAGAGCTGCTGTCATGAGAGGTTTTAAAATACCCTGGTACAATCCAAACTGTTGATTATGTCTGGACAGGAAGCAGAAAATATTGGTGTTGTAAGAAATTATGTGCAACTGGTTTTTGCCAGATTGATTTTTCCCATAAAATATAACAAGTTATCTGTTGAATCTGGATTATTCCTTCTGCTATACGTTGCTCCATACTTGTGAATGTGGAGCATCTTCATCATTGAAGCTGTTTGATTAAATCTTTCCTACCTAAATTGTTCTTAGACATTTCCAATTTGAGCTATTCTAAATCAGGCTATTTCAATAGCGTATCTTGACATCTTTCAGCTAATTAACTATATTTTTATAAGTACTTCACTAATATAATAAAGATGAGGTCTTTACAATAAATGTCTTTCAGGCACCTTCTTAGTAAGATGAGGAATACCTTATGGCCTGAGATACTGGACTAGGTTTACAAAAATGGTTATATTTTGTTTCTTTTTCCACACCCTTTCTCTTAATGATAAAACACATCTCTGTTTCAGATCCTTAAAGATAAAATCAGCTTACTTCTTCCCGGTCTCACAGGAACATTAAAAAGATAATTTGATTAATATATGTAAAAAGACCTGGATCTAGCAACATAAGTGTAACAAAAAAATAGCACTAAGTGGTGCATATTAAATCTATACATTTGTCTGGTTTGCTTTCAATTTTATTTTTATTTTGAATCAATTATTAAACCATGAAAGAACTTAAATGTTTACCATATGTCTGCTTAAATTCTGGACTCAAAAGGGAAGACTAAACAAGCATAAATTTTCTTTAAAGGGCTTGTTTGACTCCGCGATTTATAATCAAGTCTTCTGACTTCAGTCAGGTTACCTATCACTAATGTGGAATTCGGAGAACTCAATCCTTTTCCGCTGACTTTTTTTCCTAACCAATACATACGATATTTTCTGTCTATCATTTCCCTGGAAGATTTTTATGTAATATATTTTTCTTATAGTAACTAAGTATAAGATTTGGAAAGACACACTGGTTTCTAAAAGTGCCTAGTGGGGGGTTCTAAAGCAGTTAATAAAATTTGAATTAGTTATACACCTTTGAAGATCTGTCTTGGAACTACCTGCATCTTTAGTCAAATAAGTATTCCTGTAATTCCTGGTTACATCGTTTGTCGTTAACAATTCTGTCCAACTAAGCATCGACAGAACAAGTATCAGTGTTGTAGTCTGCATGTAGTCACAACCCATGAATGAATCTTCTTCGTTCCAATGACTTACCATTCTGTACCTGATTCATCTTTTCTGCTACTAAGCTCTGACAGTATCTAATCTCTATTACTTTCCACATATTCATTTTTACAACAATCCTTTCAACATCCATTGTTCTAGGACTGATGAAAAGAAACCATGTAGCTTGCTTGTAATATACCTCTAGCCTTTCTTACAGAATGTCCATGCCTGCTACTGCCTGCTTTTTAAAAACTGTGTCTTATAGCTGTGTGGTGTTGTTTATTCTTTTCTGGTTTTCTTTTGATTTTTTTTTCATTTATTTTCATTTCTCATGAACACTTGGATGGCNTACTGTGTTTACTACGAAGTGACTCATGCATACTTATCACCTGAACTAATTTATGAGTGATGTCAGGAAATAAATCAACTATTTTCCAGTATTTCTTAGTATGCTCTACAAAATTTTTAATTTTTTTTTTTTAAAGAAAAAAAATAAAAGTGCAGACATAGAGCTTCTCTAAATCTTGTGTTTTGAAAAGATTTATCATGATCATATAGACTTTACCTACTCTTCACATATAATGAAATAAAGCACTTTTTTTTAGTACTGTTGATGATAGAATATAAAGATTCTTCAGCTGGTCACCTTCTATAATGTAGACGCACTCTCTGTCAGGAGGATACTTGTTGGGGTAATTGGGAGAAGTGAAGATGCCTCCTTCTGCATATTTTGTCCAAGTTCCACACTGCACTGGTTTCTGTCCTTCCGAAGTAGTTTGCTTTTCTGTGAAACAATCACATTAAGCATTATATAATTAGCTCACAAATTATTAGGTCCGTATGACAATTACAACTCTCTAACAGAATAAAACAGTCCCTTCTGTCAGTGGCCTCAGATTTTTTCTATTGAGACTAGAAGTATAAACCATTGACCTGGGGGAAAACAAGGTTATTCTTTAGGGGTAGGAATGTATAATTCTTACTCAAAACATTTTTCCAAAGCAGAGAAGAAGCTTGGATGTCTAGGAGAAGACATATTTATATTGCTTTTAAAATAATAACCTTGTAGACAAAGCAAGTGCTCAAGAAGTGGGAGATACGAGTTTCCCACTTGTGTATCTCAAAAGGCTCAAGCATGTGCTCTATCAGCAAGCTACATACCTTAATACAGAAATACATCAGAGTCGTAAAGTCAACACAAAAAAAAAAAAAGAATTACGACAGAATATATTAATTGTTTTAAATTCACAGCAGCTTGACTCTATATATTCTCCAGACAGAGATAGACGGGGGAATTCCTGGATTCTGGTTTGTAGACTATTTTTATCTTGCTGTTTGCTGTAAAATTAATAAATAATTCTGAGGCTACAAGTCACAGCCCAGAACTTTCATCCTCCTAGGTGAATCATCAGAGAGTAGAGTCAGACCTTCTTGTTTGCTTTCTTCTGAGCCCTGAAACTCTTGCACTCCTTTCTGCACATTGGCAGAGAGCCTGGAGACAAAAGTTTGAGTCTTTTCTGGCTGAAGAAGATGAAGGATCACTTCCTGGGCATCAAGCTTTAACAAGTAGGCTAAAATAAGATGGATGGTTCAGAGGGAAAAATACCTAGGCTTGCATTAAAAGGAAGGATAGTAGATTCTAGACCTCACAAGGGTGTCTGAAGAGGACTCCTGTGTTTTGCTCCAAATGTGGTATCTATATACTATATAGTGTCCCATCTAACTTAAGCCTCTAATGCATAGAGCCAAGTCATTTGAGGGTCCCTCCTGTGATCAATGGAGGGAGACAGGCACCTTCCAAGGATGATCTTAACCACCTGAGATCTGACTTATGCTCTGTGAACATTTATCTTTCTTCCTGGTCTGTATCCAAGCTGAGTGTGACACGGATCCCAATTTCCTGAAATGAATTCAGGCCTGCAGGGACTAAGCATTCAGACACAAATTCAGATGCATACCATACTTAGCAACTCTCCCTGCTTGGCTCTCACCACACTTAGCATCCAGGGCCTTTAAGAACCTCTTTACATCCCCACCAACTTCAGATTTGGAATTCTACTTCAACAAGCAAAAAGATCTTAAGAGTAGATAGACCAATACCCAAACTGGACATCCCATTTTGAAAGTGGGGACACTTTAGAGTCTTTAGTTAGAGTCAAGCTGAGTCTTTAGTTAGATCTAGGCGCACATCAGGTCAGTAACTTGTTAAAAAAAGTACCACTAGATTTTTTTATGTGTACAGGCACAGTAATACTCAAAGCAAATGAACAAAGGGCAAACGCTGGAAGCAGATGAACTACTAAAAATTTTGAGAACTAAACTAAAAACTCAAATCCATACTTTGGACTCTAATATATAACATCTGAAAAAATGTTTGAAGTTTACATACCTGTTCCTTTTTTGGTTGCCCCAGAAAAATGTAGAATGATTAGACTTGCTACAACTGAAAGAGAAATATGCATTAGATACCACAGCATGCTAGTGCCTGCAATTAAATCAATTGTAATCATCTATCTTAGAAGAATACAAGTTAAATAGAATTACTGTAAAAAAAAAAAAAGTTACATGCTTGCTTGCATCTTTAAATTGCACATTTTATATAAACAAGTTTATTTGTGATCTGTCCTTATAAGTGTTTATCGTAGTAAATGTATCCAAACACAGAGGAGATCTTTCAGCTTTAAAACAAAATCCCCAGGCACTGATGTTTCCTTCTTATTTTTTTTTCTTTTTTAATATTAGTGAAAAACATTTCACCAGTACTAATTTATGTAGTCATAGCTTGGGCAAGTAATAGAAAAGTGGCTGACTTCAACAGAGGGACACAAAGGCCTGCTAAGTTTCAGTGCCACTGGTCCCACTGACGTCTCTCGCTATAGCATAATAAAATTTGAAAATGACTATTTGGACTGTGAAAGAAGTGAGGGGTTGGGTTCTTCACATCCATCAAAGCATTTGCAAATCCCCAGTGAAGTAAATTCTTGTGTGTGCTTAACAGCCTCGTTAATCTAGTTTGTTTGACTTGTTGAGAGGATGTTGCTTTGTGCTGCAGTGAATCTGCAGCCCATTTTACAAAGAGAAATCTGCTATCTCCAATCATGATAGGACAGCTGTGCCTCTTGGGGACAAATGTGGCCTTTCTTAGATGGACTTTAACCTGGAGCTAACTCCTGAGTTTCTGGAAGTTTCCAAATATGACATTTTAAGTAGAAAAAGCTAAAAGGCAAGCACTTAGGCCAGCTGTAATGAGGTTGCCTGGGAAGATCAAAGTGACTAGTTGGCTACCTGATGCAGAAATTATGCACTGGTTTTCTTGCCACCACCCATATCTTCTTTGGCTATTGGAGAAGGTGGGAGAGCAAGAGCAAAAGAGAACAGGTCCATCAGTTCCTGGAGTGCCCCGGGTTTTTACTCCAGCTAGTTTGGCATTAAGCCCGGACATAGTGCCCAGACTGCACTGAAGTTGAAGTGGAAATGAAGTTGTGTGTTTATTCTGAGTATTTTGGATCGATCAACTGCCATTCGTATTGTTGACTATGACGAGGAATTGATGGACCCGTGGTCTTTAACAAATATAACTGAATGGCATACTTTCCTCTTCTTATCCCCAAGAGACACAAAAAGGTATCATGGGCTAGTAACTAGGTACCTAAATGATCCTATCAGAAATGGGGTTCGCATCATTTTCAGCTCCTGTACTGCAAATTGTGTGCAATTTTTACCCCGAAGAAAGCCAGTCTCTCCATATTTCCAGTATTCTGATGGCATTGAGATCTCTATTTCTACGCCTTCGACCCTTCCCATGTGACAGAGAGTTGGAGGCACAGATGATGGCTACCTTTTTAAACAGGGAAAAGCTGAAATGCTGGGAAAATGAAGGTTTGGCAGCATATTCAGTATGTCTTGGTCAGGTTTACAGCCCCTGTGTCTTTTTGAATCCCCCAGCTAACAGAGAAGGATGTTGGCAGGGTTGGTAGTTAAAAACTCCTCTGTGTCATGGGCATTCAGTGAGAACATTACATCTTCTGCTCGGATCTGAATGCTACCCAACCATTCATGCCCTTAACTTTCCACAGGGATGGATTTTGGAAATACGTGCTAGCTGGGACTCTGCCTGCCGGCTGTGCAGAATCTGAAGGCGATGAAGGATTTGCCCATTTACTAAGTTGCTCATTTACTTTCTGTGTGTTCCACGCAGTGAACACAGTGCATCTACGCCTGTCATCCTCACCAGTCCAAATCTAATTTCTCAATAGCGTAAGGTGGACTGGTGTTAGAATATGGAGCCAGCTGCCGGTGTTCTTTTTGCCCATGAATTTATGGCAGCTAAATAGGAGGCACAGCAGCTAAACAAACCCCATGTGAGAAATTTTTTTTCTCAGGCAATTAATAACAATTCATATCTGATTCTTACAGGTTCATTTCAAGCACCTTTATCTATTAGTACTTCCCTCCTTTTTTATATGCAAAAAATAGAAGTTCAGAGATGAGAGTTGGTCCAAGTCACAGAGATATTATTACCGAGATGACAGAAAAAAACCAAGTCTTTTCAATTCCAGCTGTAACCGCCAGAAAGGATGCCTCCCAAGTTGCAGAGCTATGTTTTTCCAAAGCAAGGAGCTCTACTTGCATATCATCATGGCAGTATTGATTACTAATAAGGAGTAAAAATCTTCAAAATAAAATGTAATAGGCAAGAAGACACCAAAAGAGTAAGTTTTTTCTGGACACACCATATCTAACATTTGAATAGGTGGAGGGAAATACTTCTCCTGTATTTAAAAAAAAAAAAAAAAGGAGAAAGCCTCTTGGTTTAGTGACATTAAGACCAGCATCACCAAAATCTATATATTGCCAGAAAGTAACTAAAATTATGAGCTTTATGGGAAAGATAACACAATATTTTTTACTTCCAGAGTCAATGTACTCCATTTTATTTTATGACCCCTTGCCTTTTCCTTTCTCAAGCCACAGGAAATGAACAGTGCTTCTCAGAGAGAGGGGAAAAAAAACCAAACAAAACCCCAAAGAGATCAGTCACGCACTCTTCGCTCACTCAAAGCTGTCACTCGGGGAAGCTTTGACAGTATGGCAACAATTGTGTGATTATCTGGCTTTGGGAATATTTTAAAAGAAGTTTCCACCAAATTTCTTGTTGCTTTCCCTCTGTTTTCCTCCTCCCCCTTTCCCCTCCTAATCACGGGTGTAATTATAATCATGCTTTCTAGTGCCACTCTGATTACGCATCCTTGCATCTTTTTGGATCTGTGCATTTTTCCATTACGAGCCGTCCATTAAGAGATTTATCTCTTGGCCAGGCAGCTTTTTGGGGGCTGTGATTTGGCATGGATGTGGCTTAGCCTGGCAAAGAGTTGTCGGACAAACAATACCTGGCAATAGCGCTTCTGTTTTACAGGTGCGGGCGTAGAAGAGAGGTGCTGGATGGAGCTGTGGCCAGCCAAGCCCCCTCAGCAGAGCGGGCCCTCTGCGAAACTGAGGCGGGAGAGGGGGTCCCATCCACGCAGCCTGCACCGCCCACCCCCGCCCCGGGGGCCTTCGATGATTAATTGTAACGTTTCGGTGCCTCCCGGCAGCNTCCCCCTCGCCCCAAGTTCGCCAGTTCGAGCCCCGGCTGGGGCTGCCACCGCACCGCCGCGGAGGGCGGGGGCCGTTTCTCTCCCCCCGGGTGAAAACCTCTAACCCGCAAGGAGAGGGT